>MU404094.1:0-330585 GCA_022695795.1 Biscogniauxia marginata | reverse complement strand
CAAACCCACCACCCCCACCCCGTAATTTAATAAGGTGAATTGGCGCTCACTACCAATTGAGAAACCGATTAAGATCTTTTAGAAAACAGTATGACTTGCCCCCCCCCCCCCCCCCTCCTTCGCGTTATTGCGCGTGACAATATTAACCGTATCGCAGCTCTTTCCGCATGTGAAGCATGTTATGGATAAATTCCGTCATAAGCTCCCCAAAGAGGATCTGAAGAAGTTTGCCAAGGAAATCAACAAAAAGCTTGTTGCGTCTGATTATAAGAACAACCGAGTTGAAGACCCAACTTCGATAACTGAGAAACAGGGGAGGAAGGTAAAGAAGTATGTGAAGGATTTCTTTGACCGTGCCGTGGAGAAGTATAAGGCACATGAAACGAAGAAAGCCGAGCGTGCAGGGAAGGATGGGTCTACAGCATTGCTACCTGATCAGGAGCACATTAATTCCATAGGGACTTCGGCGGGAAAGGACGATGCGGACATAGTCATGACCGACGACGACGAAGATGCTTCTTCAACACCTAGCAGTTCTGACCGCAAACGAAAGCGCGACGATGATGTGCCTGGCTCTCCGAGCCTAACACCATCCGAGACGCCTTCGCTGAAACGCCTCAAGGAGGATGAAGGTGATGTCCCAAGCCCACCACCCCCTCCGCCCCCTCCGCCCGAGGGAGAATTTCCATTAGATCAAGACGTGATGGAACAAGACTTGGTTTTGCGAGAGCAAGAGGTAGCTCTCATGCAAGAGAACGAGGAGGCGCAGCGCATTGCCGAGGAAACAGAGCGACAAAAGTTGCGTGAGGAGGAAGCTGCTCTAGAGAAGGAAAACGAGCTCAATATGCTTGATTTCGAGAGACAGCAACTGAACAAGCAGGCAGCCGATGGGAACAACCACGTCGACATGAATGGAACCTCTAAGACTCCGGAAAATGGAGATCGTGAGGATATCTCGAGTGACGAAAGCCGTGCCATGAAGCCCAACACGTCCAGGAAGAAGGAGGTTGTGAGCCATTAATGGGCAGGGGCTCTTTTTTTCTGTGGATCAAGAAGACAGCACATCTCACTCGATGATATCCCTACCTAAGGTGGCCATGGGTTGTTACCATCAGGTCCAGAAAAGGTCACCAACTAATCTGGCGCAAGCAGCTACGAGTCTACGCCGTGTGTATGTATGTATCTCTAAACGTAAAACATGCCCCCCGGAGCCAGGCGATTTGCATTTTTTCATCTATTGCTTGTTCATTATATCATCAGTTCATGTACAACTGTTCTTGGCCGGAAGACAAGATTCGCATGCAGGAGTTTTTTTCCTCTTCTTTCCCTCAAGTTTTTCTTCCTCGATACTTCACAAAAGGCTACATATATTGAAGAATGGTCATTGGTCCTAGTTTGCATCTTACGGCGAGTACAAGAGGGATGAAAGGAAGGGGACTTTTTTTTTCTACTTCGGTTTTTTTCTTTCTCTTTCTAGGTTTAATTTTTCTTCGCACTCCGTCTTATCATAAAATGGCGTTCAGGAAGAAGGGATCCTCGGCTTTGTCTCGAAAAGCCTTTCAAATTAAAATCATCTATTCATATTAGTCTTTTCTCGTCCTCCCTGGTCAACTTTTTTTAACCCTCTCTTTCCTCCGAGATAACATACGAGGGTAGGAGAGGGATGAGGAAGTGAATGAGTGTAGGAGAGAGACGAAGAAAGACAGGAAGAAAGTGGGGATGGGCATATCATGCTGGACGGACGAAATGAACAGAAGAACGAATTCCGATAGGTACCTACTTAGGCAGGCAAGGCAGACAGGCAAACGCTCTCGAACAAGCCAGCCAGCTAGCCAAGCCAAGCTCAGATATCCCAATGGGTAAGGGGGAAAAAAAGGGGGGAAAAGACAAATGCTCAAATTGGTCTAACTAGTGAAATTATATATGGTTTCTCATCCCAACCTCCCGGGGTCTCCAGACACGAAGGCGTTTTCTGTTCGCCCCTAACCCCAACCTCAACCCCCCTTTCACTATATCCGGGAGGACAGAGTAAGAGCAGGGTATTTCAAGCCAAAGTCAGGTTTTATTTCGAAAACGCTACTTAGTTTCGAAATTGGGGGAAGACAGAAGAAAACCAAAGAAAAAAAAGGAGCGAGGAGAACACGAGGGATCAGAAAAATGAGAAAAGAGAAAAAGGGCGTAGGGGGAAGAGAGAATATGCTATTTTGCAATTTTCTAATGGTCATTTTCTCTCTCCTCCCCTCAACAACCGAGTTGTCAGTACACACACACACACACACACACACACACACACACATATATATATATATATATATAACACCTACCTATCTACGTATATATACATACATACCTACTTATCCATATATACCCCTCGCACAAGCGTACCACATGCAACCAAGCTACTGCTACTACGATTGAAGCGAGAGAAGATTAGGTACATAACAAAGTTGAGTATATTCGTGCAATTCCTCTATCTAGGTACCTAGTTATTCTCGAATGCGTAAAATATTTCCTATCGCCGTCAAACATATGCAGATATAGATATAGATTATATTATGTGTTTATATTTGTTGGTAGGTGTACGTACGTATAAAAGCAAATAACGATAACGATATGAAAAATAGGGGTGAGACTGGTGTAATATTGATGTCTAAGGAAGGAACTATCTACTAAGGGCTCGTGCGGAAGGCACGAGCTTTATATGGTGTTGGACACCCTTGTACGAGGGTACAAGGGTACTTCCTTGACAGGTGACAGCACCTGTGTGCTTACCATGCAACCATCAATATCCAAAATATTATCGGCTGTTTGGCTCTAGCTAAAAAAAAAAAATTTCACCCCGACCGAGTACCATTCTGCGACGCAATAGAGCAGAATACTCCTCTCATGTTTCGTCGTCGTCACAACTGGCCCCCATCCTCCCCCTACAAACCCGGCCATCTTTTTTCATCTCTAACTATGAGGGACAGAAATATGCAGAGGGTAGATGGTAAGAAACTAGGTTTGCTAAATGGCGACCTCCCGCCACTTATACTATGTATATCCAAGCAATTTAGATTATTTCGATTAATCCGAGGGGGCTTTATTCAAACCAAATTAGGACCGAATCCCGTAGGTGCTTCCATATCCTTTCCCCGACTGTAGATCATAAAATAAAAATCCCATGTCTCATAATTATAAACATCCCGTCAGTAATCACATATCGTTAAATTCGTATTTTAATGTTTATTTAAAAATTTCTCAGCTCGAGACGATCTTTTCGAGGGCCGCGAGCAGCAGGTCGGCGTGCTGCTTCTCGAAGATGAGCATGGGTCGTAGGCGGACGGCGCTGGCGCCGCTGCCGCCAATGTTGACGCCGAACTTCTTGGCCTTCTTGAGGAACTCGTCGCGGTTGGGGTTGTCGAAGGCGATGAAGGTGCCCCGGTTCTTGCCGCGCAGGTTCTCGAACTGGCCCGGGTACTTCTTGGCGAGGCCCTCGAGCTTGCCGAACAGGTAGTCGCCCACCTTCGCCGTGTTCTCGACGAGGCCCAGGCGCTCGACCTCCTCGATTATGGCACGGAACAGGATCGCGCGTGCCGGGTCGCCCATCCACGTGTTGAACTGTCGGTACGGCTTGTTAGGCCGCAGCGACGGGTCGCCGAAGTAGTAGCCCGCCGTCTGTGCCTTCTTGCTGAAGGTCACCATGTCAGGGGGGTCGGGCAGGTCCCAGTGGTCGTGCGCCCAGAACTTGCCGGTTGCACCGACACCGGTCTGTACCTCGTCCACTATCAAAAGCACGCCGTGCTTCTTTGTGAGGGCACGCAGGCCCCGGAAGAAGGCCGGTGAGGCGTGGTTGTCACCACCCTCAGACTGGATAGGCTCAACGACGACAGCGCAGGGAGGTACGTGGTAGTTCTTGATTAGGTTCTCGACCTCGGCGAGGGAGTCAGCTTCCGCCTTTGCGTTCTCCTCAGCGTGTTCCTCGAGCGGGTACTTTAGCTGAGGGAAGGTGGCTTGCGGCCAATCGAAGGCGGGGATGTCCAGCTTGTGTATCGGCTTGGATCGGGTGGTAGAGAGCGAGCCAAAGAGTCGGCCGTGGAAGGCCGTCTTGAATGATAGAATGGAAAGTTGCGAAGCGCCAGGGGTCTGGTTCCTCATAGACGATTCCATCTCCTCTTCCGTGAACTCGACGGAGGGACCACCCCGCTCACGTTGTCGTCTCCACATGAAGGCCGCCTTGTAAGCGGTCTCGTTCGCGTCAGAACCAGCCATTGCGGTGAAGACTTGGTTCAGGCCCTTGGGGGCCACCTTGAGAATTCCAGTCTCAAGGATTTCGGCCCAGTCGTGCGAGGGGAAGTTTCCCAAGGCGGGACGGTTGATAAGGGCGTTGATCATCTCCGGGCTCTGAGCAGCCTTCAGCAATCCTGGGTTGTTGTATCCAACAGGTATGGAGGCGATCTGGGCATAGCTTGAGAAGGGTTAGTTTTCATCCCAGCAGGCGGCAGTCGGGCCGCCATCACTTACACATCAAGCAGAGTATTGCCATCAGGGTCGACAATGTAGTTGCCAAAGCTCTTTGTGTAATCAGCGAGCATGTTCAAGCTCCGCGTGTCGAAGACCTTGTCAAGCTTGGCAATGTGCTCCTGGGACTTGGGCCCTGGGATGTCCGTCTTCACGACGGGGCCCTCTGGCTCTCCGGCATAGTAGGAGGAGGCCATCCTGGCGTTTGACACGGCGAACTGACGGGTAAGAGTTTGTGAGAGGTTGTACCGGGGGGGAGCTGGAGAAGTAGAGAGTCGTTTGAAGATAGGGACGAGAGGCCGAGCGCCTCCTTGACGGAGGGCAGCCATGGCGGTGTTTAAATAGGAATCAAGGTGCTAATAGCGAGGCTGACTTGGGATCTACTCGCTCTAGTTTCACTGCAGGTGGTCCCAAGTGGAATGTGGCGGACGAGTAGTTGGCTCTAGTCAGAAAAGATTTTTCCCTATGGCGAGACGGCCTGTGAGGTGTTTCCCCTCCCTGTTACGTGAAAGGTTGAGAGAGAACATGAAGAAGGTTGGGGACCTTTTTGAATGATGATGTTTAAGAAAGCAAGGGGAGAGGAGCTTATCACTCACCACGAGGGGCGATATGCAATAATCCAGTCTTTGCGGGGTCACCTCCCACGCTGCTAATTGGGCAGGAGCCCCCTACGTCAGCGGTCGTCGGGAAGTTGAAAGCCTAGGGGTCCTCTTTTTTTGTCTATCGGCAGCTCGACTTAGACAGAAAAAGTCACGATTATACAATCCAAAATACCAACTTTGTCAACTACTATACACCAACGGCCCGTTGTCGATCGCCGAATTGGCCTCTCGTGGCATATTCACCGCATACAGTTGCCTATTCGAGCTTTAAACTGGCTTTCTACGCCCCTAGCCCCCGGTTTCTTCTTATTCTAGATTTTGAAGCCTCGTGAAGAAGGGTGGAGATGGCCGCCCCGCCTTGGGAACAAGACTTGGAGTTCGGGGTGCTATAAACTGACGTTGTTAAGCTCTAATCAGATATTGCAGAATCCGGTAAGTCTACCCGATCTCTCTCATCGCCCCAGCTTCCGTCTCTTATTCCCATCTCTTTTGATAAGGAGAAAGCTTGCCGTAAATTTCCCGACATCGCTCTTGGCGTCTCTGTTTCTTGACGATGCCATTGAGGAATCCTCCTTTGTCGTGTGTCATACATCGGTCATATCAATTGCTTTACATGTCTCAACACACAGGCACTGGCGATTTGTCCAGTGTTTGCATGTAGGGTCCATGTTACATTGCATGCCTTTCTGCGCATGCAAGAACCCGTCAAGTCGGGAATGTTTGGGTTATCTGGTGTAACGGATGGAGGGTGACATGGCATAGCTCGCATGCTACTGAGCCTCCTTTCCTTCTCCAATCAGTTTATTTTCGGCCAATGGTCTCGCAGTGAAGTTATCACCGTGTCCTTCAACCGCCGGCTTCACATCCTACCTTCTGTCGACGACCAGTCAGTTCATCTGCGCATGATAGATCAAACTCCAAGCTGAATTGTCAAGTAACCCTAGGTACTGGGACATACTTAGCTCTTTATAAAGACGGTGCACACTCTGGGGAGAAACACTACACTCGAGATAGTTCGCTGTCATATACATATCCTAGTGATATATATATGTACCACCACCAATGAAGGAATCCGACGTTATCGTGCAATCTCATCTTGGTAAGGATGGGAGGTGCTCTGATACGTATCTCGAACAATATCGCCATAAATGGTTGCCGCACAGTTCTTGACAGGACGCGAGGCTTTATACCTATAGCTTGACCGAACATATGATTACGTCGTAAGCATAGCCTATCGTCTATTCTTCAGGAAGATGCGCTTGCCATATTCACCGGTCTCAGGATCTGAATGATGTACATAAACTGACGAGTGCCCAGAGAGAGCATTATTCGGTTTTGATAGGGATTTATATCATCCCTTATTAACACAAGGTTGATATAGAGGATACCGCCATCACAGAATGGAAATGCCTGCACCATTCTGTTTTCGGACTATAGGAAAGGTGATGGTTGGCCATCACCACCAGACTAGCCGGCTTCCCAACGGGACAACCCTCTTTAAAATATTTGGTTGCATGGTTCGGCCCAAGTTTTGAAGACTCGGTAACTAGATGTTGAGCGAGCTTGGCTACGCCGTTTATCCGATTAGGCGTTGCGTTGCACGTCTCAGGCCTGCGGCAGTCGGTCGTCGGTCGGTCTCTAGTTAGGCCTCATCTTGGTAGTCCACTAGCCAAATATTTGGCATTGTCTCTCATTGCCGGGCAAGATGGGAGAGTAAGGGGGTGGCACATGTCACACGGAATAAGCATCGTATGCCTCAAGATATCGAACACTCATAGCTGCACACACAAACGACCCTCAGCACACGAAATCTATACAATTTTCCGCAGGGGAAGGGGGGCATTTCCTACCTCCGGAAATATACAAGACTGCATAACAAGGTGTGGCATTCAAAATAGCAGCCAAGAGCGCTGGAGCTCCTGGAAAATTCGTCGACAAGTACGAGGAAGAGGAATTACATTGATATTTCAAGTTAGACAGCCGGACTCCGAAAACTTGGAGGACCCTTAACCAGTTGATGCTTTAGAGGCAGATTTGAAGAAAGAAAGGGGGACAGATAGAAGGTAATGCACCGGATCTCAAGTTCCGGGCTGGTAAATCTTAAGTCCGGCGTAATCAAATGGAAGGACCAATCAATCATTCAAAGGTACCCGGAGACCAGGAGGCATCTTGTTTATTCCTGGCATTCTCCAGTCAGCTCATCAAGCTGTGAATCCCGGGGGGCTATGATGAGTTGGATATCCGTCTAACCTCCATAACATAGAAATAATCCCAAGGTGGAGCAAATTACAAATATACGATTCTGGGTCTAGTCACATCCCGGTCTGGTCTGGATCGAGACCGTTAATCATAGACCCAGGCCACGCGTACGTATGTATTACCTTCGAGATGCTTCCGTGCCTGGGAGTTTCCTTGTATTTCCGGGGTCACATACTTACGCACTAGTAAGGGTGCAAAAAATCTGCCGGCCGGCCGGTGGGTTTAAGATCCTTTCACTTCGGGATTTATACTACCTCGGGGCCCATGTACCGTTGCGAAGGTTGGAAACTGCGAGGCCGGTCTTATTACCACTTTATTAAATTAAAACAGGCAGGATTGTTGGCATCAAGACATAGATGCATCGTAAATCTGATGGTCATGCCATATTAGTGGCCAAATCTTGGTACACAATGGCCTGTATGTAGGTAATTCGAGATCCATTGTGGAGGAGGCGGCGTTAGAGACATGAAATTACCGTAGATCTGGGGCTAATAGCTCGCGATGCTTGCCTCCTGTGGACCTCGTATGTAGATTGATAGCTAACCGTCGTTCATGTGAAGACGAAAGGGATTAGAGAGTTAGAAACTGGAGGATTGGCAATGAGATATCGATTGACCCAGTATCAAGGTCTTCAAATGGATGGTGTCTATTCATTGTTACGCTTGGATTTCCTCGCACCTGATGCGTAAATATTGGATTGGAAAGAGTCTTGATCTGGCACTGGATCGATTCATCCGAAGCAATTCTATGATGTTTGACAAAAAGAACTTTGTCGCCCAGACCTGTTGTCTCTGATGGTGACACCTTCCACATCATGTGAAGTTATTACTGTAAACTCCATGTCTACGGAATATGTAGACCTGGGATATTAGACTATGTAGGTGGTTTCTGTGTGATGTGTATACCAAAGAGTCATACAGGCTGGCACATTCGGATACCAGTGCAAGCGTCTGGGCAATTTAGGCACGCCATTGCTAGATCGACTGGACATTGGCTGACAGAGTAATGATGAATATATTTTGTCAGTATCATGAACGACGGCCGGTTTTCACTGTTGCTGATACGAGTTGGGCTGATGATTGCCCAGTCGTGTAACGAAGTGTGGACGAAAGTCTAGCCGACTGCACGATACCTTTGCGAGATGCAGTTTTCTGTGATACTCCAAAGTCCGGCCACACGCATTTTGCATCGCAGAAACCGGATGGCGACAGACCGTAGGTATGTATATGTATATGTATATGTGTATGCATATCATAAGTGATCACCCACTGATTGCAGCTGCGGTATTCCGTGCTGCTGAGGCTGTTAATCTGTTGCGATGTTTTGATGGAAGGAGATTCGAGGATGGCTCGTGGCGTGATAGACTTCCCATGGGTGATCCTAGTTTCATCGATATTGACACAGATGGGCCTCGAAGCTGAGCGGCTGTAGAGAAGCAGGGAGAGGACTTCGCAGCTTCGTGTTCTGCACCATCTCGTCGTCTGGTCGGAGCTACAGAAGCCTCTTAACTCAGAGGCGTCCTTCCAGGCGGTTAATCACCGATGCCATTGCAAGTGGGCGGACGCCGTTGTCTCAGACTGCTGACGGGTCGCTGGGCGAAAGTTGGTGCGGCGGCGGAGAATGTCCTATTGTTGGAATTACCCGATGGGCTGGGCGAGCGATCTACACAAACCCTGGCCAGATATGTAGTCCCTGCAAGTTGGATAGGTAGCACGACCCAGAAATCCCCTTGTCTGCCATGGGGGAGAAGATCTGAGCGATAGGCATGTTTTTATTTTATTTTTATTCCATCTTTCTCTCTCTGCCTCTCTGCCTCTCCGCCTCTCCGCCTCTCCGGCCCTAGAATTTGAATGGAAGGACAACAAACACGTTCATGTAGTGCACTGACGCAGATGTTTCATGTCGGGCAATTCTTACCTCTTTTCTCTCCCCCCTTTTCCTCTTCCGTATGCGTCCCTGTCCTACTCAGACCTGAGACAGTGGTAGGTCGGTATTGTTACGTCCAAGCCAATACCGTAATAGGCAACCTAACAGGCTATTGGAGCAAGTAGGAGAGCCAGAGCGTTGCGTCATCTCACGATTTGATTCTTCAACATATGTAGCCTCTCATGTTCGACTAATTAGCTGTAGTATTGATCATACCTACTTGCACCTGCACTGACACTGCCGGATGCCAGTGGCCTGGCTTCCGAGTTTCAGTAAGAAGACGGGAGTTGATTTCTCCATATCAGGTTTAGTTGATGAAGGAGGGGGAGAAGGGGGGTTAGACAGGTATAGAGTAATATGTGTAATAAGTCTCGTACTCGGATATATAGGAAAGATGAAAGAGAAAAATTTTCTCCTTTCACCGAGGTGTGCATAACAGGCCTTGGACATTCTGGAAAGAGCTGAGGATTTTGAATAGTAGCTTGGGGTTGAACAGAGCAAGGTCGCCCTTGTTCATCAATATATTTAGCAAGGAACGGCGGAGGTTAGGCCCAAGTCAGCTAGGAGGGGGTATATCATTGGCTAAGACTCCTTGGCGGTCCCATCGGCAAGCAACATGAATTCTCTGTAAGTATGGATCTACCTAGGTACTTTAGTTGAAGACATACATATCTTGGCTACTTGGCTCTGTTGAAGTTTGTGCTAGAGAATACATAGGAATAATGAACTCTTTATTGCTAAGAACTGGCTGCAATATATTTGTCGTGACATGTAATGTACAACTCTATACACCACTGAATCCGGGGTAAAAGAGGGAGGGGGAAATAAAAAATAATAGCCGATGACTGTAATACGTAAATACCTACCTACATACATAAGATAGTGTAGCACTTTACGTATCTAGCTTCAATTGAGAAGAGGCTCAAGCGACAAAGCTACCAGATACGGGAGTTGCCACCCCAAAAACCCAAAAGTGCCACTACTTAAGCCCCTTTAGGACATCACCCCACTAACCCGGGCTTTCATTATTTAACATATAACATATTTTACACACGCATAGCGAAACTTATCGCGGAAAAAAGACACTGCTGATACATTATTGTAATAGTACCTACGCTTTACATCCAAAAAAAGACCGAGTACTCATACTTAAATAAGTACCTAAATAATCGAGTAATCACCCCATGTCCACCTTATCTTAAGTGAATGCGGTGTCACGTGAATACGACTGTGAGATATCTATACCAAATCACTGGTAAAGCGGGCGGAGGGTTAGTGAGATGATGTCCTAAAAGGGTTAAAATAGTGGCACTTTGAGGGTTTTGGGGTGGCACTTCAGCGATGCACGATACGAGATGGAACAGTGGGTTTGCGCTGGGTCTGTATACTACAGTAATAAAATCCCATGACACTAAGGACCAACCTAGCTCTGCAACAAGAAGTCCGTGTCCCACAGCAAGAGACGACGAAGACACAGGAGACAATAACAATAACACAAGTGGTAGACTGAAGACGAATGGTTTAGATTAGTTCGGCAGTATGTCAATACAACATGGGGCCCAGCCTTGAGGGCTAAGCGTCCGCTGAAACAAATAAACACAAATTGAAGGTTGGAGCAGAGACCTGTCTGAATCTAGGGAGGGTATTGGGCTTCTTAACCTCTTCGTCTTCTCCTACACATATCCTTCCATTTTTCCACTTACCATCTTTTCCCCTCGCTATTTCGATCCTCGCGATCCTTCTGACCCTTCAATTAATGGCTCATTTTCATTGACCAATGCCCTTAGTCTACTGCCTCCAAGCTTTAGAACTCTCGGTGTTGAGTGCCTGCCCTGGTCCGAGTTCATATATCTCAGCTACCGAACCAACCAGAGAGGTTTTGCCGATTATACCGACTCCCGTGTCAGCCAATTACACAGGCTAAGAGCAGAGGTCTTTTCAAGAAACCTGCCAGAGTCGCAAGCCACAATCGCCAAGGACGCGCAACTGCCAAGGGGGATACAGGCCCCGGAGGAGGAACAATTAAGTTGCCCTAGACGAGCCGAGCATTCCGTCCATCGGGGTCCTTGATGGAAAAAAAAGTCCGTCCGAGCATTAAAGTCGAGGAAAGCATAAATAGGCGCAGTCTCACGTGGATAGGTAGAGACTATCACGCAACCCCCCCCAATCGTCTGTCTACCACTGGCCGGCCGCAGCCCCAGGATCTAACATATCATCATCCCAGGCCGGCAAGCTGCAAACCATCCAGAGGATCGACACCACTGTCCAGCCGGCGCTGAAGGCCAGACGAGGAGGGGCTTGTGCTGCGTGCCGTCGCGTTGACTTGCAGGCACGGCACCCTTGTCTGTATCTCTGAGAGAACCCCTGTCGCATGCACGACCCTGCCCAGTAGCACGGGACTAGGATCGTATACAGGGGGCATGAGTGGTGGTGGTGCTGGTGGTGGTGTGTCTGTATGTCTATGTGTGCTTCCCATCCGTCCATAGATACGACGTACGGAATCACGCGCCGTCCACACACAACGCGTCCAACGTCTTACTTTTAGTCTTGACTGGCCCGCCGTCGCCGCCGAATGGCAAACACCCAAAATCAACTCCAGCCCGTCCTCCCAACCCACCTACATACTCGCCCTCTCGTCTCTGCTTTGGCCCTCGGCCGTCCTTCCACCACTCTCGTTTTCGTTTGCACCGTCCGAGGCGGCCCATAGCTGCGGCCCGGATCGTCTACCGTCTCGTTCGTTTGAGCATACGACTCTCGCTTACATTACGGGCTGTCGCCCTTTTCATTCGCTTGTCTCAACTTACGGTCCTGCTTTGCTTTTACTATCAAGGCCTTCGGGTTATCGCTGCAACTTTCTGGCCTCATACGTATATACCGGCACACTCTGGATCCATTACACTCCGTTTTAGTCGTAGGAAATCACCATCTTACAACGACGACCACCTCGCCACTGAAACTCCCCGCCATTCGTTTCGGGGCCCGTTCAACCAGTATCGATATCTTCGGCCTTCTAGGTTTCATTTATCATTTCCAAGTGGGCAGTATCAGACTCTAGGGGGGGGGGCTTTTCGTTTCTGGGAAGCCTGTAGCACAGCAAGGATTTTCGGACCTGGGACTGCGACGGTAACTGCTGCGTACGAGTAGATCTCACCAACACCCGGGCCTTGTTGCCCCCCTCTGCTCACCTTTTGAGTTCGTGCAGCTTTGGAAAATTCTAGTTCAAGCGTCTCCCCGCAGGCTTGGCAGACTTGGCCTTCTTTACGACAATGCAGCGCACGCTTGCAACCGTACTTGGCATTGCCGCGCTCCTGGCGACGGGGGCGGTTTTAGCGCTTAATGTGGTTCTTGCCTTGGGTCTTTGGACAACTACCTCGCCCGTCAGAATAGCAGCAGTGGTCGCGTCGACTTTCGAAGCGGCTGTGTTTATTGTATTGTCCATCCGGCTTGCAAGCTGCAGTTGGCCCTTTAAGGGCTTTGAGATAAGGAGTTCGTGTGGTGTTTGGTTCGCTATAAGTCTTCTTACGAGCGTGTTGGCTTCGACAGCATCGGTAATACCTCTGGTGTTAATGAGCAAGACGGCCGACTTGCCGAAGACGATCCTTCAAGTACCTGTGACCAGCCTACTGATTGGATCATCTGTCGCACTCGGCTTCGCCTTTGCAGCTCAACTCATCTTCATCGTAGTGCACTTCGTTCTACATCGGCTACACGGCTCGGACAATGCGTTTTCTCTTCACACGAATGACGATAATCGCTCTCTACACGCGCATAAGTATGTCAAGTCCATTCCGTATTCCCAGACCAGAGTCGCTACTTTTCATCCAAATATGAAGGAGCGATTCTCGTCATCATCAGAGTATGCGACCCCGCCCAACTCTAGCGGTGGCCGGTCAGGAGCCGATCCTACGAGCTCTGTTCGCAGCTCGTTTTCTTACAGCGTACGCCCGATGGGGTCAAGAACAAGGCTGCTGTCCAATGCCTCCAGAACTAGACAGCGAACTGCTTCAACCGACTCGGATTTCCATCTAGAACGATTGAGCATACCAGAGGAAGGATTTGATTCTTGGGACACATCCGCGGTCGATCCTCGCAACAGACAGTTAGTTCTGAACTCTTCACCACCAATGCGCTCTGGGTTTTTAGAAACGATTCCTGCAAGCCCGACAACGAGTCGAAGTCCTAGCCCTGGGACTCCTTTTGATCTTGAACCACCAAGACCTTGCAGAAGTCGGAGCTACAGCCCTGTTTCCAGGCCGCAACATGAGCGAACTGTGAGCCGGCAATCATCGACAGACGAACTTCACATCCACCCGCTCTTTCGCTCAGATTCGCCGGCTCCTCCAGCAGCAACACCTGGTACAATGGTCGTCGCAGCTCCCAATGCAGGGCAAATCATCAGGGAAAAGTCTCTGACTCGGATGCGGAGTAGCAGTCTAACGGCGGCGCGCAAACCCCTGAGTCGAGAAGCGAGTTCCGATAGCATACATAAGGCGTCCACTATAGATTCAGACCGTCTCCGTCCAGAGGAGCCACTGGAAGAGAGGAAGATGACGCCACCGATCCCCGAATGGATTCTCAGCGCCGGCTCCAGAACGAGTCTCACTGAGTACCAAAGCAAAAGGCTACGAGACCGGGGAATGACGACCTAAAGCGCACGTGAGCGATGACTGGCGGTATTATTATATATATAAAGGGGCTATATACGACGAGCATGATTTGATGATATTGATACCTGAGACAGGGAACCGGCAAAAACCCTGCCACAGTAGTTGTACATATGTGTGGGAAAAGTTTCTTTTTTCATGTGCGATGACCGGATTATCTGTATGAGTTGGGAGATACCATTGTCCTTTTTCTATTTATTGTTTCATAATAGCGCGGCGTTGATAAAATTCTAGGTAGTCCTCCAAGGACCACGAAGGGTTCCCTCTCCCTCCGTAGATGGCGAGGAGAGCCCTAGATAGTGATAAACTCTAAACATTTAAATAAAGAAATAAGAATACATGAAAATAAAAGACAAAGAAGGCTGTCTTGGATTGTATGGATCAACCGTGAGACATAATGGAGGAAGACAAGACAGACCACTTGGTTTGGACTGCAAGGGACCCAATAATTACAGAGCCTCAGGTATGTGCATGTGTGTGTGTGTGTGTGTGTGTGTATTCACCCAATTGTCGCGAAGAGTGGATAAATGGATGTATTGAATGGCTGGCTGGTTCTTCCATTGTCTACCTACCTCCATGTAGGTACCTATTGAAGGTAATGTAAGTTTGCTCGGCCTGCAGCAAGGCTGTGAGTTTATTGTAGGTCGGGGGTTCATGTATCTAGGTACGTACGTATGTACCTTAAAGCTACCTAAGGTTAGGTTTTAGGTACATTAGGTACAGGTCCATAGGATGTAGCCCATGTCTCCACAACTAAATCCGCCCCACGATTCCGAAGTACTCAAGTACCGAAATCAGAAAAAAACCTAAGTACGTACCCGGCCGCCACTGCCTCGTGTGGCCCGCAACACACATCATCTTCTGCTACCTGAATTTCGTGGTTGGATCTCGCCTTTTCTCCCTCTTCCCCCATCCGCCGAGACTCGTTTCTCTTGCGACCTTATAGGCAACGCACCCCCTCTGCCCTCGGCGCCCGATTTCTTCCAGACTTGTTACTTCCGCGAACCCATCGTCATTGCAACCGCCCTCGAGCTGCAGCAACCGCCAAGATGAAGGTGACATTCAAGGTATGGCAGACCAACTGCGGGGACACTGGGCTGGACAGACCTCAGAGCTCGAGCTGCCCGCCATCCATCCCCGCCATCCATCCCCAACACCCATCCGGCCTGCTGGCAGTAAGTAGATGGAGAGCTGACAGGCACAACCGCATCTAGGACTTGAAGCAGCAGCGCTTCACGCTCGATGTCGAGCCCACCGATCTCGTATGTCGTCATCCTGCCATTTGCCGCCCGTCATCTCCCAAGCATCACCAATAGCACCCCACCCTACCCCAAGCTCCGTCACCGAGCCTGCGGAAATATGGCTGTATCCTGACATGGTAGCGACGATAGATTTCTAGTGTCAAGCAGCGAATTCAGGAGGAGAAGGGATGGGATCCGAAATCCCAGAAGTTGATCTACTCGGGTAGGCATCTGCTCTGTCCATTCGCGCGTGTTGTGCGACGAGCTCGGCTGCTGACTCTGATATGCTAGGTAAAATCCTCAAGGATGAGGATACTGTTGCGACCTACAAGATTGAGGAGAAAGGTTTTGTTGTCTGCATGGTGAACAAGGTATGCCTGGCGAGCATGTTTGTTGGACTCACCAGGTCTCCGCTGACAACCAGTAGCCCAAGCCGGCCCCGGCCGCCTCGACCTCTAGCTCTGTCCCGGAAACTCCTGCGCGACCGACTGCCGCAACTCCTGCCGCCCCGGCTGCACCATCCCAATCTACTGCTGCGGTCCCTGCCGCCCCAGCCACGCCCTCCCCAGCACCCGCTGCCGCTGCCGCTGCCGCTGGTGGCCAGGGCCTGAGTGACAATTCGATGGCTATGGGTGCTGACCGGGCTGGTATAGTCGCCGACATGGAAGCTATGGGATTTGAACGACCTCAGATCGAAGCGGCTATGCGCGCTGCCTTCAACAACCCGGACCGGGCAGTTGAATACTTGTTGAACGTGAGTTTGAGATGGATATCTCCTTGATCGTCTTTGGGGCTGATAAATTATGTATATAGGGCATTCCCGAGAGCGCTCGACAGCCTCAGGCTGCCCCCCCGCAAGCCGCCGCTGGTGCGCCCGCAGCAGCAGCAGCAAACCCGCCGGCAGAAGCTGGGGCTAGGGCAGGAGCTGGAGCGGGGGTTGAAGGTGACAATGTCAACCTCTTCGACCTTGCTGCTCAGCGAGGTGGAGGCCGTGGAGGAGCTGGCGGCAACGCTCAGGCTGCCGCTGCCGCCGCCGCCGCTGCTGGAGCTGCTAGTGCTGGTGCTGGTCAGCGAGACCTAGGAAACTTGGACTTCCTACGAAACAACGCGCAATTCCAGCAACTTCGTCAAGTCGTACAACAGCAGCCGCAGATGCTCGAGCCCATCCTCCAGCAGCTTGGTGCTGGTAACCCCCAACTGGCGCAGCTAATTGCGCAGAATCCTGACCAATTTTTGAGCCTGTTGGGCGAAGACAATGATGATGATGCGCCTCTGCCCCCCGGTGCTCAGGCCATCAGTGTGACCGAGGAGGAACGCGATGCTATCGAGAGAGTACGTTTTTCTATATATTCTACTAAGGAGATGCTAACAATGCTTCAGTTAACCCGACTAGGTTTCCCCGAAGAGGCCGCTATTCAAGCTTACTTTGCGTGCGACAAGAACGAGGAGCTTGCTGCTAACTTCTTGTTTGATCAGCCGGAGGAAGACGACCCCCCTCAGAACTAAGCTTCTGTCTTGTTGTCTCTGCTACTCGTTATTCATGATATCCACACATGACCCCCATTTTCCTACCCTAATGCGCTTACGTTTTCCCTCCGAGTGGTTCTCTGTCTACTCAGCAGACAGGAAGAAAAACGTCGTTCTGGTATAGGGGGAGGGAACCTAGAGGGAATCTTTCTACTTGTCCATCGTGTCTACACTGAGGGGGGGTATTCCGATATATGAAAAACCCCTTACCTCGAAAAAATTACGCGCTCAGCTATAGGGGTTGTCAGACAGCCTTTCCCGTAGTTTTCTGTTCCCACGGTGGAGACATGAATGAAGAAAAAAAATTACCAAAAAAAGAGAGAGAGAGAGAGAGAGAGAGCTTGCTGACATGTCGGGTATGCCTCCTTCCCTGCTATCCCTTGTCTCTGGGTGCGCGCGCGTTGTGTGAGTTTGCGAACATGATAACTGTTTGATGATGTATGTCGATTGTCGTGCGGAAATTTGTGAAATCCCTTTGCTACGTGTACGGTTGTACCCAAAGGTTTAAGCTAGCTTGATTACTACCGGAAAGGTGTGGCTTCATAGTAGTTGGTGTCTCGAGGGTAATTACAGGGAGTTGAAGTGAGTCACATAAAAGAGGTAAAGCAACATAAGGCGATCCTATGTTTGAACTTCTGCGATGAAGGACCACAGACGTGATTGTAGTGCTGATTCGCTCTCCTCATCCCTGAGTCATTCATATTTACAACACACAGACTACGATCGATCCCACCGTAGTCTTTTTTCTTTAAAAACAAAAAAAAATCTTTTTTTCACATCATCATATCAACTCTTCAACCTAGCTAGTAGTTATCAGCTAAGTGAGAGTGTCAAAACCCCCTTCTTGCAGCGAATCTCGAATCCACGTATGATCATTCATGCCCCCTTTTGACATGCCCCCCCTTTCTCCTTTCCATTCATTTGTTCATTCAACATACATTAATCATCGCGAAAGACCCGGGCGGATAGACGGATGAACAGAATCTGCCGACCAATCCCCTTCTATTTTATTTGTACTCTTTCCTGCTTCTTGTAGAAAAAAAAAACCCCCCCTCCTGTCCTTCTGGCTTAGGTGGTTTGGGTAACTCCCGATATGTAAACTGGGTCACATGGGGTGGTAGAAAAGAAAAAGAAAATAAACGGGGTATCAAAAACGAAGCACGGGGAAGAAGAGAAAAAAAAAAAGAAAGAAGTTTCTCTACCCTCCACGAAATCAGGCTACCGCGACTGCCTCACTCGCCTCCTGGGTTCCTTCCCCCTGGACCGCAGTATCATCAGCATCTTCCGCGTTCTCGGCCCCTTCAAGTTGGGCACTAGGATCGTGACCGGCACCGGCGTCCCTATCTTTATCCTTATTGCCGGCGTTGTTGTTGTTGCTATTACCACTATCCAGCTCGGTGTCGTCGTCCATGAGGCCGGCGGCTATGCGCTCCTCCCTGAGCTGCTTCAGGTGCTCGTTGTGCTCCTCGACGAGCTTGGCGTGGTCGGCCAGGATCTTATCGCTGGTCTGCCACCGCTTCTGCGACGCCTTGTACGCGTCGATGTCGATGCCCACCTTCTTCTCGCCGCGCACCATGACCGCCGCGTTGACGCGCCGCGGCCGCAGCGTCTCCTCGCGGTTGAACTTGAGCTTGATCGCGCGCCGGCTCCGGCCGGGAAACATGGCCGCGATGGTCTCGAAGTCCGTGCCGAACATCTTCAGTAGACGGTAGAACTTCTCCTGAGAGTGTTTTATTAGCACAAATTTCAGGTGTAGCGACGAATTTTTTAAAGGGGTCAGAAGTATGGTACTCACTGTTTCCTCGTCGTCCCAAATATTAGGCCCTGTGCGGCGCGATTCCCGCCGGTAAGAGGACGAGGTAGTCAAGTTCGTGAAATCGTCTTCTTCCACCGTCTCCAACATGGACATGTCTTGGTGAGCGGCATGTCGGTCAACCACAAGACTCTGCGAATTGATAATAATTTGCCCATCGATGACTTCGTATCCGACTCCCTGGCCAGAAGCTGCGGCCCCAGCTCTGGCACCTCTAGCTGCCCCGGCTGTTCCAGAGTCATCCTGATCCTCATCCCCTTCAGCTGGTGTACCTGCGCGCGATTCCGAATCCTTATCTCCTTCAGGAAGAATACCAAGTTTTCGCTTCTCCCGCTCAAGTTTTTTCATACGGTACGCTGCGCGTGCTTGGCGTGCTCGCTCCTTGATCGCTTCTGCATGCTTGAACCTCTTGCCGATTCCCAAATCCTTGGTTAATTCACCGACCTTTGTTGTAGTATGATCGACAGTCATATTTTCGGCATCTTCAGGTGTTGGAGAACGCCTGCGGCGTATTATCACCTTCTTGACTTGAGAAGCCGGAATTGCGTCCTCGCTGTCTGCCGGAGTAGTGCCATCCCTAGCTGTCCTGGCTGTTTTCTTGCGTGGACGCCTCGTTTTTGGCGCCGAACCTTCTGTACCGGGAGCTTCCTCAGCGGAAGGTGCCTTACGCTTCCGTGGCACCCTCTTCTTAGGAGCAGGAGTAGATCTTGTAGCGGGAGCAGGGGCAGGGGCAGGGGCAGCTGTGGGAGCCGAAGCCTCATCAGCCGATGGTAAAGCTGCGATCGTGCCGGGGAGAGGAGTTGGTGGCGGCGGGGCATTTTGTGGTACGGCTACATTTCTATTTTGCGCATGTTGATTTGTGGGCGGCGTGCTGCTAGTAGATATCGGTTGCGCGGCGGCATCTGGAGGTGCCACGGCCGGACTGGCAGACGGAAATTTTGCAGTGTCTCGAGTCGGTCGGATATCGGTATTCGACACTTCAGGGATCGGTTCCGAGGAGGGTGTTCGGTCATCTTGGGTATGTTCTATAGAAGCGACGGCCTGGGAAACGGGCTCTGATTCCGAGGTAGTAGGTGTCGTTGAAGGTATCGTGGATTCTGGTGTAGGTTGGATCGTGATGGTAGGAACCTGAGAATGGGCTGTAGACTGCGAATTGCTTGTTGTAGTAGGTTGAGTCTCTTCCGGTACATGATTAGGTGTCTCGTTCAAGGCAGTGGTAGTGGAGGCTGAAGGAGTTGATGTCTGCGACGGAGTCTCAGCGGTCGGAGCTGGAGTAATACTATTGGAGGCAGGAGTAGAGGTTGTGGATGGTTTTGACGCAGGTCCAGGACGACGGCCAGCCTTGGGCTTGAAGGACAAGCCTCCTGTCTTCTTTAGCATAGAACTCATGGCTGGTATTCAGTGCTCTAGGTCGTCACTATGCTGGAGCTCCGTGCCGAACTTGTGGGCATGATTTTTTTCAAGGCCGTAGGAATCCTGGGGTTCGACCCTTGACTACAGTATCGCAGTAAAGTGTGGAAACGACTAGAGTGAGCATTTGGTCGTATCTGTGGCAGGGAGTATCCGTAAGCCTCGGAGGATTGGGCAATGGAAATAACACAGTGGATGGAGTGACTTGGTCTTCGTAATATTGAATAAAAAGATCAAGCAGAGAGAAGAAGCTTTTGACGGTTGTCCCACTTTCGCGGGACTCGAATGGGAGAAAGAGGGATGGAGGGACAAAATACGGAGCGTCGGAGCGATACGGGCGCACAGACTACATAAACCAAACTCTTATCGTAGCAAGATAAGAAGCATTAATCAAATAGAGACTAGCGCATTTTTGGCCTTGTTGGATTGGATTCAACTTCGATTTTTCGTCAAGCAACTCCTGGAGCCGGCTTCTTATTGTCCTCTCTCACCATCTCCTTCTCCCTCTCTTTCCCCCATCCGTCCATCGCCGACGTGCTGGCCTCTCCCTATCTCTTCCCATACGTCGGCCCTCGGTTCTCTCACCCACCTGTGTTTATTTGGTACAACCGCAGAATCCGCTTTAACAACCTACCTCCGCAGCAGCAATTGATTACCGGGCCATTTGTACTTTTGTTTTTTCCTGCCGTCTCTCGTCTTTCTTCTCAGCATCACCACCACTCCGGTTCATGATCGACTCTCCTGCTCTCTTCCTCTCGCCCTTGTCCATCGCGTCTGGTCCACCATTACATACGCCTTCTCAGTCTGATGCCTCTATCCACCTCTCCGACCACTGCGCCTCTGTTGACTCGCGTCAAGATGGAGGACCGTAAGAGACCCGCTCTGACCAGCGCTGATGAAATCGCGCCTCCCAGCAAGCGGCACGCAGTAAATGGCAGCAGTAAATCTAGAGACGACGCCGACGTGAAGGACGAAGCCTGGGTCGAGGTAAGTGTCATGGCACCATTAGAATCCTCAGCACAACACAGCCCTGCAACGTGCACCTTCGTGGGCATCGGTGGTCTCATAGCCTCCGCTTCAAATTGTCATCGGGACATTCTACTCACAATCTCAGTACTGATGCGCGGCTCTGCTGTCATCAGCATTACTTCCCACTATCACCCACTGCTCTGATATCCACCTGCGCTTGACTGTCCACTATGATCCGAGTCACCTCGTCATCACGTATATCCGCGCCAACAACATTATCTAAAGGAATCGAAGCCGCTGACTTTTTCTCTCTCTGGGTTGGTTAGGACTACCAAAAGGATGCTATATATCGACAAATGCTCGAGTACAAGCGCGAAAAAAGCACTCTAGAGACCCGGCTCGAGGAGCTCGTCAAACGATCCACGCACCATGATGATCACCTCCGAGTCATTGACGCTTGGTGGCTACAGGTAAGTCGGACAGATGGAATAACGGAGAGAAATACTGATATAGCATCAGCTTTTGCAAGAAATTGGACTCTTGGCCGAGGGCACTGTGCCCTTCCAAGCCGGCTCTGATGGTACGTAAATATCCCGGTCCCCGTGCCAGATAGTTACTGACATGAAGCGCAGATCAAGCATTCCCGACCCATACCCTTTTTAAAGACCTGGAAGAATTTGAGTCGCACCTAAGCGAAAAGGCTTCGTCAATTAAGAGAATACTCGAGACATTATTTACACGGCTCGCAAGTAGCCGTGGCCAGGTCGCACCAAATATCGCCAACTTAGAAACACAGGTCAATACGCTCTTAGCCAACCAGAAGGAATTACTCGTCAAGCTTGACCGTCTTACTTCAGACAAGGACAGCCTGTCTGACCAGCTAAACACTGCGACTCTAAGATATATGAAGGCTGAAAGGAAACTTGACCGAGTCAAGAGCGCCCAAGTCCAAAAACTCGAACAGCAGGCTCTTGCTCATGCGACACCTCGGCCAACTGCTAGTGCCGACCAGGAAAATGGCATGGATGTGGACAAAAGCAATGGTGACCATGAGGCCCTCCAAGCAGACTTGCAAGAGGCCAATGCCATCGTGAGTAAACAGAAGGAGCAATTAGAGTCTGTATTGGCGCAGAACAAGAGTCTGCAGGAAGAGCTGACTTCCGTCCAAACTCGCTTATCAAACCTCACCGATGAGGATTACTCTCGCACCGAAGTGTTCAAGCTGTTCAAGAGCCAGAACGAGGATTTGATCAAGAAGATCAACACCCTGGAAGCAGATAATCAGAACCTTAAGACGGCGGCACATCGGTTGAAGGAGGAGAGGGAATCCAGTCGTCAGAAAGTCGAATCCGAAGCCCAGGCTCTAATAGCGGATCTTGAAGACCAGCTCCAGCAAGCAGATACTACTCTTGCGCGTGTTCGATCCGCGAGAGACGAATTACATGCGGACGTGACGATGCTTAAGGCTAGCAAAGAGCAGGAAAGGACTGCGTTTGAACATATGAAGGAACTTGTGAGTGCTAAGGAGGACCGTATATCTGCCCTCCAGTCCGAACTACAAAGGCTGCAGCCCGCCGAAGATGTCGATATGATGCCACGCCCGGATATTGACAACTTGTCCTTGGAGGAGCTCCGCGAGAAATACAAGAAACTAATGAGAGATTACGAATCGATTGAGAATGAGCTGCCGGGAATGACAAATGCCGTTAAGAAATTCCAAGCGCTCGCGAACAAAAAGGTCATGGATTTTACGGCTCAGGAAGAGCGTGTAGCGGTAGCTATTGCCGAGAAGAGCAAAGCGGACCAGAAATATTTCAGCGCGCGCAAAGATGGTGATGCGAAGGGCGAGGAAATCAAACGTTTGCGATCGCAGAACGGCAAGAGTTCTGAGATCATATCCCAGCTCAAAGACGTCGAGGCGCACAATCGTACTCTCGTGACGAATCTAGACAAGCAGCTGGCCGACATGAAGCAGACAAATGCCTCGATCATGGGAGAGAATAAAAAGCTTGAGACGTCTAACCACGACATGTTACGACGTTACGATACACTCAAACAACAGATCTCCGAACTTACAAGCCTGGCCAAATCCAAGGATTCTACTACCGCCATAGCAAAAGAGCGAACTGTCAACTTGGAAACCGAGCTCGAGAAGTGGAAGGTACGCACTGACACGGCGACCAAAGAGAGCGAAAAATGGAAGGCTAAGTGCCTAAGTAATTCCTCTGAAGAGGAGGAGATGCTGCGCGTAAGTTAATCCATTGATGTTGGGTTCGAGGCTTTTGACTAATGGTTAATTTCAGAGCATGGCGACTTGTACTATCTGTAAGAAAGATTTCAAGAACACGACGCTCAGGACTTGTGGGCATATTTTCTGCCGGGGCTGCGTTGACAACAGAATCGCCAACCGAATGCGAAAATGCCCAGCTTGCAATAAAGCCTTCGATAAATCCGACGTTATGGCGGTTCACTTATAAGACAGGCAGTAGGGAGTTCCAGGGGTAGATTTTTTCTTCTTCGTTCAACTCTTTCTTTGTTTACGGCACTCGGATCAGAGCGCACTGTACTTCTATAGATTTACGGGGTTAGGATGGCGACGTGTAAGACTTTGATGTACATATAGGAGAGCCACGAAACGAAGGGGTTCATTCACCGCATTACCACATCTACGAGGAGGCGCTGTTTCGACGAATCACATGGATCTCCGCCCAAGGGTCAAGCTGAGGGAAGAAAGGTAGGAGTATGATGCGGCTTACAAGTTCTTGGGATGATGAGCTATACAGATGCGATATTCGCTTGTGCGGCATATGAAGGAAATGTGGGAGATAAGGGGAAGGGAAGTGGGGGCGAAAGAAGAGCTTGAGCTTCGCAAGGCTGATTCATCTCTGTTCATCTGTCCAACCAAGTCTCTTTTTGCGACTAGGTTTTTAGAGAGAGACAGCACAGGATAGTAAAGCCCCGAGGCGCGAACAAGCTGCGCCCTAGTTACTATAATCAACTATTTGCGAGCCACAAAGCGAAAAAAGACGTTCTTCACTTTTCTGTAAAATCTTATTATTTTCATTTCTCTACTTGGGTATCAACGTGTGTATACGTATATCTCTGGTGCGCATTCATTCCGTGAAGTTCGTCATCTTCTACTAGTCGACCCGAACCCCGTGCTCTCGTGCCTCGCGGAAGACGTGGACCGGGAGCCCGACGACCCCCAACTCGAGCTGCTAGGAGACGAACGGGAAGGCGAGTTCGACCCCCAACTACTGCCATAATTGCGCGGCTCCTGCTGAGTATTATTGTTGCCGCGACTTGCGAGATAACCGGCCGCGGCACCGCCCGCTAGGCCGCTCCAGAACCCTGGGCGCCAGCCCTCGCCCTGCGACGACGAGTTGGAGGGCTTCGTACCTGGGTAGGGCGGCGGCGGGTCGTCGTAACCACCTCCTCCGCCGCCTCCTCCGGGGCCAAAGCCAGGGTCAAACCCCCCTCCTCCACCGCCTCCCCACCCATTCCTAGGTCTTCGCTGCGCGGGGGGCCCGCGTCGACGGTTCTCGTCGGCGGCGAAGAAGGCGCTGTAGAGGATCCAGACGCAGACGCCCACGAACAAGATGCCGAACAGCCAGGCACCATAATCACTACCCGCCTTGTCCCCCCACCCGCCGCCGTTCGCGATACCGGGGAACTTCTTCTCGCCCGACTCGGTCAGCACGAGGCGGTACTCGACGCCGCAGCTGCCCTTGAGCACGTAGGGGTCGTCGGGCCCGGCGTACCCCTCGCACACGACGTCGGTGGAGCCGAGCTTGAGCTCGGGCGGCAGCGACGCGGAGCACGACCACTGTATGTCCTCGTCGTCGTAGCCCGAGCCCTGGTTCGCGCACCGCATCACGTCCACCTCGTGCAGCGCGCACACGGCCGCCGGCGACACGCAGCGCAGCTGCGGGACCGCCGCGACGCGCCGGTGCGCGGTGAGCGCGCCGGACCGCAGCGTCAGGGACTGCACTTCCGAGAGGAGGATCGCGTTCTTGGGCTTGGGCTTGGCGGCGAGGGCGGGCGGGGGGCCGACGAGGAGGAGGAGGAGGAGGAGGGAGGTTAGTGGGCCTGGGAGGAGAAGGCGCGGGTTGAGATGCATCGTGACGGTCGTGGGAGAACGTATTACTAGGTTTTTTTTTATTCTTTTCCTTTTCCGGTATATGTAGGTCCCTTGTAGGTTGGTGAAGATATTTGAGAAAGCTATGTTGTTCGTAGCAGCGTGACTCGATAGCCCGAAGGGTCGACTGCGTGAGGCTCCACGGCGAAGCTTGCGGGATATCGCCGATCGATTATATAAGGAAGTACTAGGGTTTTAGGATGGCACAGGGTGGGAGGGGAAAAGAGCTGTGTAGCTCAGCCGCTGAAGATTATTACCATGGAAGCTTCTCTCCTCTCTCTTGACTGTTTAGTTGCTAGCCGAGCAATAGCAAATAAGGTAGCATTACTTCGAGAACCCAAGCTAGTTAATCAGGGAGTATAAAATCGTAGCAATAGAAGATAACCTCTCGGGCGAAGCAGGTTTGGTGGCCATGAGCATGAAGGAAAAAATGTTTGTAGCGGAGGCGAAAGGACAGTTGGCAAGGTCAGAGTGGAGGGGTTGGATCGACCAATCACCATTTACGGTTGCGTCATTAGGAATTTATGGATTGACGAGGCTGAGAGAGAAAAAAAAAGTACGACTAAGAATTAATTGCCTTGTCTTTCTCTTTAAGGTTATTTCCTTTTTAGTAAGCTTTTTACTTCTATAGCCAAAACCTTTGTCTTCCAGAAGCGTACCAGTCAAAATGACCCACTTCAGTACATGTCCAATTTGAGAAACAGCGACAACAACCGCTATTCCATCCAATCTGTTCGCAACTTGATGACTGATCGCAGAGTTGGTTGGGCATAGCGGAGGGATGAGGTAGTATATAGAGGCAGGGTTTTGGAGAAGGACTTTCCCGAATTTAGTAGCTACCCGGCTTAGATCTATTGCCCAGCTCTCGATGTCTCTCACTTGGCCACTGGGTGGAGACATGTACTTTGCTCTTCGGACGAAGTAACTTTTCAAATTCTTCGAGACGCGGATTAGAGAGTGCAAATTCGCACTTTGTGCAATAAGCTCAATCCACGACAGTATGTTGGTACTTAGAAAATGGTTCGACGCGAGGAGAAGTTCATCACTTTCTACCGACGCCGTGTATACATGTTCGGAAAATC
Source organism: Biscogniauxia marginata (assembly GCA_022695795.1). Taxonomy (NCBI): domain Eukaryota; kingdom Fungi; phylum Ascomycota; class Sordariomycetes; order Xylariales; family Xylariaceae; genus Biscogniauxia; species Biscogniauxia marginata. Next base: position 304,454 of record MU404094.1, on the reverse strand, counting down.
GTGTTGCCGCGTAGTAGAGGAGCGGTAAATTCCCCCTTTCTTCTCGACGGGCAAGTTGTCGTCGGCTCTTTGGAGGTTTCATCTCCTTTGAGGCGAGGAGTTTTAGGCATGTTAAGGCAATTCTCTGGTTAGCCTCAGCTTTAGAGACAAGGAATTCTCCAGCGGCACCTGAGAGTAGAAACTCCCTGACTGTGGGGTGAACTAGTTCCACGAGCCCAGATTGCTCGTCAACTAACACAAATTGGCCACAGAGACCCTCTACGGCGTTTTTTGCGTTGCCAAGCTGGGTGCCTATATCCAATTCGAGAGCTTGCGAAAGCTCGGTTATCGTTAAGCTTCGCGAACTTGCCACGACCCATAAGAGCACCGCTTTGGCGATATGCTTTTCATGTTTGTTTTCGGACATGATGCGAATCGTTCTCTCGTAGTACGGAACCATACCCTCTGGGATACTTTCCAGCGCGTGGAGAATACTCTCGTTGGAATATATGGTTTCTAGTTCATCCATAACCAGTCTTACCCACAGAAAACATGCATTTGATCTACGAAGTAAACTGGTGACTAGATCCTCATTCTCCGCTACCTTGACCGCTGGGAGATTGTCGGCGCGATCACGGATGTAGCATTCGATGTCGTGGTTGACATCTTCGGGCACTATTTCTCTGCATACAACCGTCGCTGACGCATCAAGAGAGCGACGCAGCTTTTGCATGTCCGGAACCTTGCGACTGGTGATGAATACCCGGAGGGGAAAGGCTAGCTGCAGGCCTTTCAACATGGTGAAGAACTCTTGGTACTTGTTGCACTCGTCAATAGCGTCAACGACCCAGTACTGCGGCGTGAGTATTCGGGCCTTTATCGATTAGTCAATGCCAGTGAGATAGTAGGGACATTCTTGAAATATATCGAAGTCCCTGCCTGGAAGATCGCCTTTTGGAAAATTTTATTCCATATGGTTCTGGCATCGTCTCTGTCAAAGGTTGATCCATCCTCATACAAGGCAACTAACTGCTCGCGAACAGCCGCGTTCGCGAGAGCCATCTGATATGCAATCGACCTGAGGAAGTCGCTGAGGGACTGCGAGGTCTTATTCCCAAAGTGGAAGAAATAATATGCACATTCCATCCCGAACTGGTCAAGTTCGTCTATGATATGTGCTGCCAGGAACGTCTTTCCAGTACCAGGGTTAGCATATATCCAAAATATGGACGGCCTAATGGAAGCGCCGGATTTTTCTGCACGAGGAAGGTCTTCAGGGGAGTCTCTCCAGTCTTGGAAGTCCTCACTGTTATCGATCCATTGACAAGACCCCTCAACCCGCACGTAATGCTCGCATGGGCGATCCGTTACTCCCAAAAATGACTCCAATGTTTGAATTTTCTTCTTCGAATCAGCAATTTTAGAATGAAGAACTACAAATTGTTAGTTATAGTTCAAGATATCTTCAGATTACTTGCCGTCTTTTAATATGTCTTGAATAGCACTTGTCATGGCGTTTTTCAATGTCATATAACCAGGATCACTAGGACTCTCGAATTTGCATATATCTCTATGATTAGCGTTGATATACTGGACTCTCTCATTCCTAAATCCGTGCCCTAAGATAAAATCTTAATTAGAGAAATGGAAGGTATTTTGGTAAATATCGGACACATACCCAAGATTGCCAAGTGCTTCTGTACTATCAATCCAATACTCATCGGCAGGGTTTCGTAAAAGGAAAATATTGGTAGATCGTGTGCAAACTTTCCAAAATCTTCATTGATGAGCTGAGCCGAGGTCGAGCCAGTCATAAGGTCGGCTATGTATTGTCGAGGTGACAAAACCCCGGAGATGGTTAGAATATTATTGAGTATTGAAGCAAAGTTAGAGCCCCGATGAGGCGTGGCGAGAAAGAAGATGCATTAAATACGGCTATTAAAACCAGGCACGTCTTTAGACAAAATGAAGGCCTATTATACATAATTAATACGAACCGCCAAAATTGCAAACATACAAATTTCACACCTTCTTTATCACAAGGCCGCCCATGGAATGTCCAACAAGGATGATAGGCCCCTGATTGATATTAGCATATTTCAAGCTGTGACATCCCTTACTCACATTGCCATTTTCTCGCAGGTGTGGTGAGTTCCGCATTTCTTCGAGTAAAGTTTGCCCAAAATCATGTACATTGAGTATGCTCGATTTAGTGCTCGCCCAATCCGAGTCATAACCAAAAGTGTGAATATTTACGTTCCGCAATCCTCTTTCCAGCGGTAACCACGATTGCGGCCAGAAATTATGAGGGTCGCTTCCTTTGCGCCATGTCTTGATTGACCCCCCTCGCAAACCGTGGACGAAAATAAGGTCGATCAGGGGCTCGGGAGAATACCGCAAAAGCGGCAGTCCAAATGGACCTTTGGCGTCTTCGTCGCCATCGTTGGTGGTTCGTTTATGAGCCCACAAGTTGGCAAATCGTTTCTTCAGCGATTGTGAGGGCCAGGAATCGGGCTCGACATTTATGGCATCGCCGGCTCTACCTGGATTGGAGACTACGGAGTGGATTGGAACCATCCCGGCAAAGCCCGGGGTATTTTGATTGCCACTTAGGTACATTCCTCGAACTACGAAGGATTAGTCTAACCGTTTTTTTCACATCTACTTTCATGAATAGGTGTGGTGAATACCGGCATCGTTGAAATTCGCGCAGCTCACAAAATCTACCAAAGGCACATGTGTGCAGCCTTGATCTGTCCCTCAAGCTCGCTGAGTACTCGTGGGGTGGCCAAGACTCGTCCAGAAACGCATCTCATCTCACTACCCTGGCATGCGATAACCAATCGGGGAGGTCGGTCTCTTCCGATCACCTACCGATCCTCGACTGACAAGGTTCTAGCCGCATAAGAGTGCACGACTGAATGACCCCTCATCGTGTCGACACCATTGCCATGCCAGTAGTAGTCCAATGTTACTGCGTCTAAAGACTGTTATCACCGTTGAGCATCTATAGGCTATTAGAATGAGCTACGAGTACCTATATCCTACGGTACTAGCAGGTAAGCCTAGTCGTGCCTAGGCCTAGAATGCCACGCTCCAAAGAGTAACCGCCGATGAACAGAGAAGCATGTGCTGATTGTGTATATAGCTATTCCACCTGGAGGTAATGTTGTATCTATTGTGCGCCATGGAATAACAAGGGTATGGCATAGATGGAAAACAGCTTGCTAGAAGGTGAATGCTAACGCAGAGACCCTCAGTGGTCTGTTGGTCTAAGAGTCGACGTCGAAATGGGTAGCGAAGAGACTGCATACTTCTTCAAGGTTTGCATTGACCTGTATTCGACACAAGAATGTTGCTTAGGCCTTTCTATTGTAGATAATTGAGCGCAGAGAATGGACGCCGATGGCGAAGGCCGAGTATGAGGCGCAGAGCGCCTTAGCTGCTGTGATCCCAGAGAGCGTTGTGATCCCACTGGCATGCGGAACATTCGAAGATGATTCGAAGGCTTTCTTCATAACATGATTTCATAACTTGCAAGCCCGTCCTCCTTCACCCCTACAGCTCGTGTCTATCATGAAAAGGTTGCACCAGACGTCCGTGTCACCTACAGGAAAGTTTGGGTTCCATACAACCACCTATTGGGGGCCTGCCACCATGGTCAATGATTGGACAGACAGCTGGGAAGAGTACCATGCTCGTCAATTCCGTTCTGACATAATGTACGCGCAAAAGGTACACGGTAAATACCCTGAGCTGGACGAATTGACAGATATGCTAGCCGAGAAAGTCATTCCTCGGCTCTTACGACCTCTACAGACTGGCGGTAGGAGTATCAGACCTTCTCTATGCCACGGTGACCTTTGGGACGGCAATGTGCAATAGTTAAGTGCCTTCTTCCATCTTTCCAGACCATCACTAAATAATGACTGTCTATCTTGAAACTCGAATGAGTATAATTGACTTCACACTACTCGTGGTTACGATGACTCCATACTGACGTATATTGATGCAGTGATGTGAAAACAGAACAGCCCAGAATATTCGACTCCTGTGCCTTCTACGGGCATAATGAGATTGACCTACAAGCTATAGGCGATCCACGGTACGTGCTGGGCATGGACTTTGTGGACATGTACAAGAATGAGGTTGGTGCTTCCGAGCCACAAGATGACTTCTATGATCGCCATGATCTCTACGGCATGTAAGTCTTCGCACTTAGAACGAACTCAAGTACACCAACTAACTTATAACAGCCGAAACAATGTTGTTGTAGCAGCAATTTGCCCAGAACAGGTTCACCTTTTGGAAAAGTGCGTATCGAGATATTTTACCATAGTGAATAATCTATACTCAGTCGTCATACAGGGCGAAAGAGACAATGCGGCAATTAATTGAGAAGTTTCCTAATGGCTTTGAGGGATTTTAAGGCCAAAGCGTATACTGAGAGGTCTCTCTTGGCTCTTGAGGCGAGAATGACGGAAAAGGAGAGGGCACAACAACAATTAATTCTTTCTAGTTTTATTCTTCACGCTTACATCGAAAGCCAACGGTTAGGGGCATGGTAGGCTCCTACACTGAAGCCTATACATTCCATAATCCTTGAGCCTTGGTTATGGGACCGAGTTGCACCATTCAAAGGCTGCATATCCCTTGGGATTCAGTCCGTCGAAGTTGTGGCCATGCTTGAGGTACGTTGGAGTTGTGAAAAAAATGGGTACTAGATGCTAGATATATCATTTTGAACAGGATAATGGATATGACATGGGAGAGTATGAGATGTAGGAGGTGGAGATAAGAAGGATGGGATATGGGATGCGGACGCCTACTACATTATACCTACCTTTTAGGCGAATCGGTATTAGTTGCTATAAATGAGATGCTACTATGTTGGTCCAGTTTTATGGCTCACACTCCTATTCTGAACGCCCCAATGCGAATATAGATGGATTTTGTACTGACCTCAGGTATCCTTGTGGTTAACATACTAGGAAATTCACTGTAATGACATTCAAACTTATGCCCCTTTTGTTAAAAGCCATTTTAAGCATTCCATGCCACGGGGGGGATGTACGTTGAAAGCTAAATTGGTACAATTATGAAGGTACGTGGTCTTGCTTAATGTGTGTTAACTCCTCATGTTTTGGTATTGCTTGTTAGCTTAAAATAGCATCTTCCATTCATCGGTACAGACTAGACGTTTAAACTGCTTAATATTTTAGCCGCCTCGTTTCCCCGCTGACAATTGCGAAGGTCATGATTAGATTGGTTGCAGCCGAAACTTAAGCAAAAACTGCGACTATATCAATATCCGGAAGAATAGCCAGTGTCGTATCACTGGATAAGTATAATGTAATTCCCTAAAGGAGACAAACAGTGACATACTCCTGTTATCATTCCAATTTTTCTTTCCTTTGCCCTCATCGTTGGCATTGTGTGTATATATAATTTGTCCGATCTCGACTTTACACAATACCCCTACCACCTTTCTGTCTCTATACAAACGATCGCCATGATTATCCAACTCGTAACAGCGATAGTGGCATTCTTGCCAGCGGTCCACGCGGCTAGATTTGGCTTGGCTAGTCGTCAGTCCGGAACAACCGTCACTGTTAATCTCGATCAGACGTACCAAACAATTGACGGGTTCGGCTGTTCCGAGGCTTTCCAACGAGCGGTGCAGATGTCAAAGCTCACTGAGGACCAACAACAATATGCCCTCGACCTGCTTTTCAGCACCACGAACGGTGCTGGTCTGTCGATCCTCCGCAATGGGATCGGCTCCTCGCCGGACATGAGCTCGGACCATATGGTCACCATCCAACCGGTGAACCCCGGAGGTCCTTCGAGCCCGCCGAAATACGTCTGGGACGGCTCCGATAATAAACAGCTGTGGGTCTCCCAAGAGGCTATCAAGCGCGGTGTTAAGACCATATACGCCAATGCATGGAGCGCGCCCGGTTATAGTAAGTATTAAACTCTCATGCACTTTTCGTCCAAGTCTGTTTTACTCCGAGGATACAATAAATGACTCCAATACTATAGTGAAGACCAACGGTAATGATGCAAATGGCGGCACGTTATGCGGTGTCAGCGGCGCTACGTGCTCTAGCGGCGATTGGAAACAAGCCTTCGCAGACTACTTGGTGCAGTATATCAAGTACTACCTCGAAGCGAATGTGACGTGAGTAGTGTCCGATGTCTGAAGAGAAACCATGAATTATTGATACTAATTTCCCATAGGATCACCCACGTAGGCTTCATCAACGAGCCTGAGCTCACGTAAGTAAGATATGTTCTATATACTATAAGTAGGGCCACTGATAAATCATTTTCAGGACGAGCTACGCCTCGATGCGTTTCTCGGGATCTCAAGCCGCTGAATTCATCAACGTTCTTGGACCGACTCTCGAAAAGGCGAATCTTAGTTCGGTTGGCATTAATTGCTGCGATGCTGAAGGGGTAAGCAAACGTCTTGATTATTTCCCAGTTCATTATTCTTCAGGGCAGCATCTGTAAGATAAGCGATGAAACATCCTACTGCACACCCAAGTAATAGAGTTTAGGTGATTATTGACATTGTTCATTATGATAGTGGAATAGTCAAGCTGGCATGCTCGGTCAGCTGGGCTCAGCTGACCAGTACATCTCAACCATCACCGCGCATTCGTACACGTCATCGCCTGGGTCTCCAATGAATACGCGTCACCGCGTCTGGCAGACCGAGGCCGCCGATTTAAACGGAGCCTGGCAGGGAGCCTGGTTCAGCGGGGGTGGGCCTGGAGAGGGAATGACATGGGCGAACAACATTTACACCGCAATAGTCAACGCCAACGCCTCCGGGTACTTGCACTGGATCGGCGCTCAGACGGGCACGACCAACTCCAAGCTCATCCGCATCGACGGGAACACCGTCACACCGGCCAAGAGACTATGGGCGTTCGGGCAGTGGAGCCGAAACGTGCGGCCCGGCGCAGTCCGCGTGGGGGTCCAGGGGGCGCCGTCGAGTCTCCGAACAGCAGCCTTCCGAAACGTCGACGGCTCGATCGCCGTACTGTTCATCAACTCTGGTGGCTCGGCCGCATCGGTACAGGTCAGTGTCACCGGAGGAGATACCTTCGCAGCGACGAGCGCTGCCGCGTATCTGACCGACAACACCAACGACTTCAACGAGACGACGGTGTCTGTCGAGAGCGGCGTTGGTAGCGTGAGCGTGCCGGCAAGGGCCATGCTGTCGGTTGTGCTTAAATAGGGCCGCTTATATAGGAGCACACTTGAGGGTGGTCGCGGAAAGAAACATGTTGATTTAACAGTTTAGTTCATCGTATCGCACTGTCTCTGTTAAGTCGAAAGTTGCTAATCCGCTGAAGAACTGAAACATGTTAACTTGATGTTATTACCCCTTCTAGTCTCAAGGCTATACGTTCACATTTAGTGGGGATATCAGAAAATAGGTTATGTGCTTACTTCTTGTTGGTGCCGTCGAGTGTGGTTTAGTTACGTCGTCGAACGCTTCAGTTACGAGGCACCGTCGGGCCATAACCACTGAAAGAGGATATATCTACCCTTACCAGGTCTACCTATCGTCAACTAATAAGCCGTTTTATCTTATCTAATCATGATGACAACATCAACCGTGCACTGTCTGTTGCAAGGGATATCTCAATGGGGTTTAGCGGTATGTGACTGACTACCTATAGGTAGAGCCTGAGTGGCTATCAGATGTTGGTTGCATAGAAGGTGGGTGAACACAAGATAAAAATAAATAAGTACCTAGGTACTGGAGTTAAGTTATTAATAGGGGATTGGGGTAGCTACAATACAACTTTTTTTTCTTCATCGAATATCACTTCCGAAGACGCGCGTTTTCTAAACGATTCAAGACATGTCGACCAATCACTTACTCCCAACACGATTCAGCTGTGGCTCTAACACCGGGGCCGTCAGCCCCTGGCATTATTTCGCGAGGCACTAGGTATTTCATACCTACTTCTCTTTCGCATCTGTCTCCCTCAATGAGAATCGAGTGCGAGCTGATGCTCTCCTGACAATATAATGATCCCGAGAGATGTATCATGGCTATATTCGGCCTTGTAGCCCGCCCGCGGGCTTCTTTGATCCTTGCCATCTTCCTCATTTTCATCATTGGCTTACTCGTCAATCATTCTCCTATTTCCCCACCGTTTTTCTCAACGCCGAGGCCTGCGTCCACATCGGTCGGGCCGCGGATTGAGTTCGTGGTATCAGCCGTGAAGGCTACCAACACATCCTGGATCCAGGAGTACTTTCCATCCTACCCGGCTCATATTTACATTGCCGACGACCTAGCCGCTCCTCTTACCGTGGCGAAAAATATCGGTCACGAGAGCACCGTCTATCTCACGTGTGTTTCTCCAGATTTTGATGCGCCAAGACTACTTATGCTGACTGTCTTACTAGGTACATCATTGATAACTATTACAACCTTCCCGATATCGTCTTCTTCTTGCATGGTGGTCGCTACCAGTGGCACAATGAAGATCCGCTTTACGGTAGGCTCTTTTCTTGCTATCCCCATGTGAGGTTTCCAGGCTGATTGCCAATAGACGGAGTCCCGCCTCTGCAAAAAATCCAAATACCTTATGTGCTAAAGCATGGGTTTTCTACACTTCGTTGCTCCTGGCTACTTGGCTGCCCTCTTGAAATCAAACCAGATCTGAATGCACCCGCCAAGTGGGATGACCCCAAGGCGGATCAGCGCGCCAAAACTGAGGCCGCGTACGCATTGGCCTTCTCGCAGCTGTTTCCAGGGAGGCCGCTCCCCGATGCTGTCGGCGTACACTGTGGCGCTCAGTTCGCCGTGACAAAGGAACGAATTCTCAAGACTACCGTTAATGAGTACAGGTCATACCGCAATTGGCTTTGGACGACGGAGCTGACGGACGAATTCTCCGGTCGCGTTATGGAGTATTCATGGCACCAGATCCTTGGACAACCTCCCGTGGATTGTCCCCATGCCGGGAAGTGCTTCTGTGAGAAGTTCGGAATGTGCGATCTTAAATGCGAGGACTATGGCTGCGAGAAGACTTACTTCTTTAAATTCGGCGAACTTCCCAATAACTGGCCTGAAGAGGGACCGGGTACAGATGGCTGGCCATTACGGAACTGGACAGAGATCGAGCCAGAACCAGAACCCAAGTCCAAGCCCAAGACACAAGCAGTCTCGACACCCAAACCCCAACCTTGACTAGAAGGTGGCCAGAGGTAGTTGAACTCGAATTCGATATGATAATATCAAATAAATAATGTTGCACTTTGTGCTCCTCCTGGCTGGGCTGACGTCGCTTAGCTGCGCTTTTTTAAACATTATAAATGTACCAACAAAGCGAATAAGACGTTGTTAAATGAGAGTACCGAGATTTTCAATCTGTTAGGATTTCAACCTAGTTGCAGTCTTCTTATCCTAGGATTAATCCGGTAAAGATAATAGTCTGCATAAACGGACAAGACATCAATGGCTGTGACTACGAAATAAGCGTGGTTGGCAAGATTGGTGCGCACATACATCTTGCTATGGATTAGTCTAATTAATTGATAACTGTAGAAATGTTAATACATCCAGCACCTCACAGACCATGACTCTCAATGCATTCGTCTTGGGAAAATGTGATAAGGCGGCCTGAGAACTTATAGAGATTCAAGTTTATTTAAATTTCATAATTACCTAGGCTTAGGCTGATGTTTGTACAAGGCTTACACAGCTTATGTATGGCCGATGCGCTTGGAACACCGTTTATTCGGGTCTGGTAGTTAAGTCGTTACCAACTCGAGTAGTTAGTTGAATGGAAATGTGTCGACAATCATGTTATCCCATTAGGAGTTATGACCAAACCATGAGAATTGGGATCTTCTGAAGTTCCGTCCAAGCCCGGAGCAAGATTAGCTCACTTTTCCCAGATTCTGCTAACAGCAGCCCAAAATTTCAGACCGTAGTTTCTCTTGTGTGTGAAGTTTCTCTACTCATTTCCTTATCTTGCTTCAACGGCGATAATCCACATGGCGATTTTAGACCCGAATTTAGACCGACATTAAACACCGATAAGCTCTTATAAACATTGAATATTGGAGAAACGTCTCGAAAGTTTTCAGACTGAGGGCTGTAGGATTTGTGCTCCTGCTACTCAGTGTAATGGCACTTGAAAGAACGGTGTAGTTTTCTCGAACTCTGATCCCCACACCATACATGTCCCCACAGCGCGCCACTCACACCATAGGTTGTAAACAGGTTGAAAATATAGTTGTATCCATATTGGCAGGCATGAAATACTACATTAACACTATCTTGATGTTATCTTCAGCGTGGTATGACATATGACTATAGAAGAGCTATGTATGTTAATGTAGGTAAATATCAAAAATACTGAAGTGAAAGATTCCGCTAGGGAATAATCTGATATCCTAGTGACGACAAAGAGTAATAATGCGGTTAATATTTCGTATTTCAAAGGTAAGAGGTGGACTTTCCAAGGCTACCTCAACTTCCGCGCCATGTATGTACATATACGCTAGTCCACTGCATCTAGGGTCTGGAGATCGGCCCAATTACCAGGCTGTTTTCTCCGCGGCTCTACAGTATAGTTCTATTAAGAATTTATAATCATGCCTAGCTTTATCAATGTGTTACGAACCAACCAGGGTAAGCAATCAAATGACAAGGGTACTGTTCCCACTGTTCTTGCTTCTGCACCGGACATAGATCCTGGAAAGGGAAAGCAACCTATTGTCACGTGATATGGATGTGTGTGGATAAACACATCCAGCAACATCCAGTGGAGAATGGATGAGTATGGATGAAACTCATCCAAAGGTATTTAACATACCAATTGTGGGGAATGAAAAATAAAATGAACAAGTATAAAAGGAACGGTGTTTCTCATGTGTCTAGTTATTCATTCTAGTTCTTTAGCTATTAATTTAAAACTATAGTCACTTTTTAATACTATAATGAGAATACCTTGAAATCTCTCTAACGAACAAAGCATTGTGAAGCTCTTGAACCAATTTTAATCCACTGTTACCTTCAAATCAAGAAAACCTAGTACGTACTCACCTGTGAAGTCAGCTGACTAGGAACACACAGGGAGGTTCGTTACAAAGCTATCCCGCTACTTTGATTGTATATATACGTGATGTGTCTAGATAGAATTGTATTGGCTGGAGAGGAGTTGTAAATGATGTCTCTGGAAGGTCTAATTCCCGGCGTTCTGGACTTCCTATCATTCCATACTTCTCGACTCTGTGACGAACGTATCTTTATTTCTGCCAGTCTAACTATAAAGGTAATTCAGCGCTTCCATTACGTAGCTGTCATGACTCAGTTTGTATTAGAATGAAGTCTGCTAAGTCTATTCTTGATCCGTTCTGAACGCCTGGTTCCCTCCCTTTCAACCCTCTTGCTTCCTCGTGTGCGGCGCCGTCGTTGACGAGTCGGCAGCATAAGGTCTTTTAGGGGCTTTAACGCTTCTGAGATTGGTCGACATTTATTCTCTAATTCCTCCTCATCGGAAAGATATTCTTTATACCGTGTAGGACTATTTGGCACCGTCGTCGTTCCTGAGCTGGGGCTTTTGTGCTGCCATTTCTGTTCCCAAACCTAGGCCCAAAGCTTGCCGTGGTCAAATTAGTGGAATAAAGTGTGCGGTATGCGAATTTACTTTCTCGATAGGTGGGAATTCTTCTTAGTCAAAATCATTGTCGTCCGGAACTTGTTTTAGATTTGTAAAGTCCTTTACGAACTCCACGGTCTTAGGGCTTTTGTTTCTAGTATAATTACTTAAAAAAGGCAATTAGCTATAAATGTTGATTTAGGAATATGATAAATACTGCTCACTTGTTTAGAACCTTCTGGTTGCTTTTACCTTTAAATTAGTCGTGATAGGGAGTAATTAAAGGGGTTATAAATGCCATAATTCAAAATTAATAAATAATAAAGCATATATGTAATTTAAAGTAATACTTTCTAGAGATTTCTTTTAATAATACTGAGAATTAAGCTGGTTTTTATAGCCTCCTTGCTTTTAGCATTTACGTAGGATTCTCTTAAATAAAGTAACGTACCGCTCTATACTACCTGCCTCGGAAAGATGGCCTAAAATAGATTTTTACTACGCGTGACCTCGAGTCGGCTACCTGCATGGCGATCCTGATCCGTCGCCCTTAAGAGGGCTTGAAGGCCTCCGCCTTTTACGTAAAGATAATATGGCTAGCTAAAGAAGGATGTATAGGTCTTGACTGTAAGGAGAAGAGCTTGCCCAAAGGGGCCCCTATCTTTAGGTCAGGCATCGCCAGCCAGCAACTCATTTAACATATGAGTTCCGGCATTTGACCTTTGCTTAAAGTCTTTAAAAGGCCGATTCTTCATAATTATTAGTTCATAGGCAGAGTTAATAGTTAATATTATATTAATGGCAGTACACATATTTTCTCTTAAGTACTATGACGAACCTCCCTGTGTGTTCCTAGTCAGCTGACTTCACAGGTAAGTACGTACTAGGTTTTCTTGATTTGAAGGTAATAGTGGGTTAAGATTGGTTTAATTGATTCACAATATTATATTCGTTAAAGAGGTTTTAAGGTACTTTTACTATAGTATTAAAGAGTAATTATAGTTTTAGATTAATAGCTAAAAAACTAAAAGAAATAACTAAATATATAAGGAGATTCCGATTTATTTATACCTTAGAGATAAATAAGGAATACTTATCTTTTCTTTAATTCTTTATGGATTTTTAGGGAGAGTTATAAAGAATCCCACTTCTTTTTAATTCTCTGTGGATTCTTAAGGAGAGTTACAGAGAATCCTACTTTAAGTCACGGGACCCTTAAGGTCACGTGACCTTTTTCCTGTTTTATCCTTGTTAGTCGTAACATTATTTCTCCCCTTTTTTTGTTTTTATCCCAAAATAATTAAGTAAATCTTTTCTTTCTTATTTCATTATTTGTTATGCTTTTTAAAAGAGTAACTAAATTTTTTATACGTGTAAATAAGAAATCCTTTTTTAAATATCGCAAAGAACTGGCTTGCGCGATTTCTTAATTTAGTTTTAAAGTTATGTTTTGTTTTTAGTGCTTTAATAAGGGCTTATTTTATAAGATGTTAAAGGGTCGTAATAAATGTTAAAATTATAATGCTTTAAACGTGTCGTTTTGCGATAAAAACCTTATTTTGTTATCTTTTTTTAAGAACCTTCGCGCTAAAAAGTTACAAGTTAATCGTGAAAAACGTGCTGCTAAATAGTTATTTCTAGACCTTTAACGTCGTTATTAAAAAGAGGCTTATTAAGAATTTAAGCGTCAGCAAGCCGAGGTTAGCGAGGCCTTAAGTCGTTTAATTCATTTAAATCGATAGTAAGACTTTCTTTAAAAGAAAGATATATGGTTTATTTAAAAAGGTTTTTAAAACTTAGATAAGATAGAAAAATAAAAGCGTATTAAGGCAAAACAAAGACGCCTTAATAAAGAATAATAACGCATGGAGGAATTACTACGTTAATTTAAATCTAAGCAAGACGTGCTTACTTCGAGGGTCTTCCCTTCCTTCGATTAGTCTTAATTGGATTCTCAGGTTTCCCCGATCGATCCGGATTTTGGCGGTGAAAGTTTACGAGTTTATTCGCCAAATTTCTTAGGTGTTTAAGTGGTTCCTAAATATTTTCTTTTAATAAATAATCTTTTTATTTAATAAAATACTATAATTAATTTCTAACCCGTTTTAAATCTAGTATTTTTTTTATTTTATATTTATTAGGGTTTTCTTTAAATTCTAATTGGTTTTCTGGTATAACGTTATTTAGTGCTAGTTTTAAAAGTAAAATATAAAATATAAAATATATTCTAAATCTTTTTAATAGTGCTAATTTATAATTAACTTTTAAAATAACCTTTTCGATTTTATATGGTTTTAATTTTTTAAATTTAAGTTTTTCGCTAGGTCGCTTTGTTTTAATTTAAGGTGTTTTTAATATTACACCTTATTATTAATAAAGCAAGTAAATTATATTTTTTTTTTAAGAATTAATTCCTCGATTCTTTTTTTATTATAGTATTTTATTATTTTATTTTAAATAAATTGTAATTCTTTTTATAGTCGTTATTATATTATTTAAATCTTTTTAGATAGTACTTCTACTTTTGGGGCCTTTATCTCGATTTTTAGTGCTTTTGTAAGTTTAATTGGTTGTTTTTAGACTTCCGCTTTTTACTTGTACATTGCCTCGTGTAGTAATATCTTCATGTTTTCGTTAATCGAAGTGTTATATGCTATTTAAGTTATTAGTAGTAACTTTACTTAGTTATTCATTTCTTAGTTAATATAGCTTCGTAAATATTGTTTTATTATTTAATTTAGTTTTTTTATTTACCTGTTTATTTAAAGGTAATACATTATAAATAACTTTTATTTAATTTTTATTTGTTTTATTAAGCTGGTTTAAAATTTTAACGTAAATAACTTATCTTTATTTGAAATAACACGTTTTAGTAACCTATGTTTATTGACGTACTTTTTTAAGAAGTTAAAAGTTAATTGTTTTATTATGCTCGATTCGTTAAATGGTAAGAAATAGGCGTATTTTATAAGTCTATTAATAATTACTTATATATTGTTATAAGGTACTTTTATGGTAAGATCTTTTGACTTTGAGAGTTTCACTATAAAGTCCCATGTAATTATATGCCATGCTTTATTAAGTATTTAGGTTGGTTATAATAGTTTATATGGTTTATGTCGTGATACTTTAGCTTTATTATAAATGTTATAATTCTTTATAATTCTTTTAATTGTTTATTATATTTCTGGAAAGTTAAATTCTTTTTAAAGTCGTTTCATTGTTTTGAAAATTCCTTGGTGGCCGTGTAAAGAATATTCGTGAAATTCTTTAACGAATTCGTTTTATACCCATTTTAATATATATACCTTTTCCTTATATAAGAAAAGTTCGTTACTAGATCCTTATTAAGACTATAATTATTTTTCTTTTTAACTGTAATTTTCCTTAAAACGTTATTTCTAGTCTCTTATATTAATTTGTATGTAAATTAATATAATTAATTTGTTATTTTGTTGCTTGAACATTTGGATATCTCTTTTGTTAATTTTTGATTTATAATTTCCCCTTTTATTAAGAAGATCTACTTAGATATTTTCCTTTCTCTTGATGTACTGGATTTTAAAATTAAACTTGAATAAAAAAATCATTTAATGCTTGTGTTTTTAATTAAGCGTTTATGTTGTTATAAATCGTGTAAGGTTCTTGTGGTTTAAATAGATATTAATAGGTTTCTTTGTTTTACTAAGTTATAGTTCTTATTTTTTTAGTGTTTTAATAACTATTAACAGTTCCTTGTTATAAATCTAGTAATTTAATTTAGCACTATATAGTGCTTTAGATAGATACGCGATTAGGTATTATTTCTTATTGTTTTTTAGCTGTTCTAAGATTGCTTTAATGGCGAAATTTGAGGTGTTTATCTTTAGTCGTTTTTTTTATTTTCATTTAGAAGTTTATATATAACTTTACTGGTTATAACTTCCTTTAGTTGCTAAAAAGCCTGTTTAGCTTCTTTAATGAAATGAAAAGCCTTTTTTGTTTTCGTTAAGGTAGTTAGTTCTATTAATAGTTTAGCGATACGCCCGAAATCCTTAATGAGTTATTTAACATAGTTAATAAAGCCAAGAAATGTGCGTACGTTTATAACACTCTTAGGTTTTAACTAATTCTTAATTATTGTTATTTTTCCTTTTTAAATGCGGATTTCTTTTGGACTTATTATAAACCTTAAATAGTTTAGTTTTTTGATATGCTATTTATTTTTGGTCGGATAAATAAATAGGTTCGCTTTTTCCAGGGTTTTTAATACTTACTTTATATGTTTTTTATGTTTCTTTTCGTTTTTTAAGTAAATTAGTATATCGTTTAAGTAAACGAATATAAATTTATCTAAAAACTTGTAAAAAACTGTTATAATTATATGTTAAAATGTAGCGGGTGCGTTAGTAAGTCTAAATGGCATAACTTTATACTTATAATATCTATGTATTATTTGAAAGGTTATATATTATTTGTGTCTTTTAGCCATTTTAATTATATAGTATTTATCGCGAAGGTTTAATGCTATGAAGATTTGGGCTTTGTTAATTTGTTTTTTTATGAGTTTTATTAGTAGTAACAAATGCCCGTTTTTTTTAGTTATTTTATTAAAGTGTTGGTAATTGATTATTTATCGTTATATTAGGTTTCTTTTTTTATTAACACGTTATTTCCCGTTTTTGTTGACCTTAAGTACCATGATTGCCGGGTATTTTAACGAGGATTTTAACTTTCAAATATATTTTTTGTTAAGATCCTCCTGGATTCCTTTTTATAATGCTTTTTATTTTTCTTAATTTATAAAATACATTAGAAATAATTTTAGTTATTTTCCTTTTTTAAAGTGGATTTAGTGATTTTACTGGTTATATTTTGGTAATTCTTTCTTTGTTTTATTTCTAAATAATTTATGGAAATAGAGGTATTTACGCGGTATTCTTTTCGTTAAATCTTTAGGCTTAGTTACTTAAATTATATAGGTGATATGTTTTGTCTTTATATTCGTTTCTTTAGAGTTATTTGCGGTACTTATTTCGTAACCCGTAGTAATTGACTCTTTTTGTTTTTAATCTTAATAAAGCGTGTTTATCTCGAAATTTATTTGTGAATTACTTTTTTTAAGTTAATTCATTTTTAGTATTATGTCGTGATTTAATATATATGCAATATTAAAATTAACTTGCTTAAGGTGTTTTTAAATAGTTATCGAGAGAGGAACTGTTTTTTTTAGTACTTTGCTATTTTCGTAACTAAATATATATTTTTTGAAGTTTTATAGTTAATATAGATTTTATTTATATATTCATGGTATTTTGTCTTTTTGAGTTATTTTAATTGAGATATAACTCCTATTTGCTTTTAAGTTTATAAAGGCTTTATATTCCTTTTTATTGTACTTAATTCTGGTTTTAATAATATTATCAAGTCCCGATTAGACTTTATATAAAGACTTGCTATTTATGGCTTTTCGCTACTTTATTAACGAGAGTTTTTGCCGTTTTTTTGGTTTTTTATGTTTCTTCTTTTTTGGTTTTCTTTTAGTTGTTATAGCTTGGATGTCCTTTTATTCTTGGGCTTTTATAAGAGCGTGTTTCTAGCAATTATTACTTAAATAATCTCTTTAATTACTTTTTACGTAATAAGGAGTGAGAGGTTTATTCTTTATATAAAACTTTATACATTGAAATTTTAATTCTTTTTCGAGAGCTTTTTTGTAACCCAAGTTCGTTTTATTAACTCGGAATTTTTTAAAGTTTTAAATTATCCTCGAATAAAATGAATAATTCTTGAGTTTACTTGTTAAGGGTATTTTAATGTCTCTTTTTAGGTTTATATTGATTTTTAGAAGTTTTTCTCTTTTTTTAAGGTATATTTTAATGATTCGTTTATAACCCCGTTTAGTTACACGTGTTTTTGTTTATCGCTTTATTAAGTGTTTTCTTATAAAGCTAAATAGATTAATATCGTATTTAGTTCGTTCTTTAAGCCATTATAAAAGATGTAATTCTTTTTATAATTCTTATAATTTTTCTTTAATCTCGTTTTCTTTAAAACCTGTTTCGAGTAAGTCGTGTACGTCGCATAGTACCGAAATGTAATATATATAACCTTTAATAATTGCTTCGTTGCTCTTTTTAAAACTAAGGTGAAAATAACATACTCGAGAAAAATGTGGCTATCGTGGGACGTTATTGTAAATATATTTATTTTTTTTCGTGTTATTATTTTCTAGTTTTTAAAGATAGTAACCGGCTTTATCTTTAGAACTTTTGTGTATTTAATAAACGTCGTTAGTATAAAAGCTTTAATGTAACGATATATGTTTTCTTGAGCCTTAATAGATATTATAGTTATTATTTATATAAAATCTTTAGTTTAAGTTATTATACTGGCTTTTTTTTTAGTGGGTTTCGCATTTATTATTATTATAATAGCTTTAATGTAAATCATTATAGTTTAACTTAATTTTTAAGTCGTATCCTAGCTTGTAGTTATTATATTTATATAGTAATTCGTCTTTTTTATATCTTTGTTTAGCTTGTTTTAGTGTAAAATATCCTAAATATAAATAGTCATTTTTTAGATAGTTTTTATAGTTAACTTAATAAGATTTATAAACTCTTTTTATAAAGGCCTCCTCGATTTTCTTTGCTTTAATAGTGTTAATAATAAATACTTGGTTTATTTCTTTATTATTTTCAAATTAAACCCTTGTTTTAGCGGCTCTTTTCTTGGGTTAAGGAATCCCTTTTGTTCTTAGTTCTTGTTTTTTAGGACTTCGGCACTCGTTTTTATAATGTCCTTTTTTTTTGTAGTTAAAATACTTAATAGTTGATTTATCTTGTTTTTTTTGTTTTTTTTAAATAACGTTAATTTTAATGGGGTTTAATTTGGTTTTAATGCCTTTTTTGGTTCCGGCACTGCTTTTGTGATTTCCTTTTTTTAGTTAATCGCTATTCCTTCGTTATACCGTCTTTTTCTTTTTAAGGTACCGTTTAAAGTTCTTGTTATTAATAGTAATTGTTATTATAATATAGTTATTAAACTTTTCTAGGTTTCTTTTTTTATATAGATTTGTTTTATATAATTTATTTTTTATATGGTTTTTTAATTTTTAATAAAATAAGTAGTATAGGTTTTCGATAGGTAGTTGTGACTAGCTTGCGAGTTTCTTGAACTTAATAACGTAGTTTAAAGCTTTTTTGTTTTGTTGTAATTTGTGAAGTTGAGTTTTGGTTTGTTACTTGAGGATTGGATTGCCAAATATAGACTTAAGTTGTTTTTTAAACTCCTTATAATTCTTGAAGACTTTTTTCGTGTTTTTTTGGGCGTTTGATTTGTTTTCTAGATGATTTTTTAATACTGGTTGGAACTAGGTTAAGGCGGTTTCGGCGAGGAGTTGAGATATCGTGAGAACCTTTTGTTTTTTAGTGGTAATCGTTTTATAATAGAATTGTAAATAAGTTCCGGCCTAGATTAGAAATTCTTTTAAATCGTTTGACTTATTATATTTATTAGGTGTAATTAGTTTGAAATTCTTTACGTCCGGGGTTATTATATTGTTTTTGTCGTTTGAGTTATTAAGGTCGTTATCGTTTGAGGGTAGTTACTTGTTTTTAGGAGGTAGGGGTTGTTTTGCTTGTTTTTCTTTTTAGGTGTTTTTTCTTTCTTTTTCTTTTTCTCTTTCTTTTTCTTTTTTTCTTTCTTTTTCTTTTTTTCTTTCTTTTTCTTTTTTTCTTTCTTTTTCTTTTTTTCTTTCTTTTTCTTTTTTTCTTTAGATGATTCTTCTTGCTGAGCTTTCGAGATGTCCTCTTATAACTCTTTTTTAGCTACAACTATAATAGATTTTTATGTTGATTCCTTTAAACCTTTTTGTTATACTGTAAAAGGACTTAAAGTTTTCGTTTAAGAGCTTATTAATTGTTATTCTTTTATTTGTTTCTTTTTTTGTTACTTTTTAGTTTTAGGGGGCATGTTTGTCTTAAGATTGTTTAATTGAAAGTCCTTTTTCTTAAATTAATGTTAAACATTGATTAAGGAGTTATTAAAATGTAACGAACCTCCTTATATGTTTCTAGTTAACTGACTTTATAAGTGAATATATATTAAGTTTTCTTGATTTAAAGGTAATAGTGGGTTAAGATTAGTTTAATTGATTTATAATATTATGTTCGTTAAAAAGGTTTTAAGGTACTTTTATTATAGTATTAAAGAGTGATTATAGTTTTAGATTAATAGCTAAAGAATTAGAAGGAATAACTAAATACATAAGGAGATTCCGATTTATTTATACCCTAGAGATAAACAAGGAATACTTATTTTTTCTTTGATTCTTTGTGGATTCTTAGGGAGAGTTATAGAGAATCCCACTTCTCTTTGATTCTTTGTGGATTCTCAGGGAGAGTTACAGAGAATCCTACTTCAGGTCACGGGACCCTCAAGGTCACGTGACCTTTTTCCTGTTTTATCCTTGTTGGTCGTAACAAGTACGTCTTTAAAATATAGCTTTAATTAGTATTCACCACGTATTATTATTCCTATATTATATTATAAACAACGTTATGATGTATATTGCCTCGCAACCATCGATGTTGTGCGACCTAGAATTAATATCATTTCAATGTATAGACAGAACTGATCAACGATAAGACCGAGTATAAGCTCGGTTTTCGTACTAACAGCGATATTATACTTACAGCTGGTGCTGGAACTCTATTATATATTAAGCTCGGCGGTGTCACTATTTCTATGACAATAAGCTTGTGACGAACCCTCCTATTACTTCCTGTCAACTGACTTCATAGGTAGGTTACGTACTGAGGTTTCGTGATTTTAAGGTAACAATAGTTCAAGAACAACTCATATAATCGCAATGTTCGTCAGAGAGATTTCAGGGTACTCTCACTGTATTCCAAAGAGTGAATAGAGTCATGAATTGATAGCTAAAGAACGAGAGACTAATTACACAAGGAAATTCCAATCTTCTTATACTCGTTCCTCCCTTCATACAAATGAGTTGAATCGCTGAATCGTTCTGCCAAGAGCAGCGATTCACTCAACAGATCATGTGACCAGCACGTGGTCTGAGATAAGGTTCGTAACAAAGCTCTATTAAATGCCAAATTGGACGGGAGGTTATCGAATGCCTCTTCGAGAAATTCTTTACTTAGAGCCAGCGGAGTTATATATAAGTTATTAACTATTGAACCTGCACAGCAGTTTGGTATCGTAAGAGCACCTGGGCATATTGATTATTAAGGCTCCGGGCGGACTTTGCTTCGTGATCTGGAGTCTTTCGTAGAACTTGAAGAGATACTATGGACAAGAACGCTATCGAACCAATAGGTTGGTACGAAATGGCAATACGTCGAGGATATGATATGAATGAATTCACGCAAGGATGATTAGGCCGGCAGATTAGGGCTGCTGTTTTCCCTTTTTATTAGAGACGATATACATGGCCTTTTTTATATCAGTTTATACGTACGTCTTGGTAAAGACTAAGAAATGGAGATCCTGGTCATGGTAATGATGTTTCAGTATTCCAACAGCGTAGCATTTCAAATGCCATTTCATTACATCGCCAAGTATCCTATACACCATCTTCATCCTCGACGAAGGCCTTACAGAGGGAGTAGACAATATTCCAGGAAAGTCCGGGTGGAAGTTTAGCATGCACTTCTTATCGATGCAAAGGATTGAGAATAAAACGGCCGAACCACAATCTATGGTATTTCATCCAGAGGGAGTAGTCTAATAATATAACGGCTACAATACCCAAGCACTTAATAATCCATATAGTATACTATGTTAATCTCGATACACATACAGGCAAGAAATGCGTGATTATCAGATCCTCCTAACATGTAGATAATTACAAGTATGAGAAGGACCTTGACTAATTCCCGTGGCGGTGCTGGGTTTACCACAAGCGCTCTTAGATAGATCTTATGCCAGGGTCCCCGCGATGGAGGCGAAGGTTGACCGTGTACCTATGCTGGACGTTGATGTGGATTAGTTGGTATAGAAGCCCTGCTGTATGCGTGCGCTTGGCTAACATTAGGGTGTATTACTTGCAAGCAGCATCTTTCTATACTGCTCACATCGTGTCAAGTTAAATAAGAGCACACTGATTAACTTGCAAGTTCTTATTGCTATTTTTTTAGCAGTTGATCAATGACGAAAGTTGGCTAACAAACGTAATAATACCCCTGACTTATGTTTGTTTTTTTACATTTTGGACCTCTAGGTACTGCCTCCTTCTGTCAATCTAACTAGGTATTGTATAGTTTACAAAGCAGGCTTTCCTCATTTCTACCTCTGTTAAGAGCCTCCATTACAATGGCCGATGTCAATTCTCCCTGAAGACAAGTTAGCGTTGAAGAATAAATCTATAAAATCCTTTACTAACAATGGCAAGTTGTACATCAGGGTTTCTTTCTACCCTATTTATCATAACCAGCAAACTATCACTTTGAAATCCATGGAATTTGTGACTCTTAGCCCATTTGGCTAGTATCGTTTGATGGTTTGTTTCGATTTTGGCTAGGACATTGTCAGGATTGAGTTTGCAATGCTCTGAAATAATGTGGCGAAATATATTTTCTTCACACATTTCAAGTAAAACTGCTTTGTGCGAGTACGGTCTGAATATGTGTAAAGATTCCCTTTGAAATTGTTCGCTGCCCTTAATGCTATTGTGACAACAGCTCTTCGTATTAGAGGAAACGCCCCTTAAGTACATGATAGCCTCTGGACTAATGATTGTTTAGGTATACTGCCCCCGGCTACATCGGCACAGTCGTGGAATTCCCACAGAGGTTGATGCGGTGGGATGGTGCTACGTGATGCGCATGAAGACCATGAGATCCTAGATGGCACGGCAATTGCAAACAAATTAGGAAGGTATCCCGCCATCAGTGGCGTTCCGCGCGGGTATTGTATCAGTATTATGTAGATGCGTAGTATAAGGACCGTCGAAATCACGAGCGTCGGATGTAGTGGTTCATGCTCCCCGGACAAGTCATCAACTACTTTCCCTTCCAAGGATCATGAACTTACGCCTTCTTTTCCATGGTACTATCTTGTCAAGGATCATGCCGCTTGCTTGGCAGTAATCGATCCCTGTCGTCTTAGATAGGGTGCCACTAGATGTGCATTTTCCTAATCGGTCGACACCACTGCCTTAAGGTCCTGCGCCTGTAAGCAGAGGCTGAAGGAGGAGAACACGGAGCAAACCAATAAAATGCAATATGCGCTCACAAGACAGAGTCGGAAAGTAGTGGTTTGGCTCGAAGTTGATGGCCTGTGGTACTATTGAGGCAGCTGTTCCTCCTCTGTATACGTGCTACACTATACGGAGGGCCAAAACTAGCCGTTCCTTATTAGTGTACAACTCCTTATGCCACTTTCCCTGTGCGTCCAAATCCAACAACTTTTTGTCTATGGAAGCCTCATGCCGGCCCCTCTCTCTGTAAATATCCACACATTCAGACGCCCCTCTGCAGACTCGAGTTGCATCACGATGACCTCCGCACCTTTCCCGTCAAGGCTTGTGGAGAGGCTGGAGGAGGAGGATTCAACTCTTTGCGCAATAGTATCTGTGTTTCCCTCGCAAATGGTAAGATCGTGGCAGGGTGGCATTTCCATTTGGCTTTGAAATTTCAGCAGCGGATATAAATAGAATAGACTTAAATCTTAGCCTTTATGCACTTAACAGGCCTCTCTAGGTATGCTCACATGCGGAATCCACCAAGCAGTGTTTCTAAAGTTATATCATGATACGCCCACACCGTCTAGATCTTGGCGTCGCTCTCAATCTTGGCCCTTAGTTGTGTCTCGAGCCAGGTTGTGTAAGATTCTTCGTTGTATAGATTGGGAGGAGTGTTAGGAGCGCGGATAGGAGCTTTAAGTTTCTCATCTATACAGATCTCGACATTGATACCAAACATGGGTTTCTTATTTCGAAGCGGGCAGATCCAGGTCATGAGTAAATACATCGTAACGTTAAGAATTGCCAGCCCCCGTGGAATGTATCTAAAAAGGTATTTAGACCCGTCCGACAGATATGGCTTTATCTCAAAGGCGCGGTCGTACAGTCTTTATTCTTGGTCACTTCGCCTACTGCCAAAGGATTCACACGCCACTATGGATAATACTTTCCGCATCCTTCAAGCGGCATAAAATCGTCAATGGTACTACGTGGCGGATGAACACTAGGACCCCCTTCCTATGTGCCCCGCTCCCTGTTAAATAAGTCCTGGGTGGCCAATAACTTCCGGTAAGAATCGGAGCTTCTAGCGACTTCGACTATTGGCTACAGGACCAGGAAACATCGTGCCACATCGTCAAATAGAGGAACTGGCCTGGAAGATGGTGTGTATGAATGTGGTGGCTTGCATCCGGGTGTCATGGCATATCGGGATCGATACAGGTTTCGAGCGCCTGTCGTAATTTGTTGCCAAGTTCCAAGCCTGTGTGTCCATGAATGAAGACTATCTCCTAAGCCTACAGGGGTAAAATGCCCCTAGTCGTGACTACGCTAGCGATATACGAAAATCACAGTAGACTGGAAGGGGAAGTTGCTCTCCTTTTGCATGCCCAAGAGACCTTAAAGCTATATTGCAATTTGATGCTAGTCTGTGTCTACTAAGGTAATATTGGCCGTCCCGTTTGTTACCTAGGTCCCCCCCAAAATTAGAGCCTACTCAAGTCATCTCAAGGTAGAGCACCAGATCCACCCCACACCTGCGCTCCTAACAACCAAGGATTCCTTAATCCCCAAAGACGTGAGTTGCGCTACAGGTTCCTTAAAATGTCTTCATTTTGATTGAAGAGTGCGGAAGTGCTTCCATATTAGTTGACGTAGTGCCGTTCTACGAGGTGTTGAAATTGCATATTAGGAACGTTAACTCATGGTCTTTTACTTGAATAGCGTGATCACCTGGAACGATCAGCATGCCAGCTTTCCAGGCGAAGTCATGGTGTGCTGTCGTGTCTCTGTTGGGATCTTTGCTTAGGATCCTAACTGAAAGTGCAGGTTGTGTTTCCGGTACTAACGGTATGAGTAGAGTAGTTTGGTTGTTTTCAATCCATAATGCGCCGTGCCTCAACCGGAGCGGACGGAGGCCATGGAAGGAAGGGTCAGAGATCGCTTTCGTTTGATGTACTTCTACCACCTCTGCCCATCTATCGTGTACAATCTGCATGACTTTGAGGTCGTCATTAGTAGAGCTTCGCTCCCACTGCCCGCCATCCTGGGAGCTTTGGTCCCAGTTAGCTTGGCGGCTAGCATTATAGATAGCTTGTAAGAGTTCGCCTTCGGCAAGGATAAACTTCAAGCCTCTTTTTTCGTTTGCGATCTGCGCTTCCCTGATAGGAGAGAAAGGTGGACAGAGACATTTTGACAGCGATCTAGCGTTGTATCTTGAGCAGAACTGGTGCACTTGTTTGTCGCTAAATAGCTTAGAATGCAACGCTTCGGAAATAGCCCGATATCTGCGGTCTTATTAGCCCAGGTTTTCTTGCTAATCGCAGCTTGCATACTCTAGTTTACCGAAAAACGCAAAGACGATGCAGACGGGTATGTGCAGTGGCAGCGCCGCGTTTATTCCTTCTTCGGGTAGGTCGATTTGAAAGGGATCAGAGGTAGATGTATTTCGCATCCAGGTCTCATACATACTCAGAGGAGCGTTTGCTAGCAAAGTTCAGCTTAGTTTATTATGGTTGACGTATTTGCTTACCATGAACAATCCACTCCGGTGCGAGGAACTCTGCTCCTTGCATCCATTTCTCTTCAACCATCTTTACTAGCCATTTTATAGCTTTCTGATACCGCTTAAGCTGGTTGGCGGGGATTGTTTTTAAGGGCTTCCCGCTAATGAAAGAGTAGTGTTGACTCAAGTACTTGCCAAAGTCTATAGAATTGTCCACGTAAGCCGCTACGCAGAGTCCTGCGACGAAAACCAAGGAGAAAAAGCTTTGAAGCTTTTCTGCTTTTTTTGGGTTTATCCCTTTTTCTATAGCAGGGCCTGATGCCATAAATTCCAGCTCGTCGCCCAGCGTTTGATAACGCTTGCGGACTGTCTTCTCGGGATAGATTCTAATATTCCATGATGTCAAATAATCAAAGATCTTTAGCACTCCACTCTCATTAGTTATCCCAAGCAACTCTCTCTGCTCATCCCAATCACCGCTCGTTTTCGGGATGTTTTCTAAAAATTTCTTGGACCATGGCGCAGGTCTCGGCTTGTCCGAAATCGTTCTACCGCTCTCCGGGTCCTGGATAACGAAAGTAAAATTGCGGGGCTGTGCAGCTCGCGATCCCTCGCTGGGTCCGGCTGGAGTAGGCTGCCGTGCAATAATCTGAGGAGCATTTGCGAAGTTGTAGAGCTCGTTGGGATCTGGGCATGTCGGCTCCTCTGGCAAAGATAGAGGGGTGGCCTGCGAATCTGGATATCGCTGGTCTGACAGGGATTCTGCACGCCGATTAGCTAGGTCGGGATCTTGCTCCTCTGCATCGTGCCGTTGTCTATCCATCATGCGAATTGGTATGTTGCGCTTGCGCTGTGGTTGAGGAGGTTTAGGAATGATGTGGCTGACAGCGCGGGGAAGAGCCCCGCAGATGCGCTATGTCTAAACCGGTAAAAGGGGGAAAACAATCCCTGCAATCCAATATATCTCAGTTTGGCCTAGTGTCACGGGATCAACATGCCCAATCCCTGCCCCTCCTAGCCTGGCAAGCTGGGCTGCCTGGTCGCTTTAACGATCGGCGATGACAAGGGAAGCACCAGGTGTGCCTGCAGGGGGCACGATAGAATAAGTCGATCACAACCTGCTCCACGGGTTGAAACGTGCGGTCGAACCGCCCCCGGGTTTGATAATGGGATTGTCGGCCGAAAACCTCTATGAGAGGTAAACATCAGCCAAGAAACACGGTTAGAAACCTAGTCTTTTTTTCTCCAAGTCGTCTGGTCAGACCGGTGAAAAGCCGCAGCGCTTTGATCTTTTTCCTTCGGGTCACCTGTACCTGTGCCGCTCTTGAACTATTGTTACCTGAAAGTTAAGAAACCACAGTACGTAACATTACCTACCTGTGAAGTCAGCTGACAAGAAGAAACGGGAGGGTTCGCTATATCCACCTATCCACCCACCTGCCACCCCGGCCGGTTTGTATGGGGGGCTTAGCTGGGCCTTAGCCACAACGCCGTGTACAGACCAGAGTAGCATACTTTACAGCAATATAATAACCTTGTATAAACCGCGGTTGTAACGAGTGGTTAAGTAGCGTAGTTCCTTGCGCAACAACGAGTTCGTTTCTATCATACATCATGATATAACTACGGACAGGAGGACCACATGCTAAGGTGTTATTACCACTCTAGATTGCATTCAAAAATTGCAGCTATGTCAATACATACAGAAAAGCGTGGGAGGCCGGGATCACATATCCATGCCGATGCATACTTGAAGATGGAATATAGTGCGCCGATTTCCTGAACCCATTTTTGCTACATAAAATCCACACAAAGAGAAGTGTATTGCAAGCCGATATACCTAAAATATACATACTTCAACCATTTTCGAGTGGGCAATTTGAAAGTACGTAGAGAAATGGGTATCACTAAAGTTTCTTTTTTACCATCTTCCGTCTGTGAGCCGTAACAGCTGCTACAGTTCGCCGACCAGGGAACTTAGCATTAAACTTGTTAAACAAGTCATCCGCAGGTATTTGAGGGTTCGTTCGAACTTCTGAGAGCAAAAATTGTTGCTCGAGGTATGTCCATGTGCTGCCCTTGGCTGCTTGGTCGCGGGAGAAGTCCTGAACACCGGCTTCTAGGCTTGCCGTAGGTGTTGTCGGTCCTGATAAGTTCCCACTGAAGTCCTTGTCCACATCCAGGTTGTCTGTATGGGGATTACGGTACGACAGTACATCCTCGACGCTACCCTCTCTCGGATTCTGCTCCCGCTGCTCGAGGGCGGCATCCGGCTGTCCATCGCATACCGCCAAGGCCAACTCTGCAACTTGGTACAGGAAAATATCGCCTTCCGGTTGATTTAGCGGATATTTCTGGGCCGCGTAAGCTTCGTTCTGGGCTTGCGAAGGTGTCCTAAACGATGCGATGTCTTGAGCATCACGCCGAATGTTAGAAGCCTACGCAGAGCTGTTATTAACGCAATCAATTGTGATCACTTGGAATTCTTACCATCTCTGTAATTCCAATTCGAAAGTCTTCCTCAAACTTCTGCCAATAACTTGTCGTTTCTTTTACCGCTTCATCATGACCGCGTTGTAGTGACTTCGTGACTGATTCTATATCCTTGCATAATAACCTCTGTTGCTCCTCAATTTCCCTTTTTTGATCCTCAAGCTCCTTCTGCTTTTCCTGTATTCCTGCGAGTTCCTTGTCAAGCCTACCCTTGACTTCCATCCACGATTTGCACGCTTCATCACTTAAGGAAGCGCACGTTTGCGAGCTCTCGTACAACGTCCCAGTCCACCCCAAGTATGACGAAATAGTTGTGAAGAGCCTCATATCATACCCCTGAAGGCTCGTTTCGTTCGTGGAGCTGGTTACACAGGGAACGGGAATTGGGGGGATAGGCAAGTTCATAATACTTGCACTTGTTTGGCCATGTGATGTTTTCTGACTCTTATGCATCCCCCCACCGTCCTCAGTCAGTTGTTAT
This sequence comes from Biscogniauxia marginata, assembly GCA_022695795.1. NCBI lineage: Eukaryota > Fungi > Ascomycota > Sordariomycetes > Xylariales > Xylariaceae > Biscogniauxia > Biscogniauxia marginata. The sequence continues at coordinate 276,159 of MU404094.1, read as the reverse complement.
GTTCAGTAGGTACACGGATTTGAGGACACAGTAGGTTGACTGACATGAGACCTTTTGTAAGTTCTGGCTTGAAGAAGTTGGTTCGAAGGAGAGGAGCTCTTGTTGTCGACCGTACCAGGACGTACAATACTGGTAGAAGTTGTTGAGTGGTTGACTTCGCTGTTGAGCTCATGCTCGTCATCGCTCACCACCCGAAAGGTCGCTTGCGTGGTATCCATGACGGTCGATTTAGGTCGTTATGGGAGAGTTCAAAGACGGAATCTGAGAACCAAGAACTTAGGATGGTATGTTGTGTCGCAGTTAGCGAGCGGAGAAATAGTTAAAATGGACTTGTTGTGTGATGAAAACAATAGACACTCACCTAATCTTTTTTTTTGTCTTATCGGCTTGGTATTGGAACTTCTTGGGAGAGTACTACTCTCATTTCTCAATACCAAAAGCACTGCTTCCTTCCGGGTCCATCTCTTCAGCTTAGCCAGCCCCTGAGTACTCAGTCACAGCTGACAAACAGTATCAGGGTCCTCAATCCGGTAATATAAGCGGTATTGTTGTCCTCTAATTAGTCTTGTCTCCTCGGAAATTGCCTTTGGCCTGTTTCGACGGGAGTAAGGTTGGCACAGGGTAGGCTGAGTTATTGACATGGAGAATCGGCTCTATCGTCGTTATCGTGCATTGAGCACCGGGAGCATCGCCGTAACTCTATTTCATCGTCCTTTCATCCAAAATGATCACGTGACTCAGTCGATACATTGCACCAGAACCCCACAGAAAACATATACGTATTCTGAGTGACGATTTTCGCTGGGTCCCATAGTAGCAACTACATAAGGGCCTGTTGGCGCAATTTAGCACGTTTCTGCTTAATTCCTAAAGAAGACCTAGTTCGTGCCAGTGACTTCGTCGACCTCCACTTAAATCCTGGTCAACTAGTGTATAGTAGGGTAGATATTCCAGCTTGTACCGGTAGGCGATAGTGATGTATTTCGGTCTAGAAGGGGCGTACTATGACGATTTGCACATTGCGCGTGACATCTCAAATTGGTAGGTCACTAGGTAGGTTGTGTTGGCTGTAGTGAACATTAGACATGGTCCCGTTCAAGGCATTTATAATATATAGCTGGTCTTTGACTGGCATTGACTGGATAGCTTGGTCTGGGGGGAGACCTGTAGACTTCTTCCCGATTGAATGAGATGTGTGGGCGTGGCGAATTGCGTCAGCAAAAACTACGAAATGGTGCATATTGATTGGCGGGCGGGTCTCAGGTATATAGTCGCGTAATTAGTGTCTCGAGACATGCGGTGTGCGATTTTGCGCACCCTGTCCTCGCTAAGGAAGTGGGCTCTCGCACTTGACCCCTGTTGCGATTTTGCGCACTCTCTTTTTATTCAGGACGCGGGCCTTTTGCATTTGACCCTTGTTGCGATTTTGCGCACCTTGTCCTCGCTAAGGAAGTGGGCTCTCGCATTTGACCCCTGTTGCGATTTTCCGCAGCACCTTGCTTTTGTTTTTGGGTTGATCATAGCTAGCCACAACGTGACCCTTTTTGCACTATCTATTCTCGCCGGACTCTAAACGACAACGATATCGCAATGTCAATGCTGAGCGACACCACTCCCTTATTACTTTCTGATGAGTCGGACACTTCCGATATAGAGGCCGCATTGGCTCGCCTGAAGGTAAAGGTAAAAAAATTGGAATAGTACAGTGAAGTGAAATCTGGAGCGATTACTGTTCTCGACATACTGAAGAAAAAACAAGAGAAAAGAGAAAGGCTACTAACTTATACTTGTGCCGATATACTATAATATCGCTACTTAGCCGGGGCTAAAGTTAACCTTGGAAAAGACAAAGTTTTAATTTTAGTTTTCGTACATTTAGCAAGATATCTATCTAAAGCCTAGATCGAAGCTCTTGTTGCATATAAATCGACCTTGCGCAAAGCGACGGAGCTTTTCGCAAGGGAGCAAGAATTCTAGTCATTTTGGTTTGATTGTTACTTGAAATGGAAAAAGTCGAATCCCCAACTGGCATTTAAATATTTCCTTGGTATGACTGTCTGCTTGTGCTTTGTTACTAAACACTAACGTCCATTAGAGGTGACAAATACCATAAAGGCAGAAGAGGGCGGCTAATCTTAAACATAGCTTGGTAGTACCGTAACGCCAAGCAATGACGCTGTTAAGGAAGCACCCTTCGAAATAGGTCCCCCTAAGTCAAAGAGACAACGTATCGACCTACCTAAACCCGTGTCAAGTCTCGGACCATATATCGGTAACGATGGGGATAGTGGGGAGAACCAAAGTTCTCAAACTTGGCCGAAGACTGATATGAATGTAACCTAGACCTGGGGAGTGCAAGCGAATGATGGCTTGCGAAGCCCTCATGTAAACCTAAATAGCAGCACAATGATAAGGAGGTTAGTTCCTACCTTCCGGCCACTTTTTTACCTAGCTATTTATCTCCCACCCGGTATAAATGATTACCCTTTAACTCTTGATTGTCGACTAAACCTCAAAAGCATCTTTTAAATACACTTGGCCGCCCAAATCCGCCCTTTACGAGGTTCTCGGGATAGATTCCACCCTTTATCGTGCTATGCAAACCAGCCGCTGGTGGGATGTGGCGGGCATGGAGGGAAGGACAGCCTGCTTTGCTTTGGCGTTCCCGAACAATGTCGACGAAGAGGCCGTGATTGTGATTTCAGTTAGCCAAACGAGTGTAGCTGGGCTCTCCTATTCCCTTATTCCCATATAATATGTGATTTTGCTACACGTATTGCGTATCCGGCAGGGACAATAATGCTTTCACCATTTTTTGGCCGATAACGTCGCTGCTCGTTCTCGTTATATACAATAATTTCTGCTCCTTTCGCATGGATCGTCCTCTGCTCGTCCGTAGCTTCGAAAAATGTGATTTCGTAATAATCGCCCTCTTCGGTGGGGAAGGCGGAACCCTGCTTCAACCAAAGTTGTCAATAAAATCGAACAAGATACCTCGTTGTCACATACCGTAGCAGACATCCCAAAAGACTGTTACACAGCGAGACTCGGGTTGATTTCGTTTCGTCGTTAGTTCGCCGCAATACTTGTGTACTCGTATAGGTTTACACATAACGAGAGGATATGGCCGACCATCACGAGAAGGTTAGAAGTTCCGAGGGAAATAGCTCAGCCTGCTCCAATATGGCGTTGGGCGTTTAGCGCCTGAGAAGGTTACTCAACGCGGGGCAAGATTAGGCGCTAACGAATAAATTCTCAAAATCAATGTTACGTAAGCGGCACCACAAGAGACCTCTATCTACGATTTGGACCTCAAGAGCCTGCATATTGTGTTCAGCAATGATGCGCCGACAAGGCTGCGATGAAACGGGGTTGGGCGGTCCCATCCTTTCCACGAACATGTAGCCATAACTGTCCTAGTTAGAAACTCTTTCTGCCATAGAAGACAGGCTAGTGTTTATACCATTTCAGAGGTGTCGACTTCGCCTAGCTAGTCATTCGTGATGTATCTTCATCGACGCATGCCACACGCTCGAACACAGCAGAAACGCTCGCTATCCCTCGTACCTCGCCCAATTCCATGGCCCCAACCTCCCAAACACGTTCGCATGCCGCTGTGATGTGGGATAAGACGCCATCAGGTCCGCCCATCAAGCTGAAAATGCTAGAAGCCTTCGAGAAGCTCTGCACCATCTTGTCGAACGTCGCATCTAGTGCACGCACTTGGTTCCCTAGTTTCACATAACAGACCAGGTAGGCACTGTCCTTCTCCCCTCCAAACAAAAGGCAAAGTGCGATGCAAATTATTACACAGCAACACAGCTTCCGAGCGAGGTGAATAGACCCTTCCGTCTTTTTCCCAGAAGTATAAGAGGATTGTTCGTTCTCAGCCTCTGTCGATCCGCTTTCTCTGTAACTAATCAGCCCGCATCTATAATGGCATCACAGGACAAGACATACACTGAGTCGTTCCGTACCGACCTTCGTTCTTGCACCTTCAGTGCTATAGGCAAAGCGATGGAACATGCCATGTATCCCATTAGTCCCACGCCCTCGGAAGCGAGAAAAGCGCTAATCCACAGCGGATAGCCTGCTCGCATCAGAACTATTACTGTAGTGGTAGCTGTCTCCGCGATTTTTATACAGCCCCTAATTATCGTGTATAACGAGTCTGACTTCCGGATTTGCCTCTTTCGGTACAGGTTTAATTCAGCTGCCACCGAGAGGTATACAGCATAATCAAGCACAGTTTGTATACGAGGCCATAGAATCTCCAGGACGTAGTCGGTTGGTATGCCCGATTGAAGAAGCAGAGACAATTCTCGAGGCAATGCATCGTCGAATACATTGGGGGGGATGAACGAGACGAAACTGCCTGAGAGGCAAAGGGCAAAAAGAAGTCCGAACAGGAGCGAGGGGAGTGTTGAGTGGCACTCCGGCTGGGCCCTTTGCACCAATGGGGTCGTCAATGCTGCCTCGGCCATTGCCCTGATCTGTTGATTGGGATGAGATTTGCCACAGGTTGGGGACGACATGCTGCATTAACGACAGATAGACGGGTCGGTAAATTAATATACACGGGGACCCCGGAGACAGATTCTCTTGCCACAAGCGGCCCGGTCGACTTCCCCAGGAAAAAAACAGCGCTCCACTAGTGGCTTCCCTCTATTGATGTGACTTAAGGAGGCGGCTTAATTCGGTAATATCATCCCTATACGTTTTGGTTAAGTTGGAGATTAGCAGGACGTGGTGCATATAGTATTAGTGTGGTAGATCCCTGGGACTTGCACTTACGTGGTGTGAAGAGTATGGAAATCACTATATTTACACCACGCCTGTCGTAAACCAGCTTTCGAGTCTCCGTCGCATGGATGGTAGTTCTGTCTTAAAGCTGGCATGGGGCACTGTCTACCTCCCTGCTAGGGTTGTCTTGATATTCAAACTTGACTATCAGTTAAAAAGGTAGGCTTTTTTCTTTCTTTCTGTTTTGTAGGCGCCTCCCGTCATTGTCACATACTACACGACCTTCTGGCCTATTAGATGCACCGTTAGTGTGTCTTGAAATCAAAGACCCTATTGCACCTTATTAAATAACAAAGATGACTTTTCTTAAGGTATGGTAACTTTCTTGCTTTACTGCCTCGATTTTAATAAAAGCAGGACCAGTTCTTGGACGGTTTAAAAATTGAGCATTAGATTTAGTTCATAAAGACTCCCACGGAGGATTCCACGAACCCTAATTTAGAAATAAGGATTATTATATACGAGAACCGCCGTTTTCGACGAAGGCGAGGATTTTGGATACCTTGTAATTTTAGAAGATCTGTAAAAAAATGGTTAGGTAGAGAAAGCCATAATAGACGGGCCTGTGGCGATGAAGGAGACATATATTTTGAAGAGACTTTATATGTTAAACACTCTTAACTCGAAATAATGTTTACCGATAATATAAAACTTTTTTAACCAGTATGAATTAAGACGTTGTTATAGGTTCGCTTAACTGTTTTTATCTTGATAGTGTCGCGGATGAAGGCATTCCCTTGGAGCATATATATATACATAGGTCAGATCACGTGACTTGAGGATTTTGGCAGTAAATGTATTTAGATCTCTTAGCTAGTATAAGGGAGCATCTCCTCTCTCACTACCACATAGACCCCAAGTCAATACATAGATTATTATGGAGTTCTAAGCCCCTCACGTATATAACTGCGACAGATAAAGTATTGTGAGAGCGCCTTTACAAATTAACTTGAGATCGCTCTAATGTAGTAACATAATACCTTTGCCTTCCGTCCAAGGAAGGATCTTGTTGTAAGGGGTTATAAAAGGGGGAAAGGTTGGACAGCAAAAAAAAAAATTACTGTAATAGGTTTAGTCTTTCGGCAAATTTTCGGCTAACAGAAGGCTCTTATTGCAAGCGTCAGCGCCGCCTCCAGTGTATCTAGCTTTCTAGAGCCGTTAATTGCTTAATCGGGTAAAAATTGAACTTTTAAAAAAGTGTATTAAAAGTAAATGGGAGTAAAAAAAGCAAAAAGCAAAAAAAAACCAAGTCTGTTCTTTCAGTTTAACAACGACACTTAAAACAAATAGGTTACGAAAAATTAAATAATTGTTACGAACCAACTGTGTTGGAAGGGTTTCCAGCAGGGGTAGTCGGACACGGACCAAGAATGTACGGACCAGTGGTCCCCTCTCTGTAATGTGATGCAACATCACGTGACCCAATCAGAGGTGTTCATCTGATTGAGTCTGATTCTCTCGGTATCCAACATACCAAACGGGAAGAACGTATACAAGGGAGAATGAGTATAAAAAGGATGGGATTTCTCATGTATCTAGTCTTTCATTCTCCAGCTATCAATCTAAGACTATAGTTACTCCTTAATACTATAATGAGAGTACCTTGAAATCTCTCTGACGAACAAGACATTATGAATTCTCTTGAACTAATCTCAATCCATTATTACCTTCAAATCAAGAAAACCCAATACGTACTCACCTGTGAAGTCAGCTAACTAGGAACACACAAGGAGGTTCGTCATAATAATGCTAAAAAAAAAGCCATATTAAAAAAAAAAAACGTGCATTGCGTGGAATCGAACCAACGATATAAAAAAAATTAAATGTAGTACTTACCGTTAAACCAAATAAAAAAAAGAATATATCATAACAGGCTCTCGGCTTTCGGCTAAAAAGCCTGTAATGACAAAAGGTTAACAGCAATATTAAACTCTAAATATAATTTAACAATAACTTTAATCGTAGCGGTTTTGCCACAACCTAGTTATTAGCTACTAAGCCCGTAATAGTTGCTACACTAATATATATAAAGTACTTAAATATCGTAAGTAATCTTATTAATATAGGCTTTATTTATAATAAGTATAACATACAAATAAACCCTAATTATAAGCTTAATAAGGTTTTTATTAGCAGGAACATTATATAAAAGTTATTAACAACGGCGTGTACTTAGTCGGCTTATTCCCTTTATCGCACGTTAGCGCGAGGCTAGTAAGACTCATAATATAAACCGTGCTTATTATGACGAGTATAGAACGAGAATATAGATATCTAAAGGCTTCTCGATAAGTTCATAAATTACACGCCTCTAAACAAAACGAGTCCATATTCTTAGTATAAATACCCTTATACACCTTCTAGTTTAACACACTACTCCTAAGAAGAACCCGCATTTTTAGAAAATCACGTTTATTATGTTTTATTGCTTAATAACAATACTTAATCCTTATAAGAGTCCAAAAGCACGCAACGCAACTTATCTAATAAACACGAAAAAGATTACGTTAATAGTAAAATACGTATATCATTTACGGTTATATAAATGTTAAAAGTTATCGTTTGTTATTTAATAAGCTAAAAAAGTACATAAGAAAAAACGACGATGGTTTTTCTAAGCACATATCTTCAATCTCCCCCGACCACCTCTTTAGTCGCAGTATATCATATATCAACCCACCACCAGAATAAAGATCCCTCAACCAAGAAACACAGAACCAATATAGCTAGTATCATTCCCCAGCTCAATATCATCCGTTATCCTTCAACACAGCCATCGCTCGCTCTTAGGGATGCTACGGTCGTGCAGTCACCTTCGCGAAAATTCTGCTGAAGATTTGGCGTATATTGAATTTCAGAGACGGCTTGGGTGGCTCAGAGAGTGGAGCCTTCTTCGGTTCCTCATCTTCACTCGAGAAATCATCCGACGTTTCTGACTCGGCGGGGCTCCTAGGGCGGTTACTGAGATGTGTCGCCGGATATGGTGGCGGAAATCGGAAAGGAGGGCGGAATTGGACAGGTGGGCGGGATGTAGATATTGAATCCCCGAGAGCGGAAATCCATGCGAAAAGGCGGGTGGAAATAGGAATATCGATCCCAAAATAAGGGGGCAAGTAGGGTGTTCCCGTTACTACTGCCCCAATAAATGTACACTAATCTAAGGCTGTCGCATCGTGTTTTGGCACAGCCATGGGTGGTTTATCTATCGACTGAGCGACGTCCCGGACTTGCTCCCACGTGTATTCTGTCGATTTTGTTTGTGTTGGTAGTCGTTTCTTCGTCCCCATAAGCTGGCCAACACGTGTATACAGCTCCCCATACAAGTCCCCCTCCCTATCTCGTACGCCTCGATTTGCTTCTACGACACCAATACGAAGTCTCACTTCATCGTCTCTAAGTGGCTTGTAAGACAAAGGGATGCCAGCTTATACACTCAAGTACGCAAGGTCAACAGTCATCTGGTAAGAGCATATGGATGAATTGTCGATACCGTCTTGCTTTTCGAGCTGAGAATCCATTTTTAAGAAGCAAAAAATGCGGCAGCTTTAAAGAGGAAAAACCGAGGATGTTATCACTAATTCTAAAAACTAGCTGCCCTTATATAGACTAAACCCTCCACAAGGCTACGGCTTATCACGGTGGGCTAGTTTTTCTTCAACTTTGCTGAATAAAAAGTCCACACAGGGTTGTATCAAAGCTGTTACGTGACTACGGGCAACGCTACTCAAAACAGAACGTATCCCTGCTTAGGCGCTTGCCACCCTCTCCTCAAGTGCCTTACGTATAAGACGCCTCAACTGACTCGGTAGCAAGCAACAACAAAACGCCTAGAAGGGGTTTTGCAATCGGGAAACCGGGATTAGAACTATATGGGACTTCGTTTCTCACCTCTCCCTACAGCCCCTTGTCGCCAGACGGTGAATCCTTCTTCACACTAACCAATCACTCAGCTGATAGGGTCAATTCCAAAAGCTGCGAACCACTTCCCGAGAAGATCCAGCCAGAGAGACCCAAGGCCAACAAAGTGGTGTTGGCGACCGGTTCTGCTAAACAGGGTACGTACATAGCTACTCAGAACACCCGACTGCGCCGTCCCCCCACGTCGTGCTTCAAGCTCACTAGTAGAATATGAAATGACCATGTCGGTATAGCCAGTAGAAAGACACTCCCTGGACGCGGCGAGAGCTACCTGCCATGCATTCAGTGCCAAATCCACCTTACTATCTAGATGATCGACCATAGCTAGCCCGAAAAGGACGCTTAGGCGATTCATTTTCCCATAATACGTTTCTCGGAATACCACGGAAAACAATTTCTGAAATATTTCACGAGAGGTTTTCAAGGCGTGTTGGTTCAGAACGTTCCCTTCGATCACACCCTACATGCAGCGGAAAACATACGCATATACTAGCGCAAGCTCCACAAATACGACTCCTCGAGACTGACTTGTAGTTTTCGTGGAGAGATGTAAGTCGAGTTGCCGCAAGGCTTCGTCACATTGACCTAGCTCGCAAAGAACACGCCTTAAAAGTGCCACGAATTTATTATCACCGCGTGATAGGCGACAAAAGATACTATACGCTTCGTGGAAGCGACCTTCACACCGAAAGACCCCGGCCTGCATAAAAGCTACCTATTCCCTTTTAATCGCCCCTAAAAATAACACTCGATTATTCCATATAAATGTGACGAACCTCCCTGTGTGTTCCTAGTCAGCTTGACTTCACAGGTGAGTACGTACTGGGTTTTCTTGATTTGAAGATAATAATGAATTGAGATTAGTTTAAGAGATTCACAATGCTTTGTTCATCAGAGAGATTTCAAGATATTCTCACTATAGTATTAAAGAGTGACTATAGTCTTAGATTAATAGCTAAAAAACTAGAATGAATAACTAGATACATAAGAAATCTTATCTTTTTTATACTTGTTATTTTGTCCTTCATTCTCTATAATTAGTATGTTAGATACCTTTGGATGAGTCTTATCCACACTCATCTATTCTCCACTGGATACTGTTAAATAAGTCTCATCCACACTTATCTATTCTCTACTGGATACTGTTAAATGAGTCTTATCCACACTCATCCATATCACGTGACAATAGGTCGCCTTCCCCTTCAGGATCCATGTCCGAGCCGGACGCAAGAAGAGTAGGAACAGTACCCTTGTCACTTGATTGCTTACCCTGGTTGGTCTGTGACAATAAAGTCGAACTTTGCGAGGTGCTTTAACGTAGACGCTAAAGCATTTAATTTAACATAATCCATTACTTTAACAAGAGTAACGTTTATAACAAATACATAAAATTGATTGTTAATAACAAGGGACATTTCCGGTTTTTTTTTTGTCTTAACTCTTAATATAAATATGTTAACATAATTCTCCTTACATTTATCATTATTAATAACTATTAATGATTTAATTTATTTAGTATTTCCCGTGCTATTTACATGGCAATTAAAATAACCTAATATTTTTATAACTTATTAAAAAAATACGAAGTAAATAAGCACGTTTTGATTAATTATACAAGGCCTACTTACTTAACAAGTGTAGTTATTTTTAAGTTTAAATTAACAAGGTATATAAAAACATTTTAAAGCTATGGTTAAAAAAGCTCGTATAATTCACTATATTTAAGTGTTATTAGCACTATTTCGTGTAAACATCTTTAGTGATTAACCCTTATTCGAAATAACAATATTTAGGGAAAAAGTAGGTAATAATCTTTATAACCTTAAAAATAAATGTAACATGTTCGAAGTAGTCGTGAAAAAGGCCTCTTATGTAGCAATTTATATATATTGTGCTTTTTATTAAACGTAAAAATCTTATATATTGTAACTAGTTAAAGGCTTTCATAAATTCTTCTTCGTTAGCTATAAAACGGTGTAATATTTGCTTAACCCTCGTCACTTCTTTATCGGCACCTTATGTCGCTAATAGCATCTATGCGTAAATAAATACATCTCTCGGCATTACGGCGTTTAAACACCATATAATGCAAGCCAGCTTTTATTAACTTAGTTCTAGCTTTTTTAGAATTCTTAAAAGCCAATTACGTATTAACAGATTACACGGAAACGACTTTAATTAATTAGTAAGTTAAATTAAAAATTACTTAAAAACTTAATTAAAAAAGAAATCTAAAACTTCGCAATTACAAAGGTTCTTATAAATATCAAAAATAACATAAAAAATCCCATTAAAGCAACAAAGCCGCTATAGTTAAATGAAAAATAAAAGAGATATACTTTAAGCGTTTATTACGTGCGTGGGTCGAGGGTTCTAATAAGGATATATACCCTTACGTATTTCTCCCGATCGCCCTAAAACGAAAAAAGTGCATCTCGAATTACCCGTTCCGCGTATAAGAAGTCTAATATATCAGTGACATCTTATTAGCATTAAAATAGCGTGTCAGCTAATAGTCCGCGCACAGTATAAGGCTACTGTCGCAAGGCAGCAGCTATGTCTAGGGTGTCGCCGTTATTACAAATACAAGCTAGTCGTATGATTCCTCACGAGATGGTTTTTTTCTTATGTATATTGGTGTCTTTAACCGGCAACATGAGAGCGAGGAAGGGTTATAATAAAGAGGCTTTTATTACTATCTAATAATAATCGCGTAAGGTGGTAAGGGTTTGCAATTAAGCTCCCGCGTTAATCTTTTCTATTTTTAAAAACTAAAGGCTACATTAACGCCTACAACAAAAACCTTCTATTCAGATTGGGTTATAACCCCATCCTACTAAGCCTATTATAATAATTTAACCTATTAAGAAGCTCCCCCCCCCTTTTCACTGGCGGCCGCGTTAATACTTATAACAAATGCCTTCTATTAAGCCGGAGTTTTGCCGTCCACGAGTATCTACCTTACTAGTTAAAGTGAACCTATTACAGTTGTATAGTAATTTTTTATGGTTAAACTTGTTAGGTTTTTTTTTCTTTACACCCTAACTAACAACCCCCATGTTTAAATAAAAGCATTATAAGTGTGACGACGAGGGCTATTAACACCACTAAACGCCAGGCTAATCCCTTACTAGGAGGTGCCCAATGTCACGGAGGTGGGGAAGGGAGGAGAGGGGGGGTCTCAAGCCAGGTACAACCAATGTATTCCTCTGGGATAGTGAAGGACATAGACAGATGCTTAGTCCTTCTAACGTACATAGGGGCGAAAGCCCTTATACAGGGAGAGTGGTCTCCGAAGCGGGTGTGGAGCCTTGAGGGCTGGCCCCCCGGGGCCATGTTACGAATTAACCAGGGTAAGCAATCAAATGACAGGGGTACTGTTCCCACTGTTCTTGCTTCTACACCGGACATAGATCCTGGAAAGGGAAAGTAACTTATTATCACGTAATATAGATGTATATAGATAAATATATCTAGCAACATCCAGTGGAGAATAGATATGTGCAAATAAACACATTTAATAACATCTAATAGAGAATAAATAAGTATAAATAAAACTCATCTAAAAGTATTTAATATACTAATTATAAAGAATAAAAAATAAAATAAATAAATATAAAAAGAACGGTGTTTTTTATATATTTAATTAATTAATTTAGTTTTTTAGTTATTAATTTAAAATTATAATTACTTTTTAATATTATAATAAAAGTACCTTAAAATTTCTTTAACGAATAAAGCATTATAAAGCTCTTAAACTAATTTTAATTTATTATTACCTTTAAATTAAGAAAACCTAATACGTACTTATTTATAAAGTTAATTAACTAAAAACATATAAGGAGGTTCGTCACATTTTAATAACTCCTTAATTAGTGCTTAATATTAATTTAAAAAAAGGGACTTTTAATCGAACTATCTTAAGATAAGTATACCTCTTAAAATTAAAGGGTAACAAGAAAAGAAATAAGTAAAAAATTAATAATTAATAAGCTTTTAAACGAAAGTTTTAACTTCTTTTATAATATAACAAAAAGGTTTAAAAAATTAACACAAGAATTAATTATAGTTATAGCTAAAAAAAGAGCCTTAAAAAGACACTTTTAAAGCATAATAAAAAAAATCGTCCGAGAAAGAAAAAAAAAAAGAAGAAAAAGTACTTAAAAAAAACAAATAAATAATTAAAGTTACTTTTAAACAATAATGACCCTAGTAACTTAAATAACGAAAACAATATAACAACCTTTAATATAAAAAGTTTTAAATTAATTATACTTAATAAATATAATAAGTCAAATAATTTAAAAGGATTTTTAATTTAAGCCGGAACTTATTTACGGTTTTATTACGAAATAATTACTACTAAAAAATAAAAGGTTTTCACGGTATTTTAACTCCTCGTCGAAACTGCTTTAACCTGGTTTTAACTAATATTAAAAAATTACCTGGATAATAAATAAAGCGCTTAAAAAGACACGAAAAAGGTCTTTAAAAATTATAAAAAGTTTAAAAAATAACTTAAATTTATATTCGGCAACTTAATTTTTAAGTAATAAGCCGAAGCTCGATTTTATAAATTACGACAAAATAAAAAAGCCTTAAATTACGTTATCAAGTTTAAGAAACTCGTAAATTAATTATAATTACTTATTTTATTAAGAACTAAAAAACCATATAAAAAATAAGTTATATAAAATAAATTTATATAAAAAAAGGAACTTAAAAAAGTTTAATAACTACGTTATAATAGTAATTACTATTAATAACAAAAACTTCGAATAATACCTTAAAAAGAAAAAAACGATATAACAAAAAAACGGCGATTAATAAAAAGGAAGAAATTATAAAAGTGATACCGGAACAAGGAAAAGTATTAAAACTAAATTAAACCTTATTAAAATTAACGTTACTTAAAAAGAGCAAAAAACCCAAAATAAATTAACTATTAAGTGTTTTAACTAAAAAAAAAAAGACATTATAAAAACAAGTATTAAAAAGTCTTAAGAAATAAAAACTAAAAATAAAAAAGATTTTTTAACTCAAAAAAAGAACCTTTAAAATAAGGGTTTATTTCGAAGATAATAAAGAAATAAACTAAGTATTTATTATTACTATTATTAAAGTAAAAAAAAACGAGGAAGTCTTTATAAAAAAAAGCTATAAATATTATTAGGTCGACTGCAAAGATTATTTGAAACATAGCTATTTATACTTAAAATATTTCACGCTAAAACAAGCCAAGTAAAAATATAATAAAAACGAATTATTATATAAGTATAATACTTATAAGTTAAAATACGACTTAAAAGTTAAATCGGATTATAATAAATTATATTAAAGCCATTATAATAATAATAAATATAAAATATAATAACTTAAACCGGAAGTTTTATATAAATAATAATAGCTAGCTTAATAGGTTATTAAGTAAAAAACCTGAACTAAAGCTTAAAGTAGTAAAATAACTAAAAAACGAAACGTTTCACCTTAGTGAGGATGGAATAACAAAATCGCAAAAAGAACATATATTACTACATTAAAGCTTTTACATTAATAACGCATGTTAAATATATAAAAACTTTAAAGATAAAGCCGGTTATTATTCTTAAAAACCAGAAAGTAATAATATAAAAAAACGAATATATTTATAATAACATTTCATAATAACTATAATATCTTAAAATATATTATTTTCATTTAAATTTCGAAAAAAATAACGAAATAATCGTTAAGGGTTATATATATTACATTTTAATATTATGCAATATACACGATTTACTCGAAACGGGTTTTAAAAAAGACGAAATCGAGGAAGAATTATAATAATTATAAAAAGAACTACATTTTCTATATTAAATCGAAAAACGAGCTAAATATAACATTAATTTATTTAATTCTATAAAAAAGCACTTAATAAAATAACAAATAAAAATACGTGCGACTAAATTAAGTTATAAACAAATCGTTAAAGTATATTTTAAAAAAAAGAAAAAGTTTCTAGAAATATATATAAACTTATAAAAAGACGTTAAATTACCCCTAGTAAATAAAACCAAGAATTATACTTTTTATTCGAAAATAATCTAGAACCTTAAAAGGCTTTAAATTAACAAAAAACGGACTTAAGCTATAAAAAAGCCCTTGAAAAAGAATTAAAGTTTTAATATATAAAGTTTTACATAAAAAATAAACCTTTTACCCCTTATTACTTAAAAGATAATTAAAGAAATTATTTAAATAATAATTACTAAAAACACGCTTTTATAAAAGCCTAAAAATAAAAAGACATTAAAATCGTAACGACTTAAAAAAACCTAAAAAAGAAAAAACCTAAAAAACCAAAAAACGGCAAAAGTTCTCGCTAGTAAAGTAACAAGAAGCCATAAATAACAAGTCTTTATACGAAGTTTAATCGGGACTTAATAATACCATTATAATTAAAATTAAGTATAATAAAAGGAAATACAAAGCATTTATAAACTTAAAAATAAACAAAAGCTATATCTTAATTAAAATAACTTAAAAAAACAACATATTATAAATATATAAATAAAATTTATATAAATTACGGAATTTTAAAAGATATATATTTAATTATAAAAATAATAAAGTGCTAAAAAACAATTTCTTTCTTGATAACCATTTAAAAACATTTTAAATAAAACATTTTTAACATTATATATATATTAAGTCACGATATAATCTTAAAAATAAATTAACTTAAAAAAAGCAATTTACAAATAAATTTCGAGATAAACACGCTTTATTAAAATTAAAATTAAAAGGAGTTAATTATTACGAGTTATAAAATAAGTACCGCAAATAACACCAAAAAAACGGATATAAAAACGAAACATATTACTTATATAATTTAAGTAACTAAGCTTAAAGATTTAACGAAAAGAGTATTACGTAAATACTTCCGTTTTTATAAATTATTTAAAAATAAAACAAAAAAAGAATTATTAAAACATAATTAATAAAATCACTAAATTTACTTTAAAAAAGGAAAACAACCGAAATTATTTTTAATATATCTTATAAATTAAGAAAAACAAAAAGCACTATAAAAAGGAATTTAAAAAGATCTTAATAAAGAATATATTTAAGAATTAAAGTTCTTATTAAAATACTTAGTAATTATAATATTAAAGGTCAATAAAAACGGAAAATAATATATTAATAAAAAAGGAAATTTAATATAATAACAAGTAATCGATTACCGACACCTTAATAAAGTAATAAAAAAACGAATACTCGTTATTATTAATAAAACTTATAAAAAACAAATTAATAAGGCTTAAATCTTTATAATATTAAATCTTCGTAATAATTATTACATAATTTAAATAGCTAAAAAACACGAATAATATATCGCTTTTCGGACGATATATAAACATTATAAGTATAAAGTTATGTTATTTAAACTTATTAACGCACTTATTACATTTTAATATATAATTATAATAATTTTTCGCAAGTTTTTAAACAAATTTATATTTATTTACTTAAACGATATACTAATTTATTTAAAAAACGAGAAAAAGTATAAAAAACATATAAAACAATGTTACGAACCAACTATGTTGAAGGGATTTCTTACAAGGGTGTTAAGACACGGACCAAGAATGTAAGTACAAGAAGATCCATTTTCGTCGTTTAATGAGACGTTACGTGATGTGATCTGAGTTACTCTTAAATCACAATAAATGGAATCTAAGTTGATTTTAGATTTAAATAGATTCTCCTTATACGATAATTAATATAAAAAAAGAATATGTATTAAGAAGAATAAGTATAAGTAAATTAAAATTTCCTACGTATTTAGTTATTTATTCTAGTTTTTTAGCTATTAATTTAAGATTATAATTACTCTTTAATATTATAATAAGAATACTTTAAAACTTCTTTAACGAACAAAACATTATAAATTACTTAAATTAATCTTAACCTATTATTACCTTTAAATCAAGAAAATCTAATATATATTTACCTGTGAAGTTAGTTAATTAAGAATACATAGAGAGGTTCGTTACATTTTAATAGCTACTTAATTAATGCTTAATATTAGTTTAAAAAAAGGGACTTTCGGTCGAACCGTCTTAAGATAAGTATACCCCTTAAAACTAAAGAGTAACAAGAAAAGAAACAAGTAAAAGAATAATAATTAATAAGCTTTTAAATGAAAGCTTTAAATTTTTTTACAGTATAATAAAAAGGTTTAAAAGAACTAATATAAGAATTAATTATAATTACAGCTAAAAAAGAGTCTTAAAAGGACATCTCGAAAGCTTAGTAAAAAAGATCATTTAAGAAAAAAGAAAAAGAGGAAAAAGAAACGCTTAAAAAAGTAAATAAATAAGTAAAACAACCTTTACTTCCTAGAGATAAATAATTAAAATTACCCTTAAACGATAACGACCTTAATAATTTAAACGACGAAAACAATATAACGACCTTTAATGTAAAAAGTTTTAAATTAATTATACCTAGCAAATATGATAAGTTAAGCGATTTAAAAGGATTTTTGATTTAAGCCGAAACCTATTTACGATTTTATTATAAAACAATTATTATTAAGAAGTAAAAGGTTTTTATGATATTTTAATTCCTCGTTAAAATTGCTTTAACCTGGTTTTAATTAGTGTTAAAAGATTATCTGGAAAACGGATTAAACGCTTAAAGAGACATAAAAAAGGTTTTTAAAGATTATAAAGAGTTTAAAAAACAATTTAGGTTTATATTTAGCAATTTAATCTTTAAGTAATAAGCCGAAGCTCGACTTTATAAATTATAACAAGATAAAAAGGCTTTAAATTACGTTGTTAAGTTCAAAAAACTCGTAAGCTAGTTATAATTACTTATTAAAAGCTTATATTATTTGTTTTATTAAGGATTAAAAAACCATATAAAGAATAAGTTATATAAAATAAACCTATATAAAGAAAGGAACCTAAGAAAGTTTAATAACTATATTATAATAATAATTGTTATTAATAACGAAAACTTCGAACGATACCTTAAAAAGAAAAAAACGGTATAACAAAGGAATAGCGATTAGTTAAAAGGAGGAAATCACAAAAGTGGTATTAAAACTAGGAAAGGCATTAAAACTAAGTTAAACCCTATTAAAATTAACGTTACTTAAAAAGAGCAAAAAAAACGAGATAAGTTAATTATTAAGTGTTTTAATTATAAAAAGAAAAAACATTATAAAAACGAGTACCGAAATCTTAAGAAATAAAAACTAAAAATAAGAGGAATTTCCTAACCCGAGAAAAAAACCTTTAAAATAAGGGTTCATTTCGAAAACAATAAAAAGATAAACTAAGTGTTTATTATTATTACTATTAAAACAAAAAAAACGAGGAGGTCCTTATAAAAGAAATTTATAAATATTATTAGGTTAACCGTAAAAACTATTTAAAGAATAATTATTTATACTTAGAATATTTCACATTAAAATAAGTTAAACAAGGATATAACGAAAACGAATTATTATACAAATATAATAACTATAAACTAGGATACGACTTAGGAATTAAGTTAAACCATAATAAGTTACATTAAAGCCATTATAACAATAATAAGTGTAAAACCTACTAAGGAAAAAGCCAGCATAATAGCTTAAACTAGAGGTTTTACATAAATAATAGTTGCGATGTTTATTAAAGCTTAAAAGAACATATATCGTTACATTAAAGCTTTTATATTAATAACGCTTATTAAATATATAAAAGTTTTAAGAATAAAGCCGATTACTATTCTTAAGAACTAGAAAGTAATAACACGAAAGAAAATAAGTATATTTATAACAACGTCCCACGATAGTTATATTATTTTAAAGCATGTTATTTTCACTTAAGTTCCGAAAAAAGTAATAAAGCAATTACTAAAGGTTATATGTGTTATATCTCGGTACTATACGATATACATAACTTATTCGAAGCGGGTTTTAAAAAAAACGAAGTTAAAAACGAATTATAAGAATTATAAAAAGAACTACATTTTCCATAATAACTCGAAAAACGAGTTAAGTATAATACTAGTTTATTCGGCTTAATAAAAAAGTACTTAATAAAATAATAAGTAAAAATACATGTGATTAAACTAAGCTACAAACGAATCGTTAAAGCATACTTTAAAAAAAAGGAAAGTTTCTAGAAATTAATATAAACCTGTAAAAAAACATTAAATTACCTTTAATAAATAAACTTAAAAATTATGCATTTTATTTAAAAATAATTTAAAACCTTAAGAAATTTCGAGTTAATAAAAAAATAGATTTAAGTTATAAAAAGGCCCTTAAAAAAGAATTAAAATTTTAATATATAAGGTTTTATATAAAGAATAAACCTTTTACTCCTTATTACGTAAACGATAATTAAAGAAATTGTTTAAATAATGATTACTAAAAACACGTTTTTATAAAAACCCAAGAATAAAAGGATATTTAGGTTATAACAACTTAAAAAAACCCAAAAGAGAAAAGGCGTGGAAAACCAAAAAACGGCAAAGGCTTTCGTTAGTAAGGCAATAAGAAGCTATAAATAGTAAGTCTTTATATAAAGTTTAATTAAGACTTAATAATACCATTATAACTAAAGTTAAATATAATAAAAGGGAGTATAAAGCCTTTATAAACTTAGAAGCAAATAAAAGTTATATCTTAGCCGAGATAACTTAAAAAAACAAGATATTATAAATATATAAATAAAGTTTATATTAATTACGGAACTTTAAAGGATATATATCTAGTTACGAGAATAGTAAAGTGTTAAAAGAAATAGTTCCTCTCTTAATAACTATTTAAAAACATCTCGAGCAAGTCATTTTTAATATTATATATATATTAAATCACGATATGATACTAAAAATGAATTAGTTTAAAAGAAGTAATTCACGAATAAATTTCGAGATAAATACACTTTATTAAGATTAAAAATAAAAAGAGTTAATTATTACGAGTTACGAAATAAATATTATAAGTAACTCTAGAGAAATGAATATAAAAACGAAACATATCGCTTATATAATTCGAGTAACTAAGTTTAAAGATTTAACGAAAAAAGTATCACGTAAGTACCTTCGTTTTCATAAATTATTTAAAAATAAAACAAAAAAAGAATTATTAAAATATAACTAGTAAGATCACTAGATTTATTTTAAAAAAAACAATTAAAACTATTTTTAGTATATTTTATAAATTAAGAAAAATAAAAAGTATTATAAAAATGAATTTAAAAGGATCTTAATAAAGGATATATTTAAGAATTATTGTCCTCGTTAAAATACCTAGTAATTATAATATTAAAAGTCGATAAAAACGAGAAGTAACATGTTAATAAAAAAGGAAATCTAGTATAACGACGAGTAATTAACTATTAACACCTTAATAAAATAACTAAAAAGAATGGACACTCGTTACTACTAATAAAACTCATAAAAAATAAATTAATAAGGCCTAAATCTTTATAGTATCAAACCTTCGCGATAAATATTATATAATTAAAATAGTTAAAAGACATAAGTAATATACCGCATTTCGAACGATATATAGATATTATAAGTATAAAGTTATGTTATTTAAACTTATTAATATATTTGTTATATTTTAATATATAATTATAACGGTTTTTCGTAAATTTCTAGATAAATTTATATTTGTTTATTTAAACGATATACTAATTTACTTAAAAAACGAGAAGGAGTATAAAGAACATATAAAATAAGTATTAAAAGCCTTAGAAAAAGTAAACCTATTTATTTATTTAATTAAAAGTGAATAGCATGTTAAAAAACTAGATTATTTAGGGTTTATAATAAGTCTAGGAGAAATCCGTATTTAAAAAGAGAAAATAGCAATAATTAAAGATTAACTAGAACTTAAGAATGTTATAAACGTATACGCATTTCTTGGTTTTATTAACTACATTAAATAACTTATTAAAGATTTTAGGCGGATCGCTAGACTATTAACGGAATTGATTACTTTAACGAAAACAAGAAAAGCTTTTCATTTTACTAAAGAAGCTAAACAGGCTTTTTAGCAATTAAAAGAAGTTATAACTAGTGAGGTTATATGTAAACTTCTAAATAAAAATAAGAAAAAACGATTAAGGATAAACGCCTTAAATTTCGCTATTAAAGCAATTTTAAAGTAATTAAAAGATAATAAAAAATGGTATTTGGTCGTATACCTATTTAAAGCACTATATAATGCTAAACTAAATTATTAAATTTATAATAAGGAATTATTAATAATAATTAAAGCGTTAAAAAATGAGAACTATGGCTTAATAGAACTAAGGAACCTATTAATATCTATTTAAACCATAAAAACCTTATATAATTCATAATAACATAAACGCTTAATTAGAGATATAAGCGTTAAATGATTTTCTTGTTTAATTTTAATTTTAAAATTTAATATATTAAGGGAAAAGAAAATATTTAAACGGATCTTTTTAATAAAAAGGGAGATTATAAGTTAAAAATTAACAAAAAAGATGTTTAGATGTTTAAATAATAAAATGACGGATTAGTTATATTAGTTTATATGCGAATTAATATAAGGAACTAAAAATAACGTTTTAAGGAAAATTACAATTAAAAGGAAAAATAATTATAGTTTTAACAAGGATCTAGCGATAAACTTCTTTCGTATAAGGAAAAGGTATATATATTAAAACGAGTATAAAACGAATTTGTTAAAGAATTTTATAAACATCCTTTATATGGCTACTAAGGAATTTTCAAAACGATAAAACGACTTTAAAAAGAATTCGACTTTTTAGAAATGCAACACATAATTAAAAGAATTATAAAGAATTATAATATTTATAATAAAGCTAAAATATCACGATATAAACTATATAAATTATTATAGTTAACTTAAATACTTAATAAAACGTAATATATAATTACATGGAATTTCGTAGTGAAACTTTTAAAGTTAAAAGATCTTACTATAAGAGTACCTTATAATAACATATGGGTAATCGTTAATAAACTTATAAAATATGCCTACTTCTTATTATTCAATAAATTAAGCATAATAAAATAATTAATTTTTAATTTCTTAAGAAAATACGTTAATAAATATGAATTATTAAAACGTATTATTTTAAATAGAAATAAGTTATTTATTTTAAAATTTTAGATAAACTTAATAAAACGGATAAAAGTTAAATAAAAGTTATTTATAACGTATTATCCCTAGATAAATAGATAAATAAAAAGATTAAACTAAATAATAAAATAATATTTATAAAGTTATATTAACTAGAAAATGAATAACTAAGTAAAATTATTATTAATAACTTAAATAATATATAACATTTTAGTTAATGAAGATATGAAGATATTACTACACGAAGTAGTATATAGGTAAAAAGCGGAAGTTTAAAAACAATTAATTAAACTTACAAAAGCATTAAAAGTCGAAATAAAAGCTCTAAAAGCAGAAGTATTATCTAAAAAGGTCTAAGTAGTATAATAACGACTATAAAAGAATTATAATTTATTTAAGATAAAATGACAAGGTATTATAATAAAAAGAGAATTAAGAGATTAATTTTTAAAAGAAAAAATATAATTTATTTGTTTCGTTAATAATAAAGCGTAATATTAAAAATACCTTAAATTAAAACAAAATAACTTAATAAAAAAGATATTAAATTTAAAACGAATTAAAGGTTAGTTATAATATTTTGTTAAATAGGAAGAATACCCACTCGAGGAGAATACTTAGGAACTACTTAGGCATTTAAAGAATTTAACGGTTAAGCTTAGGAACTTTCACCGCTAGAACCTGGATTGGCTAAGAGGGCCCGAAAATCGGGATCCTGGTTTAGAAAAGACAGGTCGAAAGAGGGGACAGCCGTAAAAGCAGCATTAATTTACTTGGCTAGCGAACGTTATTCGGCCTTTAGTCTGGTTTGCTTCTTTTTTAAACGCTTTTATTTTTCTTTTTTCACCTTTTTTCTTTTTTCGATAGAAAAAAAACCACGTTTTAATATCTTAAAACCCCGTTTCCTTAAAAACTCCTCTTGTTTATATATACGGATTATTTGTTTCGTTAACGCTTAAAACTCCTTTTTAGCACGATGACGTTTTATAACGAGCTTTTTTTGCTTGTAAGTAATATTAAATAGGTTAAATATCGCAGTGCCACTATTGTTATAATAACTTCGGACTTTAACGGTATAAGTAAAACAAGTTTTAAACTCTAAAATTATAAAGTAAAGAGAATTAATTTAGAAGTAATAAAAACAAGGAAACACCTTATAATTAGTAAAACGGATAAATGAAGTAGTAATATCGCGAGTTTCGCGTTAATTCTTGCGAGGCTTTATAATAAACTTAAAAACCCCCGATATATTAAAAATAATAAATAAAAAAGAACTTATTAAGAAAGATTTTTAAAATAAAGATTTTAAAAGGGGAGAAATAGTGTTACGAATTAATTATGTTAAAAGGATTTCTTATAAAGGTGTTAAAATACGGATTAAAAATGTAAATATAAAAAGATTTATTTTCGTCGTTTAATAAAACGTTATGTAATGTAATTTGAGTTATTTTTAAATCATAATAAATGAAATCTAAGTTGATTTTAAATTTAAATAGATTCTCCTTATATAATAGTTAATGTAAAAAGAGAATATATATTAAAAAGAATAAGTATAAATAAATTGAAATTTCTTACGTATTTAATTAATTATTTTAGTTTTTTAGCTATTAATTTAAGATTATAATCACTTTTTAATACTATAATAAGAGTACTTTAAAACCTTTTTAACGAATAAAACATTATAAATTACTTAAACTAATTTTAACTTATTATTACCTTTAAATCAAGAAAATCTAGTACGTATTTACCTGTGAAGTCAGCTGACTAGGAACATATAAGGAGGTTCGTTATAAACAAGTATTAAAAGCCCTAGAAAAAATAAATTTATTTATTTATTCGACTAAAAATAAATAATATATTAAAAAACTAAATTACTTAAGATTTATAATAAGTCTAAAAAAATCCGTATTTAAAAAGGAAAAATAATAATAATTAAGAATTAACTAAAACTTAAAAGTGTTATAAATATATATATATTTCTTGGTTTTATTAATTACGTTAAATAACTTATTCAAGATTTCGGGCGAATTACTAAACCATTAATAAAACTAATTACTTTAACGAAAACAAAAAAAGCTTTTTAGTAACTAAAAGAAGTTATAATTAATAAAGTTATATATAAACTCCTAAAAGAAAATAAGAAAAAACGACTAAAGATAAACGCCTTAAATTTCGTTATTAAAGTAGTTTTAAAGTAACTAAAAAATAATAGAAAATAATACCTAGTCGCGTAATTATTAAAGGCACTATATAATGCTAAAATAAACTATTAAATTTATAATAAGGAACTATTAATAGTTATTAAAACATTAAAGAAATAAGAACTATAACTTAGTAAAACCAAGGAACTTATTAATATTTATTTAAATCACAAGAATTTTATACGATTTATAATAATATAAACACTTAATTAAAAACATAAGCGTTAAATAATTTTCCTATTTAATTTTAATTTTAAAATTTATTACATTAAAAAAAAGAAAATATTTAAATAAATCTTTTTAGCAAAAAAAGGAAATTATAAGTTAAAAATCAATAAAAAGATATCTAGATATTTAAATAATAAAATAACAAATTAGTTATATTAATTTATATATAAATTAACATAAAAAACTAAAAATAACGTTTTAAGGAAAGTTATAATTAAAAAGAAAAATAATTATAATTTTAGTAAGGATTTAATAACGAACTTCTTTTATATAAAGAAAAAGTTTACGTATTAAACGAGTATAAAACGAATTTATTAAAGAATTTCACGAACACCCCCTATATAGTCACCAGGGAATTTTTAAAACGTTAAAATAACTTTAAAAAGAATTTGACTTTTTAGAAATACGATAAACAATTAAAAGAATTATAAAGAGTTATAACGTTTATAATAAAGCTAAAGCATTACGATATAAACTATATAAATTATTATAATTAACTTAAATATTTAATAAAACGTGGCATATAATTATATGGGATTTTATAATAAAACTTTTTAAGTTAAAAGATCTTATTATAAAAGTACTTTATAATAGCATCTTTATAATCGTCTTAATAATATTTATAGCTTTTTTTTATAAGGACCTCCTCGTTTCTTTTTACCTTAATAATAGTAATAATAAATACTTGGTTTACTTTTTTATTGTTTTTAAAATGAACCTTTATTTCGGAGGTTTTTTTCTCGGGTTAAAGAATTTCTCTTATTTTTGGTTCCTGTTTTTTAGGACTTCGGCACTTGTTCTTATAATGTCTTTTCTTTTTATAGTTAAAATATTTAATAATTAATTTATCTCGTTTTTTTTTGCTTTTTTTAAGCAATATTGATTTTAATGGGATTTAACTTAGTTCTTATACCTTTTCTTGTTCTGGTACCACTTCTATAATTTCCTTTTTTCAGCTAATCGCTATTTCTTCGTTATACCGTTTTTTTCTTTTTAAGGTATTATTTAAAGTTTTCGTTATTAATAGTAATTATTATTATAACATAATTATTAAACTTTCCTAAGTTTCTTTCTTTATATAGACTTATTTTATATAGCTTATCCTTTATATAATTCTTTAATCCTTAATAAAATAAGTAATATAAGCTTTTAATAAGTAATTATAACTAACTTACGAGTTTCTTGAATTTAATAGCGTAATTTAAAGCTTTCTTATTTTGTCGTAATTTATAAAATCGAGCTTTGGTTTATTATTTAAAAATTAAATTATCGAATATAAACTTAAATTGTTTTTTAAACTCTTTATAATCTTTAAAAACCTTTTTTATGTCTTTTTAAACGTTTAATCCGTTTTTTAAATAATTTTTTAATACTGGTTAAAACCAGGTTAAAGTAATTTTAACGAGGAGTTAAAATACCGTGAAAACCTTTTATTCCTTAATAGTAATTATTTCATAATAGAACCGTAAATAAGTTCCGGCTTAAATTAAAAATCCTTTTAAATCGCTTAATCCATTATATTTGCTAAGTGTAATTAGTTTAAAACCCTCTATATCGGGAGTCGTTATATTGTTTAAAGGTAATTTCGGTTACTTGTCTTTAAGAGGTAAGGATTATTTTACTTATTTGTTTTCTTTTTTAGGTGTTTCTTTCTCCTCCTCTTCTTTTTCTTTAAATAATTTTTCTTGCTGAGCTTTTAAGGTGTCTTCCTAAAACTCGTTTTTAGTTATAATTATAATTAACTTTTATGTTAATTCTTTTAAACCTTTCTATTATACCGTAAAAAAATCTAAAGTTTTCGTTTAAAAGCTCGTTAATTATTATTCTTTTACTTGTTTCTTTTTTTGTTACTTTTTAATCTTAAAAGGCATACTTGTTTTAAGACTTGTTCGACCGAGAATCCCTTTTCTTAAACCAATATTAAACATTAATTAAGGAGTTATTAAAATGTAACAAACCTTCTTATATATTTCTAGTTAATTAACTTCATAAGTAAGTACGTATTAAGTTTTCTTGATTTAAAAGTAATAATAAATCAAGATTAATTTAAGTGATTTTTAATGCCTTATTCGTTAAAGAGATTTTAAAATACTCTTATTATAATATTAAAAAGTGATTATAGTCTTAAATTAATAGCTAAAAAACGAGAAACTAATTATATAAGAAATTCCAATTTATTTATACTTTTTCTTTCCTTCACATAAAACAATTAAATCGGTGAATCGCTCGTTACCTACTTACGATTTATCGAATCACCTTAAATTAGTGAGTCGCTCGTTACTTATTCTCGATTCACCAAATCACCTTTACTTACGTGACTTGTACGTGAGATTCGTAACATTTAAATTTTAAAAAGAGCTAAAAAGAATTCTTACTTTATTATATTAATGTTAATAAAAAACGTATTTATTATATTTTTTCGATACTTTAAACGATATTACATATTTTAAGTTATAATTAAAATAATAAAAACAAAACATAATATTAATATTAAAACTTATTTAATTAATTCGATTAATAAGCTCCTTACGACTTTACTTTTAATTTTCACGATAACGCTTAGTATTATAATTAATAAACATAATAAAGATAAAGATTTTAAGAAAAAAAATAATATTACGAATTAACCAAGGTAAATAATTAAATAATAAAGGTATTATTCTTATTATTTTTGTTTTTACACCGGACATAAATCTTAAAAAGGAAAAATAACCTATTATTATGTAATATAGATATATATAAATAAATATATTTAGTAATATCTAGTAAAAAATAAATAAGTATAAATAAGACTTATTTAAAGGTATTTAACATATTAATTATAAGGAATAAAAAATAAAATGAATAAATATAAAAAGAACGGTATTTTTTATATGTCTAGTTATTCATTCTAGTTTTTTAGCTATTAATCTAAAACTATAATTACTTTTTAATATTATAATAAGAGTACCTTGAAATCTCTTTAACGAATAAAGTATTATAAAGCTTTTAAATTAATTTTAATTTATTATTACTTTTAAATCAAGAAAACCTAGTATATACTTACTTATGAAGTTAATTAACTAGGAACATATAAGGAGGTTCGTTATATAATTATTATATATTTATTTTAAAATATTAAAACATATAAAATTAAAAAGTTAAAATTTATATAACAAATAACTAAATATATAAAGTATAACAATATTTTTTAATAATAATTTTCGAAGTTAATAAAATAATAACTTTTATAACTATTTAAAATTAAAAAATATATAATTCTTTTTATTATCTTTTTTATATATTTATAAAAATGCTTTATAAAGTTTATATTAAATTTATTTATAATTTAATTATTATTTAATACCGTAATTTTACTTTTTAATAATAATAAATTATCGCGATATTATAAAATAAAATGTTTTTTCTTAGTTAAAATAATAAAAAATAACCAATAATATTTATAATTTAAATAATTATAACTTATTATAATTATTTATATCGTTTTATATTTATTATTATTATATTAGTTTTAATAATTATTTTAATTATAAACCTTATTTTATTAAAATTATATATATTTTCCTTTTAAATATTATATTTCGTAATCGTATTACATATTAATTTATATTATTTTCGGTATATATTTAAGTCTTTATAAAAAACTTTTTAATAATCTATTTATTTATTTAAACGCGTTTAAAAGGTTTTTTATTACTATATAAAATTAAAGACTTAATTTTATTTGACGCGCTTTATATTACGATCGCGTAATAAAATATTTATTATTTTAATAACATAATTAAAAAATAACTAATTATTTAAATTAATAATATGTTAAACGATTATAGCTTTTTTATAAAATTTAAAAATTTAAAAATTTAAAAAAATAATTAATCGCGTAAATATACCTTTAAATTATTATTATAATGTAATATTAAAAATATCGTAAATTTTTAATTATTAAATTTAATTAATAATAATAATAATAATAATAATAATAATAATAATGATAATAATAAAATATATAATTATAATTTTATACGTTTTAAAAATAATAATAAATATATTAATTTTTAAATAAATAATATAAATTACATTTTAAAAAACTAAATACTTAATATAAAAAATGTAATAATTATAAAATTTCGTTTATAAGCTTGTTTTATTTATTTGCTTATATGATATGTTATTTATTATTACTTTAAAATAAAAGTTTATAATAATTATATAATATATTTATTTATATACTTTTATATATTTTCGGTATATATAAAGGTCGCTTTTTCTTTATAACCTTTAAATAAATAGTTTTTTCTTTAAATAATTTAATATATATCGTTTCACCCCACTTACTTTCTATTATTATTATTATTTACTTTATATATATATTTATTAACAATTTAAGACTTTTATAATTTTTATATGTAAAGTTATAAATTTTTTAAAAAAAGTCGATTTTATATAAAAAATTAAATGGTTTACTCGTTTATATAGCCTACTCGCATATAAGACATGTTATTTATAATAATTAACAAATATAAATTATATTATAAATTAACTTGCTTAAATAAGTGCGATACCTATGATATCATCCTAAGAGAAAGAATTATAAGTATTAATAAAGAAGAATTTTCCTACTACGGCAAGATGGCCGAGCGGTTAAGGCGGTAGACGTATGTACCCCACCCTACTAATTGAAGTCAATCCAACTCACCCTATATAGTCAAGACTTTCTCATCTTCTCCCACGTGGAACGGGGAGTTTTTCTACTCTCGAAAGAGGCGGGGGTTCGAATCCCCCTCTTGTCAACTTTTTTTTTTACTCTCCTCTCGTTCTCACCATTTCCTCTGAATGTTAAGTCTTTGAATTCTTCTGCTTACTTGAGTACACGACGATGCAAAATCTACGCAAGTGGATCTATGAGAGATTCCAGATTCATTGCTTCTTATTCAACGTAATTAAACCAGACATATCTGTTTTGTCTACATCATCTGCACAACTTGTATGTTATTTTTCGTCTTCTTATAATGGCCAATGACGAGAACTTCTCACACACGCTGCTTGTCACGGACAGGTGGCCCATGCTTTTAAGCTTGTATATAGTACTATGATAATGATAGTGGGCCTGGAGAGTAGCCTACCTCTCCAGCTCAACAACAAGTAATATACCTACCCTTATACTGCTCTGCAAGTCTGGGACAACTAGCCTCTGCCTGTTTCTCGGACATTTGCTTCGTGGGAAGAAGGTATGGTGTAGAAGGAGACGATGTAATGTTGCCGTCTATGCTGACCACGAAGGACGGTGTTACGAACCAACTGTGTTAGAAGGATTTCCAGCAGGGGTAGTCGGGCACGGACCAAGAATGAACGGACCAGTGGTCCCCTCTTTGTAATGTGATGTAACATCCCGTGACCCAATTAGAGGTATTCATCTAATTAAGTCTGAAGAATCAGAGGTATTCATCTGATTAGGTCTAATAAATCAAAGGTATTCATCTGATTAAGTCTAATGAATCAGAGGTATTCATCTGATTAGGTCTAATTCTCTTGGTATCCAACATACCAAACGGAAAGAACGTATACAAGGGAGAATGAGTATAAGAAGAATGGGATTTCTCATGTATCTAGTCTTTCATTCTCCAGCTATTAATCTAAGACTACAGTCACTCCTTAATACTATAGTGAGAGTACCTTGAAATCTCTCTGACGGACAAGACATTATAAATCACTTAAACTAATCTTAATTCACTATTACCTTCAAAATCAAGAAAACCCAGTACGTATTTACCTGTGAAGTTAACTAACTAGGAACACACAAGGAGGTTCGTCACATTAATTTAATTATATATATTATATCGTTTTTATTTAGTTATTACTTTTTAAGACCCTTTTTTATATTAATTATTCTTTTTAATTATAATTATTTATTTTTAATTTTACGTTATTTATTAAGAATATAATTTATTTTTTGAAAATAAGTAATTTTATCTCGTAATAAAGCTATTTTATATATTAATAATAAAATAGTTTTTATAAGCTAGTTATAAGTATTTATAATGCCTTTTAACTTTATTTATAATTAAATTAAATTATAATAACACTTTATAAGTTATTATAAATATTTTGGCTTTTTAAAACATTTAATTTATATTAAAGTCGAGAAAAGATATATACGTTTTTTATATAAAAAGTAATATAATAATAATCTTTTTTAAATTAAAAGGAATTAATTTATATATTCGAAGTAATTATTATAATAATAAATATTTTATAAAGTTAATTAAAAAGTTTTTTTATAACGTAATAATAATAACGTTTTATTAAGTTTTTTAAGTAATTATTATATACTTTTTTTAAGATATTAAAATATATAAAGTCGAGAGGTTATAATTTATATAATAAATAACTAAGTATATAAAATGTAATAATATCGAGTTTTTTATAACATTTTTCGAATCTTATAAAATAATAACCCTCGTGATTATTTAAAATTAATAAGCGCTTAAAACCTTATATTTAATTTTTAATATAAAAATTAAAATGCTTTATAAATTTTATATTAAGTTTAGTTATTATTTAGTTATTATTTAACATTTTAATTTTACTTTTTAATAATAATAAGTTATTATAATATTATAAATTAATCGACTTAAATCACGCGTTAAAAAACTAAATATTTAATATAAAAAAGGTATTTAATTTTTAAAGCGTAAAACTAAAAAAACAATTCGAATAATAATAATAATTAATTAATTTTAATGCCGCGTAAATGTTTTTTAATGGTTAAAACTACGAAAGTTATAAAAACTAGCTTATTTACTTATATAAATTACTTGCTTATAAGACATATTAACGTATTATATAAATAAGTAAATAAAATAAACTTATAAATAAAATGATTTTTTATATAAAATCAACTTTTTCGAAAATTTATAACTTTCCATATAAAAATCGGAAAAGTTTTAAATCTTTTTTTAATTATATAATTATATATTTTATTTATAATAAAACTTAAAAAATAGAAAATTAAATACACGGAAAAATACGTAAAAAGGTTATATATTTTATTATAATTTTAGTTTTTACGCGGTTTTTATATATATATTTTCTAATATTAATTTTTAACTTTATTTTTAATTAAACTATATAGTTATATAATTAAAAAAAGGTCCGAGATTTTTACGATTTTTATGTATTAAATTATAAATTTTTTAAAAAGTTAATTTTATATAAAAAATTAAATGATTCATTTACTTATATAACTCACTCGCTTATAAGGCACGTTATTTTATTTTATATTTTTTTCGATTTTATATTTAACTAAGATTATTAATTATATAACTAAAAAAAGGTCTAGAGTTTTTCCGATTTTTATATGTTAAGTTATATATATATTTTAAAAACCCGATTTTATATAAAAAATTATGTGGCCCACTCGCTTATGTGGCCCATTTGCTTGTGTAGTACGTTATAACTTTAACGAAAAAATAATATTATTAAACGAGATTTACACAAAGAAGACTTCAACTTTAAGATCCACGATGTCGTAATAAACGGCCGGTCATAGCGGCCACGTCACTTACATCTTAGGATATTTGAAAACAAATGCCCGAGTATGATATCGCACGACGGCACCTGATAAGATCAATTGTGTCCGGTTGGTATTAGCTTAATCGGTTGGATAAGCGACGTCCACTTTGAGCTCATTGCGGATCAATAACCGCGGAGGTAACTATTGCCTAATTGATACGTAGTATACGTAGCATTCAATGTGCGCAAGGGTCCCAACACAAGGTTTTTTTTTTATTCGTTTTCCCTCCTTAAGCTTAGGATTTGAGTTAATATGCCCGCCCTGATTAGGGGGTAGATTGTCTCGGGCAATCCTGCGCGGGACACAGTGTTCATTTCGTTTGTGCCTCGCTCAGCTACCTAGGTAATATGCAAGCATATACCTAGCTCGCTTGCGTGACGGACCGGAGGTATGATTCAGTCGCAGGAGGGGAAACACTACCTACATGTGATTCAACCAACGAGGTGAAATAGACCAGACACATGAGAAAAGAAAATCAATGTAGCGTCGCTAGCAACACCGCATATAGGTAGTAGCTACGAGTAAACAGTGTCGGAGAAGCATGTGATCCCCCTGATTGTATGTTGTGGGAGATGCAGATGGCATGTCCTCTGGAACAGGCTATTGGTCGCCCTGGTAAAGCTACGAAAGCCGCATCGCTGGGATGACACCCCTGATGATCTGGCGGTCATTTCTTTTCAGAACTAGTTGGGGCTGCACGGGCCCCAACAAGAACCGTGCCATATACGAGCCAGTCTATGTCCCTGGGCAAAACCCGCTTCCAAGACCAGACCCTTAGGACCCCTATCAAGGACCCTGAAGATGTTGAGATTTTCCTCAACGAAGATGAGTTGGACGGACGGCTTGGGTCCCGACCCTAGCGCAAACGCTTCTGTGGAGAATCACGAGCATCAAACACACCCTTTCGTCGAGGATCTAGCCTATCTCGGCAGATGGAGTAATAAATCCTACTATAAGATCCTCCACAGATGAAATCTCTGAAAATATTCAAAACCCCGGTCTGGGGATTTGTTTCTTCATCTTGATTCTAGAAAACTAGGTCCTGTCAAGTGAGGTTCATTCTGACCTGATAATCTGAGTTTGCTGGACTCTCAGACAGTCGCAATTGCTCTCATCACCTATACACGGACACTTCCTACACGGCGCGTATCTGCTCAACATGGCCACCGTTACCCAGGTCGAGGCCTCAACGGTGAGGTCTCGCACGATTCAATCCGTAAGTCACCAGCATTGTCGTCGACGACCTGCTATTAATACCGAGTCCTAGAAGCTCGATGCACAGCAGCCAGAGTTGCCAGACATCAACGCCATTAGGAAGGCCATTCCGCCTCACTGCTTCGTGCCCTCAACATGGAGATCGCTGGGCTACGTGGCGCGGGATTTCGTCATGGCCGGCGCCCTTGGCTACGCAGCGTTGGCCTACATCCCCTCGGTATCTAGCCCGGTATACCGTACTATTCTCTGGACGGCATATGGTTTCCTCCAGGGTCTTGTCGGCGTCGGCATCTGGATCCTGGCGCACGAGTGCGGCCATGGTGCCTTCTCCCTTCACCGCAACCTGAACGACGTCGTCGGTTGGGTCTTGCACTCGGCATTGGGCGTGCCTTACTTCTCGTGGAAGTTCTCCCACGCCCGACACCACCGTTTCACGGGCCACATGGACAAGGACATGGCGTTCGTGCCCAGGACGAGCCCGTCGTGGTTCACGCAAAAGCTGGGATGTTCGCTGAGCTCTATCATCGATGCCGAGGTCTTGGAGGACGCGCCGGCGGTGAACCTCGTGCGCTTGCTAGGCCAGCAGCTTGGTGGCTGGCAGATCTATATGCTTTTCAACTCCACTTCGGGCCAGGACAGCATGCAGAACAAGAATGCCAAATGGTGGAGACGAAGCCACTTCGACCCGTTCAGCGGCGTCTTCCGTCCGCAAGAGGCCTTCTACGTTTTCCTTTCTGATGTCGGTCTCGCGCTTGTCGCCGCTGCTCTTTACTATGGATCCCAGGCTCTGGATTGGCAGACCGTGTTCTTGCTATACGGTGTTCCCTATCTCTGGGTTAACCACTGGCTAGGTCAGTTCCACGCCTCTCGATGTGATAATGCATTTAGCTAACATGAACTAGTGGCTATCACCTACCTTCACCACACCCACCAAGATGTCCCTCACTATGATGGTGAGCATTGGACATTCGTAGCGGGTGCTCTTGCGACTGTAGACCGAGACTTTGGTTTCATCGGCCGCCATGTCTTCCATGGCATCATTGACACGCATGTGGTTCACCACCTGTTCTCGTGAGTTGGCTCCCAATTTTCATGTATTAGCCCCCTCTTCGGCGACTCAGTGCTGACTTCACCTAGGCGTATTCCTTTCTACTACGCGGAAGAGGCGACCAAGGCAATCAAGCCACTCCTTGGTGATCTCTATCACAGCGATGAGCGCTCTTTCATGGGCCAATTGTGGGAGACGACCCGCGACTGTCAATATGTGGAGAGCGACCCGACAAAGCCTGGCGTCTTGAAATGGGCCAAATAGCCGTTTCGGGTTTCCATGGGTGCTGTTTTTTGTCGTCTCATCAATAACCAATCATAGACAATGAGGCGTGTACATAGGGCATAGATTAGAAGTTAGAACACACATGAGGCGTGGGGGGTTGGTTAAATAGGAAATAACAATGCGAGATTTATTGGATTCAAGATTTCCGAACCATCCGCAGTTCCAGCTTGGATATTATTACTCCCGACCGCCGCGGTACCTGGGCGGAGCCAAGGACTTGGTAACTAGCATATCTATTCGTCAAATGATCTTCATCTGCGAGAGATTGGATTGCAAATTAGATGCCAGCTGGTCTCCATGCATCCCAACTGCCGTACCCAACTATCGCTAGGTACAGTAATATCTGGTTTGTAGATTTGCCAATCCCTGCCAAGCTTCGTTGTGCCGGAAGACCTTTTTCGGCTTTTCAGCCGTATGTCAGACAATGGAGATTGCCAGAGAATCGGAGTTTGGTTAAGTCATAACTCCGGCCGTTCTATGTATCGCTACCCGCTGATGCCCAGGCTGTCAAGGGATCTTCTATGGTCTATCCCTCTTAGATCCCGGCTACCTATCATCCACCACGGGCCCACTATAATTTCCCTCGAGGCCAACGCCCCCATCGCGACCTGCCTGCCTTCCGGGCTCGTTGCCGTGTTGGTGGGTGCGACGAGCGGCATCGGCGAGACGATGCTGAGGTAGCTCACCAAGCGGGTGTCACGGCCTTGAATCTATTTCGTCGGACGCAGGGTAAGTGAGGGCAAACGCAGTAAGCCAATTTTCGAGTTCTTTTTGTCCCTTATCGCGTGTCTCGGAAGTAAAAGTTGCTATGCTGGCTTGGCTCATCAGCTTTCTACCCCCGCCATATTTCACAAGTCAAAATCGGTTCAAGTATTGTAAATACTAACTCTTTTCCCTTATAGTCCGGGCACAGCTCGAGCAGCTCAATCCAGAGGGCAAATACCACTATCTGAGGTACGATGTCAGCCTTCTCAAGAATGTCGACGATGCTTGTCGGTATCTCCAGGGCCGAGAGCCAGCCATCAACTTGCTCTTCCTCACCAGCGGAACACTAATCGCCGGGAAACGTAAGTCTGCAGACGTGCCCACCCTTCCCTTCGGTCGTCACCGTGTGGCCTGGGTCTGTTTGCCTAAGTAGCCATCCTAGAAACCTATGAGGGTCTCAACTATTCCACAGCCCTTACGCATTATTCCCACACGCGCTTCATCGTCAACCTTCTACCACAGCTCCGGCAGGCGTCGTCTCTGTGCCGTGTTGTTACCGTGGGCGCGGGTGGCAAGGAGGGGCCCATCTTCCCAGCCGGCTTCCAAGCCACCAACTTGTGTATCTGGTCAGTCCGAGGCCACCTCACATCCATGGTCACGTTGTCGCTCGAGGCCATCGCCAGAGAGGCCCCTGAGGTCTTCTTCATCCATGATTACCCAGGCTTCGTCAAGATGGGCCTCTCGCGCGAGCTTACCGGCATCCTCCCCGCCATCGGCAAGGCCGCATTCGCTCCCATCATGGCGCTTCTGCAGATCCCCATCGATGAGGCGGGCGAGCGCCACGCCTATTTCGCAACTAGTGCTCGCTTTTCGCGGCGCGGCGGCGACCGCAAAGACGCCGATGGCGTTCCTCTGGGCCAAAGTATCAGCCTTGCGGTCGGCGCGGACGGCACGCCTAGTAAGTAGCAGTGTGCACTCGATAGATTACGAGGCGGAGGGTACGAGTCTGAGGGTCCAAGAACTTGTCAAGAATCTGACAAAGGATGGAACGGCAGAGAAGGCCTGGAAGCACGCCGAGGACGAGTTTGTACGGATTACGGGCAGTCGTGCAGTATAAGGCAGGGAAGCCTATAGCGAAACCGAGACCGAGATATGGTCACCAAGGTCTTTCAGGCTAGGTCTTGGCAAACGAGATTTCTTCGGGTGGTCCCGGAGGCTATGTTTTGTTGCCTGTTCGTTGTCGTCCTTGATGACTGGAGTTTCGCCTATCCTCCTTAACAGCTAAGTGGCGACCCTGTTCTTTTTCCTCCAAATTAGGTATGTATCGCCAATTTTCTTCTTTTTCCTCTCTACTTTCTACTCTCTTCTGGGAGCAAAATTGGGCGCTAGGCTCTCACGGGCACTCCCAGTGAACACTAGAGAGTCCCGCCCGGTCATATTTTAGAACTCTAGTAGGACATGATCATGGTTCCACTAGTGACCCTAGTAGATTTAGACTATTACTCAAGTCTTCTATTACGTAGCCATAATTCGATGGCGAATTGGGAACTGTAGGTAGTCTCACTGTAGGCCACAGGCCCTATCTGTCCACCAAGTACTCAATATTACCGTAACTTGATGGAAAGCCCCCGGGGAACAAGCGGAGGAGAGGTTTCGCTTGGTTCAGTGACCTTCAGTGACCTTCAATGATGGGTCAATAAGCAGATACTTGGTTCACTCAGCACAACCTTCCTGGAACCTTCGATCTAACTCAAACGATGGCAGCCGAGGTAGCCATCATCGGTATTGGTATCGATGGCATCGTAATGACCTTGGGGTTGCTGCTATAACCAGTTCAAGGTAAGCTGCTTATGTTCTCATGTAAGCTTCAATATGCTTCGTGTGGAATCACGTTTAGATCCTGAAAAGGGAGCCATGACAAAAGTAAGCATCCTGCAAGGGACAGCTTACTCAAATCCAATTTCAGGTCCGCAACTAAATCGGCTTTTTATTTCAACCCATTTACAACTTGTTCAATACTTTGCTGCTGTTAGAAAATGTGGTCACAAACACCTAAATATCACGCTAGACATCTGATACATAGGGAACTCAGAAGGGAGGAATATATATACTGCTGTAGCCAGGAATAGGGTTATCCCGCTCCGCAATAGCTACATCTAGGCCGTCTTATCTAGTAGTAACACACAAACATCCATCGCCTTCATACGTACACTCATTGACTCATTTCAGCTGATATCTGGCCTGCAATATATACTGTATGAGTGTTTGGGGTTCATTTGCCGTCTCTGTTCTAGTAGGATAATGGGTTGTCTAGATCTTATTAAAACCGTTATCACTATTTCAGTTCTATATTACATCAGAGGAAGCCAATTATGCTACGAGGCTTTTAGTAAATAATAAAGTATTAAGAACCCTGTGTGAAACGACTACTTTCTACCTGCTCTCCTAACATCCATCGTGCTCCGGATTGTGACGAACCTCCCTGTGTGTTCCTAGTTAGCTGACTTCACAGGTGAGTACGTACTAGGTTTTCTTGATTTGAAGGTAATAGTGGATTAAGATTAGTTCAAATGATTTATAATGCTTTGTTCGTCAGAGAGATTTCAAGGTACTCTTATTATAGTATTAAAAAGTAATTATAGTCTTAGATTAATAACTAAAGAGCTAAAATGAATAACTAAATACAAAGGAAATTCCATTTTTCTTATACTTATTCTCCCTTATATACGTTCTTTCCGTTTGGTATGTTAGATATTAAAAGAATTAAACTTAATTAAATGAATACTTCTAATTTTTTAGACTTAATTAAATGAATACCTCTGATTCTTCAGACTTAATTAGATGAATACCTCTAATTGGGTCATGTGATGTTACATCACATTACAAAGGAGGGGACCACTGGTCCGTTCAGTCTTGGTCCGTGCCCGACTACCCCTGCTGGAAATCCTTCCAACACAGTTGGTTCGTAACACGGATCAGTTGGTCTGGTCTTTAAATTTCACATAAGTTGCTTCTTAGCAACCCGGATCTGATTTCTAACTTACAGGTCAAGCTTTAGTGTCGCCACCAACATGAAAATTCTAGCAATTGTGTGTGTATCGTAGAGAGAAATCCCTCTCTCAAGAATGGAACCTAGTCGACCCTGATTGTTTGCAAAAAATACTCACAAAGAGACCTCCCACGCAAGCCTCCGTAGTTTATTTCTTCAATCCTTTCTAGACATATACATGAACCTCCTTATTGTTTATTCAGATTGTATTATACCACCTGTTAAAGCCACCATATCCCTTGAAGTCAAGTCCTTGCGTACCGTCAGCGTAGTGTCGTTTGGCTTTCTTACCGCCTATTGGCAGCCTAGCTGCAATGCTTTATATACGGTCAGCTCAGCCACAGATGAGTCGTGTTCCTAAATGGCTCTTTGTACTGTATTAGGTGGGATACCTGATATATAGCTCCTGCGAGGCTATAGGGATACTGAAGCCATAAAACGCATATAGAGAGATAGCCAAATAGAGTGAATATTATTGAAAAGTACTAATTGAGCCCCCTGATACTTTCATATGGCAGTATACATATACACACATGTACGGCTTTTTTATTCCACGTATAACTGTTGGCTACATGGAATTTGGCATGTCTTGAATACCATATAGTTTATGATCTTAAAATGACGTCTTCTCCCAATTACATCTCCTTATTCGCGAGCCATTCTTAATTCCATTAATATACAAAACCTACGCTTAAAGACTGACTCAAAGTCCGATACCAGTAGTGGGCCTGTATCAAGTTTTAGATCCCCTTGCCCCTATTTCCCCTTTGTCCCAACACTAAGACCACCTTCGACTGTCTTTCGGAACAACCGGCAAAAAAACACCTTTGGCTGTTTCTTAAGGCAACTGGTAAAACCTCGTCCTTTAGCACATTGTAATCTAGCATGTAGCCTTATAATTCGACATTACACAGCTCACTATTGCCCAAGCGGGCACTTGAATGGCGCAGTTGAAAACTTCCAAGTACACCCTCGAAGGTCCCGCGTTCAAGTCCCGCTTGGGGCAACAAAAAAAAAGGGCGGGCAGTGGAGGTGAAAAAAAAAAATTTGAAAAAAAAGAAAAGAAAAGAAAATGAAAAAACTTGAAAACAAAAGGGTGGGCAGTGGAGGTGAAACAAAAAAAACAGAAAAACAAAGAAAAAAACAGAAGGTGTAAAAATAGACATACAAGAAAAGACAAAAGACAAAAAGGGTGGGAGCGGAGGTGCAAAAAAAAAGAAAGAAAGAAAGAAAGAAAAGAAAAACCTTCAACCAAAAGCCAAAAACCAAAATCTAGGATAACTGGAGGGGGGATAGCAGTCCTAGGGTCTACTATCCTCGGGTCAGAGGCGGGCCTCCAAACAACTTTTTTCTTTTCATAATTATTTTATGTTTTAATAAGCACGCACATCAGATGGCATGCCATCTCTTGATTGACTGTCGGATTATCACCGGTTACAGTGAAAAGGGGAGGGGGAGGGAGAGAGCGGGGGTTGGGACAGTATAAAGCACACGAACCGTTATACGAAACCTGATGAGTTATTGTACTGCATATCAGTGTAATCTCTCACTAACTCACCAGCTATGCTGCCAACAAGAACTGCGATCAATAGCTCTACGTCAGGAGCCTCGCAATCTTAACCTGCTATCATGGTTTACAAGGGTCAAAACGCGGAGTACGAAGGCTCTAGAGAGCAAAGGAGGTCATTGGCATATGAAGCAACTTATATACCCTTATATTTACATTTATAGTTCTTTGCGTAACAATTAGATTATTGCTTATCATAAAAAGGGGTATGAATCATAACACGCTAGTTTATTAGCATCCGTCGGTGGTGACACTTTAAACCCTCTTAAAAGTTTCCACTTGGTTATTAATATCGTCTACTAAATGATATTAAACTATTATATTAAGTATATAATTAAAGATGTCTTCTTATATATCAATTAGATTTACCTAAAATTTCGAATTTGAAGTATTAAAAGAATTATCATCTTTAAAATTTAAATAGCCTTTTTAATCACTGAAATATTAAGATAAAACGAATATATCAAAACAAGATTAAGTGTTTTAATCCAAGGAAATATAAGATACGTAGGCAAAGCCGTCATTAGATATAGCAGGTCATAGTAGAACTATATAAAGGGACTACGCCCCATATTTCAATATAGAGCCCTACCATGGAATTATCTTAAATTGTAGAGCGGCTTGAGGATATGCTAGCTAATCCCAGCAGAAAGAAGTTTGCTTATAATCTGGAGACTGAGTATGACTGTAGACAATAAACGTAATACTACTACCTCTTTCTACAATTCTTTAATGATAGGTCTAGAGATGACAAAAGGTGAGACCTAAAATTATTCAAGTTTCTATTAACATTCTTAGAGCTATGTATTCCTGAACTCGTTCATGATATATTATACAGAAATTATATGGTGAACACCCTTGGACTACTTTATTTGACCTAGCAAGTTACCCTGGCCTGGTCCGGGTTCTTCATCCTTAGCAGCATTTCTTGTTGAAGTATGGGGCTATACGACCCCTGGTCACTTGTATCTACATATATAGGACGGGCTTCGCCCTCCTATCTAGACTCACCTTGAACCAATACACTTGATCCTATCCT
Organism: Biscogniauxia marginata; assembly: GCA_022695795.1. Classification (NCBI taxonomy): domain Eukaryota; kingdom Fungi; phylum Ascomycota; class Sordariomycetes; order Xylariales; family Xylariaceae; genus Biscogniauxia; species Biscogniauxia marginata. Next base: position 235,396 of record MU404094.1, on the reverse strand, counting down.
CACATATTCGTCTCATCTCAACAGTTCGGATCGACCCGTAGGCAGATAACGGGTATGTCTAGAGCGCGAGCCTTGCGTACATTCGCCTCGTGTCACGGACAGGTGGCCCATGCTTTGAGATATATATAGTACTAGGATAGTGGTAGTGGGCCTGGAGAGTAGCCTTCCTCTCCAGCGCAATAACAAGTAACATACGTACCCTGGACACCTCGAGACAAACAATGTTCCATAAAAAGTAAGCTAGAGTGGAGCTCGGCAAAAGCTGAAGAATCATTGTAAAAGAAGTGCAAAGGCTAAAGAGAACAATAAAAACCGATGACCGTGATTAAGGCCCTAAGGGGCCGGTCTTTGAGCTACCTGTGCGTTAGAAAGTAGCTGACGGGTCGCACGTGTTCCGGCTGAAGAAACTAAGAAGGACCCGGGGTTAGGTAGAAGGAGAGGATTGATTTGGCAAATAAGGGAGAGACGAGGGGAGACTAGGAAAAGGAACACTTATAGGAAATATTAAGGGCCAACATCAAGGTAGGCATTACAAGGCTGTGCGACACAGAAGGCGCTAATATTTCGGCTTATCACATAAAGATTATTGTTGGCACTTATAGACTACACAAGGGAGAGCGAGGACCACCAGCGGGAGGCACGAATATCTAGTCCAGTGGTCTTGGGATGTGACGGGTTGACGACCTCGCCTTTCGTTTTCACGACGAGTATACTGTTAATATGGCTTTTTAGCACTGCGTTGACTTCGAAGAAATCCCCCAGTAAATGAATAAAGGTTTCGAGAGTTAGTCGAACCGGGTTAGTGACATTGGCCGATGGCAACACGTGAGGAACCCAGGTGCTGACTTATAATAGCCGAAAAAGACGAGGAACTTATTTCCACCGCTCTTTAAATATAAGTAGAATTCGAGATCTTCTAGCCATATCTCTGAGGAATGACGCTTCCATTAATTACGGCAGAAGCCGATTGGCCTTTAAGATAAGGAGATTTGCTCTCGCCTGCACACTGACCATAGTTCTCACGCCCTCGGCGGCAGCCATCCCAACCAGCTCCTTATCTTCCGTCGCACTAGCACCCAGAGGCCATTCCATAAAAACAACTTTTTTCTCTACGAATGCAGGCTTGGTCAAAACGGCATATACCCAAACTCGGACGGACACGACTATGAACTCAAAATCGGGGCTTCCGTAGGCCTCCGTGCTTAGGGTAGGCCGGGAAGCTCGATGGCCATCTTCGCTGATCTGCTCGAGTTAGACATAGCAACAACGATAGTGTAGTCACCCGGCAGTGCTTGGTTAGAACACAGGTGTGCTGTTATACCCAAGCTCCTAGGAGTTCGTGCAGCCCTCCTTCGGAGGTCCTGCCGAGAGGCTAATTAAACCAACCCTTGTGGGAGCCAATTTTGGGAAATTGGTATAATGATGTCTAGATAAATGTTGACCTGTTTGTTTTTATGAAACATTGAGTTTCGTGGGATAAAACTTGTATCTCCACATATCTTACCTACGCTATCACTAAAGAATATAATCGCTACTAAAAAGAATCCCCCGGAGCTAGGTACACGGTTTTCCATTGTCCCACACAATTCCGTAGAATTCATACATCGATTAAAAGCCTCAAGATAATGTGAGCCTTGTCTATCCATATATCCCATTTCCAAATACCATGTGACAAGGGCTAGTGGGCTTGGAGCTGAGATTCGATTTTAACTAATAATTCTCTTTTTGTCTCAAGAGACTTAAGAGTCTAAGTTTAATCCTGACTTCGTCCAGGAATCTTCTGCGTATATATACACATTATTCTCTGCTTGAGGCATCTATCGTCCTATGCACGTTGGTACCATTCCATCTCGCACTCGTATCTATCCCCAATAGACATCAAGCTTATAACCGACTGGTCTTGGCGGCGCTCCAGGTGGCATTCCGTGTGATATACCATGCATGGAATTATTTAAACCACATCCCATGATACAGTTGTCTAACTCACGCCTACTGTAAGTACCACATATTGGGACTCCTCCATTTAGTCTATTAAAAGGGATTTTTAGTTTTCAAATCGTGTAATTGCTTAAACATGTCACTCGCGAGACTATAGGATTGTTCGCAGAACCTTCCACAATAGGAACTAGATCCACTTCAATTCCGGCGCTAAAATCGGGGCCGGCTCCGACTTCCAGGCGGACTTCCGGGGGCTGACAAATCCTAACTAAATCAACTACCTCGGGGGTAGTGTTAATCTCCATACGACGACAACGTTGAGCTCCGATAAGATCACAACCCACATAGACGGAGCTGTAATGAAGTTGAATCGGATATTGAATTAGGTTTGATGAGGACGTCGAAAGGGATTAACTTCAGAATCCTCAACGTCACGGTGCGAATTCCTTGCAAGAAAGCGTGCCGGCAATATCGCACAGCTAGGGTAAGATAAACCTATTGACATCATATATACCCAGCACCGTGATTGAGACTTGCTATGCGATTATGAGGGCACGGCTTTGCGTCTTTCGCCTTATTCCCGACCAGGCTTAACGTCCCAGTTACACAAGAGAAAGCCGGAGCCAATGTCGGAAGTATCACCACCCGGAATCTCAACTACTTAACCAGCTCTCAGTAGGATAATAGGAATCCACGGAAGTCCTAGAACCTAATAGGCGGCATTTATCAGTCAGTTTCGGTGAAATTCCCTAATGGCCTAGACTGACCCGGGATGTCTTGGATCGGAGATGATTTGTCGATATAATCGCCAATGCTAGAGTTGGATGTATAGTAACCAACAAGGTAAGCTCTTGAGCTAGATTTTCTACGACCAGACCAACCGCCTCAAAACAACACCACTTGACTCTCTTCAATAAGGTCACCCCTCAATGGAGTCTAATGGGATTAGTCAAGTACGAGAGTACGCGGTAGCTTATATTATTCTCTCACCTGTACTCTTTTCTACGACTACTATCCGTTTCTCCTTGCCTTCAACCAGACGTCCCTCTTCGGCCGAGGAAAAAGAAAAATCAGGCATAACCGACCATCGCACCAAAGTCCTTCGTCTCGTTCTTATTGCAGGACGATATGCCTCGTCTATGTGGTCGAGATCCTGCTCGTGGTGCTTTTCGAGAACTCAGCGATCCCAGACTGTGTCAGCATCCCCAGTACGTCCCTGATCTGCGTGCGGGGCCTGTGGGACGCCAACACGATCGAAGCATGGAGCCTACGGTTGTACAGTCACATCTCTGGCAGGAGTACAGACAGGATCTTGACGGTGGGTGACTTGCTGTTGGGCTGCCGTGGCGCGGAAAAGGAGGACCCTAGGCTCGTGCAGGATCTGACCTGCTAGTGCGAGGACTCGGACGAGTCTAAAACGCTCATCTGGATTGTAGCCTCGCTAGATCGGAACAGTCGCGTCGGTGCGTCTTCATCTTATTGAAGTGGGCAGGGGTTTGAAGATAAGGTACGGGATTAGTGGTATGCCTACTTATGTTATGAAGAGCATTTAGAGCTACGTTGGCCATCATCATGGGTGGGTATTCTCTCCCGGCAAGACGGGATGGGCTAAATAACATCTACAATCAAGCATGATATACCAGAGTCACGGAGAGCCTCATGTATGTGCGACGTGTATTGTTTATTTCTACAGCACTGCGTATGCGAATTGTGTAATCGAAGAACTTTTGACCATTTCACTCACTCGTATCATGCTTTTTCATGCGGCGCGTCGAAGAGCAACCACGGATGAGCTTACGTGCAGAACTGCCTCAGCTTGTACTGCAACTGTCATCGAATGAAACCGAGCATCCATCAAACCTTTTTTGTTCTTCTCTCCTTTGTATTTTTGAATCCGATGATCCGATGCGAAGGCGAAAGAAAGAAACGGAATGCGATGAGAAACGTTCTCTCCTAGGAGAAGGGGCAAAGGAAGAGTGTAGAGGGTGCCCAAAGGCCAGGCAGAGGAACGAGCGTCAACGAAGATGTGGAAGAAGAATTGTCGTTTCTTTTTCCATCTGAGTTTGACGAAGCGTTCGAGATAGAGAAAGCGACCATTGCGGACTTTCAATGATGATGCCAGACCTCTTTCTCTCCTCCGCAAGAACTACTCTCAGGGGCTTCCATGATTTCGTGACGAACGAAAAAAGAAAATTAGAAAGAAAAGGGTATCCATCGCACGCCATCCTCCAACTAGGAGATGATGGCCAGTCTGAAGAAAGAAACAGAAACAGAAACAGAAAAAAAAAACAGAAAAAGAGCAGTGCGGCGAATGGTATTCTTACAGTAGCCGACGACGATTTCCCTGGCGAGAGCTTGCTTGCTCCTTGTCTGAGAAGTTGGTCGAAGTCCAAAGGTTGATTGTTGTTGTTTCTGTCATTTAGCTGCAACCTATGCGATCCAGGATCACAAGCACCTTTGGAATTACAGCACGACAGGATTATCTCAGATGCCACCCTCAGGAGAAGAGGGAGGAGCCCGGGGAGGCGAGTTCGGAGGGGCCACGACGGGGTTGTGGCTGTCGTCTCTCAGCGATGACACGTTGAGTTTCTCAATGGCCTCCAGCAAGATTGGATGGGCACCGTAAGTATGGGCGTCGTTCGTCGGGAGCGCGGGCACCGGTTCCGGTCTGGGATGTTGACCTGCGTGCTGAGCGGGAGGGGCGTCGAGATCATCGAGAGTTCTATCCAAAGATCTCCAGCTTGCTTGCATAGAATGGGCCAAATCAGGAGCAGCAGGTTCTGGTTGCGGATCATCCGCGCCGTCGTTCATGGCGATTCTGAGCTGGGGAGGATCTTGCTGTGTTGATGGCGTAGCTACGGGTTGCTCCGGTGCTAGAGGGGGTTGGACTACCGCCGCTTGGCTGTCAGGTTGGGCCTATAAACACAACGTCAGCACACCTGTATGTGATTTAGTGAGGGGAGGTCGAAGGGGCTTACGGCCACGCCAGAGTTCTGTGCAGCAGCAGCTGGACCACGTTGTCTCCGTCTATCCGTACGAGCACGAGAGCGTCGGGGGCGCTTCCGAGGCGGGAGCCAATCGTCCTGGTCGTCTGGATTCTCTATCTCCATACCCGCAACGCTATACTCCATAAGGCCTAGCTTTTCGTTAAGAGTATTACGATTTCGGCGGCGCTTGCTACGGCCTATGGATTCATTGCCCACTGCGGCCTCAGCTTGGACTAACTGCTGGGACGCAAGCTCCTGTTTTCGCTGGTTCTCGATCTCCATCTTCTCCCTGTGGAATTGATCGCGTATTTCATCCTCTGCCTCTTGCGCTCTCATGATATCTTCCGCCTTTTCATCTTCTTCGTGACTAGCCAGAATTTTTCTGTATGGTAGTAGGGTTGTATTAGCTTCGCGCAGTGGTGAAGCAAGCCCTACGTTGGAATCTTGCTCCAAGTCATTGTTCGCATGCCCGAATTCGTTCTCCTGGTTATCATTATGCACGTTGAAGTCCTGCTCCAGGTCGAGGTTCATCTTGTTATCCTCATCAGCCTGGATATCGTTGTGTGCGTAATCGTAATCGGTGTTAATATACTCCTCATCATTATCATCGTCGACAGCATCAAGGATTTCGATATCGGTATCATCTTCGGAATTATCATCACGGACAATATGTCCTGGTTGATGACGAAGGGGCTTATAGTCGAAGATGCGATACGGTCCATATTCACTAACGATATCCATCTGACCATTGGCAACGCTCAGCTGATGGAAGCAACCACTATCCAAGGTATTGGATAGTATCTTTCCGTCACGGAGGATTACCATGTCTTCGGGGATGTAAACCCGGAACATGACGTGTTCCGGCAGAGCGTGTGGCCGGACACAAGGGTTCTCCTTGAAGACGTGAGGAAGCATAAAGGTGTATTGGCCTCCTGATCCAGGTGGACTGTTGCCATCTATAGGCCCTTGATGATATGTGTCGAAGTTCATCGTGTATCCTAGGGGGGCCTTGACTTTGTAGCCAAATGGGAGGTTAATTTGGTACATTATACCATTCAACAAGTCCCCAGCCTCCGCAAGCTCTCGGTCAACGCCTGTTCTTGGCCGGGGCGTTAGGTTAGGATACTCATAAAAGGAGTCCTCTGCGAGTTGGCTATAGTGAGTCTCATCAAGTTGGTCGGGGTTCGGGAAGATATCAGCTGGGTTGACTATCGTTTCGGCTGGCTGCATTCGATTGCGGATTATCGGGTTGTGTAGCATCCACTGAAGTTCCTCTTCGCGAGCCTGGGGGATGAGCCAACGTTCATGCGTTACTTCAGGGTCCTCCATGCTTACACCCATAGAGATAAGGTCAATAAACTGTTGATTGGCCACTTTTGGCTCTTCCAATTTCTTGATATCCTTTGCGAAGTCGGCCATAAATGTTGGATCTTGCTTCTTAGATGCATAGCGACCCCGTGGTGGCTCACTGGCAAATTTTGGTGCTCGCCTAACCAACTCGATGAATGTCTCTCTTCCTTGAGAGTACTCATTAGTGGAAGACTCGCCGACCGAGGATCCTTGAAGTAAGGTGCTTTGCTGGGTAAAGGCGGAAGTCTGCTCGGCAACGTCTGGGATTATTTGATGATCATCAGACAGCGCATCATGAAATAATGTCGTTATCGCGCTGTCAGCAGTGGATACAGAGTCTCCCAACCCGAAGTTCATATTCTGATCATGATCAACAAGAGTGATGTCCTTATTATCACGGTCATTGTCGTAGCCCTGTCTAGTGACATCACTAGAGGCATATTCATCATGCTGTGAGTGTTGTTCTTTGGCTTTGTCCTGTCTCGGTGCCTCTTTAGTGGAAGTCGCCGAAATGATAAAATCTTTTGCACTCGCCGACTTGTGAATTTTCCTTGGGTAGATAATTGTATACCTGCCACCAAAAGGTAGTCGTTTCCAACCCGTGGGGCCAAGAACAACTGTGTCCCGGGGCACCACGATGTAGTGAATGCGCACTTCGGAAATGTTGTCACTGTCAACATGTCGAGGAGTACGGAAGGCCATCATTCCATTTTCAGCCTCGGGCGGAGAAGCAAGCTTCGCGGTTAGCTTGCGTTTTTTGGAGCTGTGTGCTTTCAAGCCATGGCGAGATTTGGGGAATTCCAATCCAGATTGGTGGAGGTCCGTGATGTTCAGATCCGAAGAATCAATCATCGGAGGCCAAAGAAGCCTGACGTTTTTCCAGGTGTCGACTAGCTTTGAATATTGCTCTAGACCTAGAAAACTCAGGAATTCGCAGGCTTGTGCAACGCATTCTGGAGTGATGCGCCGTATCCCAGCTCCACTCGCCTCGTCATCTTGGTCGGGCAACTGCCCATCTATCTCCCATTGGGCAAGTATTTTTCGAAATCTGGCAGTTAGGTGCTTCTCGTACTCATGCTTGTCTAGAAATTCTTCAACTTCGTGCTCTTCTAGATATAGAAGGCGGCACGCAGCTTGGAAAGAGCCAAGGTGACCGGATATTTCCTTAAGAACAATGGTCTTGCCAGTTTGGTCCAAATTTGCCCAGGGAACTAATACGGGAGAGGGTCTAGCCAAGTCATGGGCCGCAGTGGAAAGTGTGCTAGAGTTCTCTCTGGCTGGGAGACGAAACAATTCAGGATTTTCCCATAGTCGTAAAGGGAGGTTCAAGTTCTCCAAGGGGAGTTCATCGTCTGGGTCATTCAAGTTTATCTCTTCCTCTTCCTCTCGTCCACGCCGGGATTTACGATGGGTTCGTCTTCGAGGTGGGAGCCTCACCACCAATGCTTTCTCTCGTTCGGCAGCCATGGTGTGATTTTAGTTTTTCAAAGCCTGTCGAGATCTTAGAAACAGCACAGAGCAGCGCGTTGGGATAAAGTATGATGGAAAGGCAGATGCAGGAGGGTTTCTTACCGTGACCATAACTTGAGAGCTCAAGTAGGTGTTCAATACTAATAGAAGACTGAAGAAAGGTTTATCGTCTAGATGTGGATGGGTGGTGGTGTGGAAATTGTTGAAAAAAAAAGAGATTCGATGGTCCTTTTCGTCTTCAAGTGCACGACACGGTGATAGTTTCCTTTTTTCTTTTGAAATTGCCGTTGACAGGGCCCTTGGATGAGTCAGGGAAAATAGATGGGAGGAAGTTTAGATCACGGTTGGATCTGGAGAGGTGTATGCTAAACGAGAATTCTCGCCTTGCCTCGATGCCCGCAAGTATGTTGGTAGTAAAGGGTAGAGGAAGAAACGAGGGTGGGTTGTTGGGAGGGCGGAAGGTTGATGGTAGGTGACGTGAATAGGAATATGTGATCAAGACGCGAGAGTGTTGGCAATGTCGCGAATGTGAAATAGTAAACATGTAGTAGGGTTGTGGGGAAAATATAGCTGAGCCGCCGCCATATACCGTCTTGATGCCATAGTAACGGAATTGCCCTTTATTTTACCCTTCCTCACAAATCCCTCCTCACACATATAGATTGACCGCAAAAACAGCCCTATACATATTCTCAAGCTCCTAATCATTAGATGGCATTGTGCATCCCCCTCGACTCCCCCTATTAAAGATACCATGGCTAGACCCCAGCTAGTAATAGAAGTGATATACTTTATATGGTATATATAGGTACCTACAGATATACCAGGAGCTACCTAGTATCCTCCCACAATCTGCTCTAATCCTCCTTGTAGTTATTTAGGTGCTGTAGGTACTATGACTTAAAAATTCTCGTATTCCTCATCCTCGTCTCCCTTCTCGCAATCCTATCCATACACATCTATTCTAAGGGATCAGGCAAGCCATATATGAAGAAACTCGACAGCCCTAAATGTAAATATTGACGTGTTCTTCCACCTTCTATTACATACTATAGGCTTCCAATCAACCAAGATCATCATCACACTTCCGTATTAAATGCCACAAAGACCCAAATCCCGTGATACCATAACAGTACCTACTCCCTTCAAATAATTATCCAGAGAATCTGGGAGTATGTACCGAACGCGTCTCGTCTTTTTTTTATATACACGCCAGTGACGCGTGTACAAGTCGCGTCAAAGTAGCTCTAGTATTTACTTTGGTAATACACGTTGCGAATCCGAGGACGACCGCGTTATACTGTTTGCTACATTAGATTCACGTCTGCTGCTTACCTTTTCTGAATTATTTAATAACTAACAGGTAGAGAATTGTAGCCCTCCATCCCTTTCACTCTTAATATCAATACACACACATGACGCATAGTAAAATAAAAATTAGTGTGATATAGATAAGCATAGCGATGGCGATTAGTTATTTGTGGGTATTCCTATATGATCATTTAGAGTAGCATGGCTACATGAGTCCAACTATCGCATACCTGCTTCATACTCGCCAGGTTCCTCGTTTGCCACCCCCTATAGATTAGCGAGGAATAATTCAAGCCTAAGGACACCAGGACATTCTACAAAGCACAGCTGTCCTGGATTAAGGCGCGATCACAGAAGCTCCAGTAGTAATAAAATATAATAGACTGAAATCTTCGCAATGTAGAATAATTGTCTAGTGCATGGGAAACCTCGATCTTGTTCCCCGTGAAAGTGATCTCTTGTAGTACATATAATATTATGGTCCATTTTGAAGTGACGCATATAGCCATTTCCAGAGATCTTGTATTCTCGGGGTAAGTACTCTGTAATGTGTCGGGAGTAGGGGGCAAGAGGAAACAATCCACAGGAAGATCTGTCGAGGGAGAATGGCAAGCATCAGAGGTACATATAATGCCAATGATAGCATCCAATTAGTATGCTCACTACCTAATTAATCAGTTACTAGCTTGGGTTTTCCTCTTCGTGTATTTTAAGTCCATACTGTTGAACTATGGGGCTATGCCCCTGTATGATCCATGGTCTCCTGTATATATGAGCTACGCCCATCTACCTCATAGACCTCACTGACACTTGGATTAATACACTTGATCCTATCCTGTTGGCAGCCTAGGGTAGTTGCCTGGCTTTGTGGTCATGCGTGTAAGGGAAAATCGTTCTTTGTACTGCATTTGGGTAAAACGGGGATCTCTTCCCATCTAGCAAGGGCCAATAGACCACCCTTGCACATAAAACCTAGGTTCCTTCCTATCATATATTGTCCTATCTCAGTAAATACCCAACCAATGCCTCTCCCCTACTTCGACGAATGCTTCTGACTCAATAAAACTCTCCTCAGTCCTTCAAATCCTAGGTACTGATCCAGCGGACGGTACTCAAAAATCTCTCTGAAAAGTATCTTTCCTTTCTCCACAGTGGTACGATCCACGATCTTGCAATCCTGTACTCCCGGAAAATGCTGCAGGGGCCACTGATCACGCAGATAGCTTGATACCCGGGCTACCAGCGACGCTTGCACGAGGAGAAGCCTCGAGACAGCGCGGCAGGCATCGCGGCTAAGCGGCGCTGTGGTGCCGTTAAACGACGTATCCATCTTTACGCGATAGCGATGTCTGGCTCTGGTGTAGGAGACGTGGCGGTTGCAAGTGCAGAAGTCCTTTCCGGCCACGAAAGTATCGTACTGGGGACTCAAGTAGAGCAAACCCTTGTTTCCCGCTTCATCGTCGCCAAAGTCTCCAACGATTTCCCCCGTAGGATCTCTGAACTCGTTCAATATAGGTAGGCGTAGTCTAGGCGGATGAGATCGGGTTTGGTTCTCCCCGGGCGGCCTGATCGCGTGGACTGAGACCGCGACATTGTAAAATGCGCGAGCATGGTAGCGGCTCTCCACATTGACCATAAGGAAAGGGCTGACGAGGCGCTTGAGTGGTATGACTTGGATTTCGTGCAAAAGAACGAGGCGGTTGCTAGATTCTTCCAGCAGCGCAAACTCCCAAATCATACCTCGCAGCTCCGGAGGTAGTCAGTCGAATTTAAATGCCGCCATTTTTGCAGTTCTCCTTTCAGGGTACCTGAGGTGGGTGCTGTCGATAGATGATTTAGAGGGGAGTGTGAATGGATATGCCTTGTTTTGAGAGAAGCTCGTAGATCTCGAGTGAAGAGAGATGGACGAAATAATGGTGTTGGTGTCGCGTAGTATATAGACCCTATTTGCTACAAGCGCAATTAGCGGCGTTGCTTTTATGACAGTTAGACTCAAGTTCAGCATGCTCTCAAGGGAACTAACTGTTGGAATTGTGCTGAGATAGGTGCCTCGATAGGTGCCCTGGAGGTATGCATTCAGTTGCTTACGCCAGAAGTGCCCCAGTAGATGAACCGGAGATGTAGAGAGAAAGGGTGTGCCTAGGTGAACGGCCTAGGTGAATGAGAGTAGGGCTAGACTTTCAGAGGCACGAGAATTTCTTTATGGAGAGAAGGAGAGAAATGATAGGCACTGGGTCAGTTAAATCACATTACCTAGGGTAGAAGGTACCCCTTAGTAGGCAAATATATATCAAATACCTGAATGGATCTTCTTGACGAGCGAAGAAAGCTCCCTAAGTAACCAGATGAATAATACCAAAAAAAAAAAAAAAACCAAAAGGCAGGTTGATGTACAAACACAAACCACGCATTGGATTGTCATATGAATTCCGCACTACTAATCAGTGCTGTCTTTCTATAAAGGAACATGACCAGCAACAAACACAACAAACAAAAAAACAACAACAATAATCAGTGTGGGTATAATGCCGTCCAGGAATAATAGAAAACGCCGGTGCTCCTGATTATTGTCTTGCCCATCCCGTCATGTCATTTATGCACGCCCTCTTTTCCTTTAGCCCTTATACCATTCATCCCCCTCCCCCTCCCCTTCTCCCCTTTTCGCAATTGGTGATACACTTAGGACAAAACACACGGGAGTAATAAACCCCTCCAACTCCGCGCCCATATGCAGGAGAGGATATAAAAGAAAGAAACACAAAATTAAAAACAAACAAAAAAAAAACCAGAAGAAGAAGAAAAGAGAGGAAGAATAAACACACTATAACTGAAGTTCGTACACCTCTCCCTCGTATCCTAATATACACCAATCGACACGTACGTGATTCAATGATGCCCCGGTGTTCCCCGAATCGTTCCCGCCAGAGGTTCGCCGATGCGATCAGTAGGTAACAGAATCGAAGGAGGATACCAAAACCGCCACAGACCACAGATTTAGTCTTCGCCCATGATGACCTCCTTCGAATCGAGAAAGGGCACGAAGGCCTGGCGGCCGTAGAAGCGGTCGCGGTCCGGCGCGGCAGCCTCGGGCGTCCCGTCCATGGCCTGGTCCTCGTCCACCGTGTCGTCGTGGCCCCTCTTGCCCTTCTTCTTCGGCTCGGGGCTCGCCGTGCTGCTGGCGAGCTCGTGCTGGTGCACCGTGCGCTGCGCGACGAGTATGTCCTCGTACGTCTTGAGCACGTACTTCATCTCCTCGTCGAGGCTCACGCAGAAGCGCTTGTAGTGGATGAACTGGCACGCCTGCACCATGTTCATGCCGAAGACGGCCATCAGGTACGCGACGACGATGCCCGCCGACCGGTCGTTGCCCGTCTCGCAGAAAACCAGGACCTTTCCCCGCCGGAAGTTCGCCTCGTTGATGACCATGCTTCCGTCCTGGACGTCGAGACTGGGGCTGCTCAGCGCCTGCTCGCGATATATGCTGAGCACGTGGTCGTTGATCTTTCGGACGGTCGTGGGAAAGGCACGAATCAGCTCGTGGTATCCGCGGACGTCGACGTGCTCAGCCTGGATCCCCAGCTCGTCCGCTACCTTGTCGACGGCCATCAGACGTATCTCGGCCATTTGGGCGTCTCGGGCCGCAAGCAGGAGCGTGATGCCGTTGTCGCGCAGCCACTTTCGGTCGCGTGCGACGGTCGAGGGGCCGAGGTAGAGGAAATCGAGAATGGGTTGTGCAGTCCGGCGGCTCTCGTAGGCCCAGGCGTGACCCGAGTCGTGAGCTATCTGTGTCTTGCCATTCTGCGTGATTATTTCGAGGTCGCGCACACTCAACGAGGCAGGGTCGATACTGGCGTACGACGGCACCACCTTCATAGGCTCGCTTGCGTTGAGGAAGACCGGGGTCGGGATGACGATGGAGGGCGGGCTAGGCGGCCGCGAGCTATAGGGTGCTGCCGGTATAGCGGTATTGTAATAAACTGATGTTGAATCCATCTCGTCTTCTGGCCGACGCGGTTGTTCAGATAAAAGTGAGATTTCTCGACAAGCCGAGGCGGGGAGGCGGAAGTGTAGCCGCGTCTTGATACGGATAGCAAGGCGAATATAAAGAGCTGGGAGCCTGGATGCAGCGCGAGGCCATTCGCAATTCCAGAGGAATCTGGTAAAAAGAATAGAATGTTAATGGAAACTCGAGGTCGGTTGCTGAGCGAGAACCCAAGTCACCTTATATGATAGCGGTAGATCTAGGCGTCGGGTGCCTTATCCTTACTTTTATTCGAGAGTCGCCTGGGGTTTCTACTGAGGGTTCTAAGAGCTGATCTTAGTTATTTCGAGATGATGTACGTTCGAATTGGTGGTCATGGGCTGTAGAAGGCGGCTAACTCGTGTGAAACTGAGTTGCGCCTTATTAGTCAGGTCGAAGAAGAAAGCACAGAAAAGGCCGGATGAGGGCGGCGCATATGAATGAGATAATCTAGAACCTCGAGCACAACGGGCAGCTGCAGCTATTAACTGCCGATAAGCCACCGATAAGGCCTTGTTTTCCTGCTAAGGGTCCCTCGGCCTTTTAAATTTATGGCAGCTCATTGGTGAACGCTTGAGCCGCATCTGGGTCCGTTAGGTACATAATACAGTACATATGTACCTAAGATATGTATGTGGATAGGGTACAGGTACCCGGTAGTACAGGCTAGTTCCCGCATTGTCATGATACATATGGATGTACTCCACATGTACTCCACAACCAGCAATCGTGAAGACGGGAGCTTTTAGTAAACCCCCACCAGGAACGCGCGCAACCTAAATAAACTTCGGGGTTTGTCTTCATTACCCAACTGCCAAAGAAATATACAAACAACTAAGATATATAAATATTTCAAGGTCATCAATCTAAGCAAGGGGAACTATAATTCTTTAATTATTATACCTGTATGCCAAAACGGCAGAATGTTAACAACGGATATCCCCGCCCTAGCCGAGTTGATTAATTAATATAATAAGGCATAGAAATCAGAACAAGGGCGGGAAATATGGAAAATGGAAAGAGAGAGAGAAAGAAAAGAGACGTGTCTATTTATAATTCCAGCCCAGCCTACATAAATTGCTCATTGCAAATAATAGAAAGTCAAAATTATTTCTGGCATTCGCTCATGGACTGGCTCGACTCGGATCGTTGAGAGAATTATTGTGTATTGGAACTATCAAAATACGAGAAAACCGCAACGACGCCTCCAGGAGCTTTTATTAGTATGTAGCCAATCACTCTTAACAAGTTTCGGTTTCAGGACTTCGTCGCGGAATCCCCACCCCCCACGCTGCTTTCTCTAGCGAGCGGCGATGGAAACTCGGGTGTAACAGACCGCGAGTCGACCCCGGACCGTCTCGACCTCGAACCCGACGAGAGGTGTTTCTTCCGTCTCTTGTCCGAGGTGGTCGACGAGATGCTGGCCTTCCTGGCGGGCCCGCCTTCTTCCGAGTCCACGGGCGGTGTCGTGCTTCGCGACGACCCCGCTGAGTTGCTACCTCGTCGGATGCTGCCGCTTCTTGTCCGCCTGTGGTCCTTTGCGATAGCCACGGACCGGTGATGCAGGCCCTTGTCTGTATCACCCGCCGCGCTGGCGTGTATCTTTTCCTCGTGCTGTGGCCATCCGGGTACCCACCATAACCAGCCGCTCTGAGGTTTTGCGAGTTGTGCGTCGCGTGTCTTCAGCTTCCTTCTCAGCAAGGCGCGACGCTCATTCTCTCGTTCCCAATATTCACTTCGATATATTTCCCAGTTCTCCCGGAAGTTCGGCGAGAACGGCTTAGGCAGTAGAAGTAGCTTGACGTAGTCCCCCCCGGGAGCTAGGTCCTCCTCGCGTGCACCCTTCTCCTCGTCGCTGCTAATAAACGGGAGATATGGATGGTCCTGCTGATTGAGGTTCATCTCTCGGTCGACTTCGCGAAGGATGGAAGGATCCATGTATCGATACTGTCCTGCTTTACTCGAAAATGCACCGTAGGTGAAGAAGAACACCATGGTCGACACCAACTCCACTAACCATGATCTCTTAACGATGACCAGCTTGCAATTGACACCTCGCAAGCCTCTGTTACATATACCGAACCATCGTCGCGGCCAGCGAATGCCGCGCTCCCATATCCCAGTTGCCCATACTAGTATCCCTGTCACGATGCCGCTGATAAAACAAACTTTCTCCGTCATGTCGACGACCCAGTAAACCGACCCGCCAACGCCCCTGCCATCCTCGCGGGGAGCAAAGAACAGCGCGTACCCGAATCCTGCGAGCCAGACGCACAGAAGGCCGAGGAAGAAAGTGTGTTTCCGTCGTCGGGCGCGTAGTTCGAGGTATTGGGCGCGCAGTGAAGCTTCGAGGATCAGCAAGTTGAGGTAGATCATGGACGGCGAGCTGGGTGTGTGGTTGAGAGGATCTCCAGGCTTGACGACACCAATGGGGCTCGTGCCGGTGGGCGGCGACTTGAGGGCCTGGCCGGGCTGCGGTGCGCCCTTGACGATCGAGTCGATAGTGTCGGCCATTTTCTGTTCTCGGTCGTTTGCTCGGGACGGAAGGAGTAAAACAGATGAGGCGGGTTGCGGACGTATGCCCGCGGTGACGTAAGTCACAGACTATCGATGCATTCGATCTTATGAATATGACATTTGACGTGTTTGAAATGGAGTGGTGGTAGATGTTAGGACTTGGTTGTAATCGGCGAGTTTGTTTTGTGCCTGCAGTTCACGTCATTTTTACGAAGAAGCCGGCCTCAGCCGTAGCTCCAAATAGCATTGGATGGTGGAGTGTGGATTGCAAAGGGGGTTGCGGCGGCTTCTGATTTATCAAGTGGTCATAGCGTTTCTAGTGCTTCCTTGGTGGGGTACATGTAGCACCACCTAAACTGCTGGGGAAGGCTGTGTATTCTAGGTATCTCCCGTCTCTCCCCACCTGCAACTACCTAGGTAGGTATATGGAGAGGCGCAGGGCGGAGGCGCAGGGCAGTCTTAGGTAAGTCCAATATTGATAACGATACTACACACATACATACATGCACACATATACCCAATCATACCGTACATAACGATGTCAAATAACATACTTTCTAATTGGGAGAAAAATCAGCACGTCTTACTACCTATATATACTCTGCCAAGATCAGGAGACTGAAAGAAGTTTCTTTCAGCACATCGAGCCCTACACAGAAGGCTCTGATATACACCAATGAGACACCGAAAGTCATACATTGATGCGGTGAACAAGTCCAGTGTAACACCATGTTGCTACCCAGAACTTGCTGTTTAGTGAAAGCATTCGGTCAAGCTTACGTAGCACAATAAGGACCATGGAATGAGGTACGACAACGCCCGCGAAGTCCTTCCCTCCCACATGTCTACGTTACATACCCTCCGGGCACCACTTTATAGCCTCATTGAAATATGACCCTCGACATCGCAGGGTATGAGAGTGCGTAGAGGGATATAAGTAGGCGGGCATTGATGTGGCAGAGACCACCAGGCTTGTCGTCTTATTTCTCACATCAACATCGAAACATTGCTCTAGACTCAGAAAACAAACACAACACCAAAAACTGTCGAGACAAGTCTTTTCAGTGCTACATTCTTTCTTGTTTTAGTAGTAGTCATGGATTATATCAAGTCCTTCTCAGACATCTATAGCTATACCCGCAGCAGGGCTAGCTCGTCAACCAACAAGCCCACCAAGCCAAACAAGACTAAACCGGCTCCGAAACGCATTGTCCCAGAGGTCAACTACCCTGATATGCTGCCTGGGGGCTTTCAAGTAGGCAAAAAGTCTATGCTTTTTTAGCTATTGGCCAGGTAAGGTGGAAGCCGATGGAAGCCCGATATGAATCTGTGTCCACTTTGTTGGATCTCGTTGTCGAGAGTGTCTCGCTGACTAGCGTACATAGTAAAATTGTGGCCCGGTGCTAAGAGCTCCTTGCATCGCGGCGGGTTCTCGTGGGTTTAATTAGGGTACCTCTAGCTGTTAGGGGATGAATGTATAAGACGTGTAACATTTCTCACCACCAACCGGCGGTGTCATCACAAAATCAGGGTCGGAGCACCCGGCAAATATCTCGGATAAAGGAGTTTGGGCGGCCGGCGATATCAAGACACATGGTTTCCAGTTCGATAGACATGTTTATATTTAGCACTCAAGTAAAATAATAATCGAAGTTCCAAGAAAAAAAGAATGGTCCGTGGAAGAATGTCTTGGATGTAATGACAAAGGATCAGCAATTGAGGAAAGGCTCCCTGCCAAGCGCCGTATTATATCGGATTTAAAGATCTGATATCCCCGGATTTACGGACGTACGTACCCACGTCATTACCTACCTCAATAGCGACGGGATGGACTTGGAGGGGCATCTGAGGTACTTACAGCAATAGGTACTCCGCAAGGACTTAGGGAGTGTCTGAAATATGCTCCGAAATACGTCCGTTCGCTTTGCAAAGACAAACTAGAAACAAATATAAATTCATAAATTATAAGCAACTCTACAAATACTACAAATTGTTTATTTATTGTAAAAAGAAAAGGGTTGAGTTATTTAGATGTATCTAAAGTGTCCCCATAGTACCTCCATCTCTATAGGTACCTAATCTACCAAAAGGGTAAGTATTCGGGGCGGAATGATGCAAGCTCCGAGTCAAAGCACTTTCGGTCCACTTGGTCGCGCCGCCTCCCGCAGGCAACTTGAACTGCAAATCAACCTTCGCAAGTCCAATCCGCATGATGCCTTGATTCCCGATAATGAAATGCCAACTAACGAATCCGAACCCCCCTAAACTTCGTTCCTATAATAGTATCCAACACACGCAATTCGTGGCCCCTACGCTAGTTTCAATCCTAGCTTCAGCTCAGCCTAGCTGTCCCTGCATGCGACGGACTTTGCGCGGAAATCGTGTCAACATCCGTCTAGGTACCACCCTTACTTACGCGTTACCTAAGACTAATAAGGCCAGGTAATCGTTAGGTGTGCTGTGCATTCTTTATGAATGTCTCGCTTGGATCGCCTCGTGATTATATAATAAGGCCTTGTAGTCACCCGGTCTCGCCACTCCCCCTCCCGGTATGCTCAAAAGTCCAGTATCCGCTGTTGCCCAGTCAAGAACACTGGTCTCTACTGTTTCTCGGATACAACAGGTGGATAATACTACTACCAACCCATCATCCAAGAGTAACATGTCTTCCGAAGAAGTCCTGACAGTACCTCCTAGTGTGCCCGCTGTGAGAGGGCGGCAGTCCGCGACAACCTCACCACGCACCAAACCCCACGCCCCTGAACGGAGGACACCTCCTCAACAGCCCGGCATGAACTTCTTTCCCTTAGGGTATAAGGAGGCCGCGTACCAGTGGGTATGTTTCGCATAGTTGCCGCCAAGTCATTCCCCTGAGTCTATCAACGTCTTCGTTCTAACTATTCTGCAGTGGACAAGTGTTACTCCCACAGTCGCGGAACGAAACGTCATATCATGTATACCGCATCTCAGAGAAGCCGTCGCAGCCGACGCGAGCCCCCTAGCCCAGGTGCCATCCGCGGATCATCCCGGCGAGACCCAAACTTCCGCTGCGTTGGATCCATTTGGACCGCGGGTGTGGAAGTCGACCATGGTCAAGCTGTCAGGCAAGAACAGAGGCCTCAACGAATTCTCGATTGAGCGTGTCGGAGAGCCGGTGGACGATAACCTGGTCATGCTTCACGGTTACGGGGCTGGCCTGGGGTTTTACTACAAGAATTTCGAACGGCTGAGTCGATTGACTGGGTGGAAACTATATGCCCTGGACTGGCTAGGGATGGGCAATTCGACACGACCCCACTTCAAGATCAACGCGAAAGACCCGGCGGAGAAGATCACAGAGGCGGAGAACTGGTTTATCGATGCGCTAGAGGAGTGGCGGAAGATACGGAAGATTGAAAGATTTACTATTCTCGGTCACTCGCTGGGTGGCTACCTCGCTGTTTCGTATGCGCTGAAGTATCCCGGCCATCTCAACAAGTTGATTCTCGCGTCGCCGGTCGGTGTGCCAGAAGACCCATACGCTGTGAATGCCGAAATGCCCGAACCGTCAGAATCGACTTTCCAAGAGGAATTTACCGTGGATCAGGAGGCTACAACGAAGGCACATGGCAATACCAGATTATCCAACTCGAAAGACAAGCCAGTGGGGCAAACCGGAAATAATGCCCCAAGGAAAAGACCCTATCCAAATTGGCTTGTATGGTTATGGGACGCAAATGTGTCCCCATTCAGCATCGTACGACTGACTGGTCCATTAGGCCCTCGCTTCGTTTCAGGGTGGACCTCTCGTCGGTTTAACCATCTACCCGGCGAGGAGAAACAAACTCTTCACGATTACGCCTACTCTCTCTTCAGACAAAGGGGAAGCGGCGAGTACGTGTTGCCTTATCTATTAGCGCCTGGAGCTCATGCCCGCCGCCCCGTCATCAACCGCATCCAGGATGTGGGAAGACAAACAATCACGCCAGCTACCGACACTACGCTAGCAGTCAAGGAGACTGGTTTTCCTATCGTCTTCATGTATGGCGAGAATGACTGGATGGACGTAGCCGGCGGCCTCGCAGCTGAAGAGAAACTCAAACAGGTGAGAAATAGGATGCTTCTTCACGGCAACGAGGAAGAGAAACGAAAGGAAAACGGCGCTGCAAAGGTGATTGTCGTGAGCAAGGCAGGGCACCACCTGTATCTTGACAACCCCGACGAATTCAATACATACATCGAAAAGGAACTAGAAGAGACAAGGCGGCAGACATTACGCGAGAAGGCTTCCCAGCGATGAGATGCACCACAGCAGCTCAGCTTCGCTGGATGTATGGTTTGAATAATGCATTGCCCGGCGTTCTTGACGGGTTTTGGTCTATACTAATATTAGAAGAGGTTGCGGGTAGGGTATGTGGAAGTCTAGGAGGCAGAGTCAACCGTGCGTTTCTGTATATTAGATTTGGTGATGGTCCGACCTGGATCCTACGATATCGGTTTCGCAACATGAAACCCAAGTAGCGGCCTTCCTGGGTTAGTCCTCAAGGTTAACGCACGGCATGGCGGATGTCCCGGTTATGCTTCTGTATAACAAGCTGTTTAGATATTAAGATGGCGGAAACATGATATATATATAAGCTGTATAAGGTACATAGAGAAGGATAGGAATATATTATATATCTCACCTTCCCCTGATGGACAGCCTGTCCAATACATTTAATTATGTTACTGTTTATAATACAAGATATAGATGTTGGTACCCTCCGGGTAGATTCTATCGATATTGCAATAGAGCCGATCTGGATAAACGACAACTCTTAATCCTACAGGATATACCCCCGAGAACTCAAGTCAAGAGACCAAGAACATGGTAGTTTCGTAGTTCCGGTTCATCAAGCCTGTAAAATCAAGGTCGGTGCCTCTTAGGAGTACGTATATTACTTGTTGTTGCGCTGGTGAGGGAAAGCTCCTCTCCAGGCCCACTATCCTTAGTACTATATACATCATAAAGCATGGGCCACATGCCTGTGACAAGGAGATCCATACTTGGTACCTACGTAATCCAGGCAACTAATAAGAAGATATCACGATAAGCAGGCTATGTGTGCTTAACTACCTACCTTGCAAAAATAACGAAAAAAGCGAGTATCGATGCAATCCACTGGCGTAGAGACCGAAACCATAGTTTCTTAGATATTAACCATTGATTGCGGCTTTGTAGGAATCCTTAAATCGTGATTTTATGCTACGCTGCGTCTAGCAACTAGTTATCAGCCCCCGGGCTTTCACTCTCTCATCCACGATCACGTTCCTAGTCGCCGTTCCTCGAGTCATCACCCTTCCAGCCCCCGTGACCAAATCCTTCATATCCACGGCAACCGCATCATCAAGTACCACCCCATGGTCTCGAGATCTGCCGTCCGGCTCCGGGAGGTCATGCAACCTACCTGCCCCCCTCCGGCGGCGAGGGATGATTGAATCCACCATGCCTGTACCTCTGATTTAGGAGCTCCTAATGGAAGGCTAGGCGAGTATAGAGACTTTGTCTGCGGAGGCCCTGAAATCTTGGAGAGGCATTGGACCTGACTAGGAAGTATATTTGAATGCTTTTACAAACGAGATAAGCTCTTCACCGTCGAGATCAATATGCCCTGTCATTCTTGAGATGAGATGCATACCGCGGCGCGCTTGTACGAGCGATTATAGAGCTTAGAAAGTATCATGATGAAAGAGGTGTTTGTAGAGGCCGCCTCACTTCCTCTTAAAGAGGGATATATTCTCTCTTTAATACTCAAATCCCTGTATGATTTTATGAGGGTATCCAATTTTATGAAAGTTGTCTAGATAGTGCACAGGAGAACATCACTTTTTTAAGGACGGCCCTGAACATTTCTCTGAGGCGAAATTAAGGCGCCCAATGACAGAGTTGCTGGCCATGGCCGCTGTCATTATATAGTGTGAGAAGGTTAAATGGTACTTTTCACTCACTACTAGGACTTAGCGAAAATAGGAGAGTGCAGATGGCTTTGTTAAGGTAGCTGACTATCTGGAGTTGAAAGAAAAAGAAAAGATCAATCATATGTCCCTCAAAGACGTAATAAGTTCCCGTCTCACATCGGTATCGGGAATTACTTATCAACATTTCTCTCTTCAACGCGCCTCGAATTGGCATGTTGTGTAACACGAAGGTTATCCCAAGACAAATCCTCCCGTCCACGGCGTTGGTTGAAAAGTCTGGTGGCTACTAATTTTAGCACACGCACTTTTGTGGAACGCCTCGCCGAAGCACTGCGCCTAATGCGTGGCAACAATATCTACATGCAGTGTGATAGGCATGATCAAAAGCTGATGGGCTTGGTATGGGGTGGTTCAATTCACACGGAGGTAAGGCGACCAACAGTGAACTGATTCGAGCAGCTAGAGCCACACCGTTATAATATTCTTTGGCATCACACCTTACCGACTCTATCGTAACCACAACTTCCTCCTTGGAGCCGAGAGCAAAGCATATTTATCATGTTTGAAGTTTACCTGGCCATATCAGAATGCGTATGGAAGTTTTCATCTGTACCATGACAAGTTTCGTGACCACCACTGGATGGCACGAGCTAGCGAACAGTAGCAAACTAAGGTAGATCAGGACTCTTGTGTGGCTTGACAACATATGAATAATAGGAGACAACCTAGGCTAGACAAAGTGGGGATTGTAAAAGGGAGGTAAGTGGTGATTTGTAGATATAACTTCACGTGGGGCTAGCTTGCATACCCATATCGGCTCCGAGCCCGAGTGCGGAAGCAGGGAAGCGGAATTCCGAATTTCCGCAAAACGACGACCTATAAACCATCCCTTTTAGTTCTTTTAGACAGGTACATCAGGGAAAGGATCGATAAGGCTGAGTTTATCATTTGAGGGCGAAATTAGTGGCAGTGAAACCACGCAAAGTCCAACTTGGCAATAAAAACATGTTACGAACACTCCCTATTCGTTCGACAACTCCTATTCATTGCCTCTTATGTATGAATTCCTCCTGTAAGTCTCGTCTGAAAAGCTGAAACTCTGCGTATCTAGCCCACTACAGCGCATAATTTATGATCCTGTGGTGTCTAATTGGCCAGACCAGTTTCTGTGTTACAGTGCTGATGTGAGATAACGCGGCCGCTGAAAGTAAGTCCTGCAGATCAACCAGTGCCGTAAGCACTGATATGTGGCATGATTCAGTAGCTTTATAGTATACCTACCAACGCCGCATCGAATTTCTTGGGGTATATATATATATATATATATACGACCACTCAAGACGTGGATGGTGGATATTAGGATTTCATGGATATTCCTACCATCAGTAGGTAATGCTAACATCGATAAAGATACTACTCGCGTCGACATAACTATATCTTTAGTTTCCGAATGGGAACTATGTTTGCAATTAGTATTTTCTACGCTTAAATCTCACACTTTCACAAGGCTATCAGGACGTTTTAAATTGTCATGGTAGTGTATATAATGCATGATAACAGGTATCTCCTCTTGATTATATCCTATACGGATCATGAGGTCAACATGATCACCCTCATCTAGATTCGATACTTGATATAGAAGATATTAACCCTATGGGGAGACTACAGCACCGTATTTGACGTATTTCGTATAAATAGAAAGTTCACCTTTATTCTTTCCATGTATTGCGTTGCTTGTGGCGTTAGCCCTACGGGTGGGTGCCACTACTGCACCGGTGTGGCACAAAACTATTACCGTGATACCATCGTACGAGACGTCAGCCCCGAACTTTGACTACATTCATATGATGCTTACCGGGTTACGTATGCTATTTCCTAAAGGACATGCACGCCTACAGCATTCGCCTAATGGACGGACCTGCGGGAACCGAAATAGGTAGAAGCAAACTCTATAGCTATTTCCGCGTATCAGCTTTACAACACAGTCAAAACTTACAAGACTTGCAAATCTTTAAGAAGGGGGCCATTTCAACATCTTACTGGATGCCAAAAAAAAATAGTGTTAATGCTGTCCAATAGGTTCAGTATGAGCTTTTTCATATTAGTTAATTATTCCCTTTCTACTCTGGTATTTGCGTCGTATCCCGGAAAATAGATAGCCATTGGTAGCGTAGCTTTAATATTCATCAGGGCTACTTCGGAATATGGGGTATTAAAGGGCTCTGCAGGCATCTCACGCTAGACATGGGTCGTCACAGATGCCGCTTACAAGGGTGTCTGATTGACCCTCGCCCATGTTCGATATGGTATTTATATAAAGAAAGAAGAAAGAAAGGCCCACCTAACAAATTGCATCTAGCCATTCGCGAGCATTTCTTGTTACTTAAAGACAAGGGAAACGTAACCTCATTAGCCCTCGAATCTGAGCCACAAATCTTGTCTGAATCAACGCCTGCTAGGTACACCAGATAGCTGGATACCGAGACAGCCACCTCCAGCCACTTCAGCTATCTGACGCTTACACGTTTCCCGCGGTAGAGAGATCTCAACATATTTCTGCCTTATACGTACGTATACGAAGAAGGATGCATGTTAAGGCCAAGATCAGCTCTTGTCATACCCTCCATTAGCCTTTTGCGATCCAGGGGTTTTTACTTCACAGCTCTGTTTGGCCATACACTTTCATTCCCCTCCCCGGATGAGTCCCATGAGCTAGGTATCTTTCGCCCCCTTCAAACTCTTATACAAATAATTTTCGTTAGTGCTGTATTCCTTTAGGATTAAGTTTAGTTTCAAGTTCGCCAAGCTGGCCAAGATGCCCAAAGTTTCCCGAGATGTTATGTTATAAGACAGTATCTAGAAATGGATGTATAATGTCCCGCCTGTGAGAGAAGCTAAGAAACCATATTCTTCGGAAAACCCCGAAGGTCGAATATGAGTACCGTTGGCAAGGGAAATGAAGTCATAAAATCAATCACGCTGTTGTCGTTCGTTGCAAAGAATACATGCAAGATATGCTGTCAGGGAATCCTGGTAACTCCGGGGGAAATATAGTTCGTGAAACCGCGGAATGAAGCTTCGGCGATCCTCAAAATCCTGTTGGCTGAAATATAATTGCCTAGCCCAGACCATCCCGCCCAGCGAGTGCGAGAAGCAAATAGGAGATCTACCGCACTGCATTAAGAAAGGGGAGGGTGTGGCGCTTATAGAAGCCATGAGCGCCGCGAGGAGCTCCCGACCACGTGGTTCAGGGCGATTATGGGCCCGAAGCAGCCTTACCCAGTAACACTAACATCTTGGGGCTACGGGAGCCGCGTGACTTGGCGATTACCCATTCCAAGCCATGAGGCGGTGTTTCACGAGTTTAGCCACGATAAGCGCGTAACTAGATGTCTGTTACTGGATATCTGAACCCTAACGCCTCCGCCTCAGAATCCTTTCCGAAAGAGAGAACCTTCGGAGAAGAGCCTATTGTTAGAACAGTTAGGATATGTTCGCCATGTAAACATGGCGTGTCGAAATTTTGCTTCAACAACATGCCCGATGCTTCGGGGACCGGAAAGCTTGCCGCTTTTCTTTTTGTGTATGCTACGGGCGAGGGGGCGTCCTCTTGTATGGATATATAGTTGATAGTAGGTTTCTAAGTTGATGTGAAGAAACCATCGTTGATAACCTGTCCCAAGAAGATATACAATGCCATATTCGACTATAATCTAGACTTTCATTTGTTATCGTCTTTTCTGAAGTCCCTAATCTCCATCGTTGCCAAGATGCGTCTCGCGCCTATTCTGGCCACTCAGGCTGGCCTTTTGGCCATGCGCGCTTACGCTATACCATTGCTACACTCTATCGAAGACTTAAAGGCACGAACTACTGAAGCGTGTAGTGCAATATCGTCTACATTTCCTGACCAGCTTTTCTGGCCTAATACTACTCAATACACTACTGAGACTCATGGTAATTGCTTCTATTCCTCGACTGCGACGGCTTTTATAATGCACCCCTATTGATCCTGATACTTGTGAAACCTTATGGGCTACACAGGTCGCTTGATCAAGGGGCCTCATGAAAATTAATAAGTAGTCTGGTCAATTGCTTGCTAACCCAATATATAGAAGTATGGTCGGGCACGTGTATTCGCTCACCCAACTGTGTATTCGAGCCAAACACGGCACAGGACCTCAGTGCCGGCTTGAAACTTATCAAGCAATCCGGTTCTAAATTCTCCGTACGCTCAGGCGGCCACATGCCAGTATCAGGTGCCCAGTCAATAGATGACGGTGTCTTCATCTCAATGTCAAAACTCAACGGCAGGACACTCAACGCCGACAAAAGCATTGCTAGCATTGGACCAGGCCAGACCTGGATCGAGGTCTACGAATGGCTCGCGCAAGATGGGCTCGCTGTCAACGGCGGCAAGTTCCCTTCCGTCGGTGTCGGCGGCGTGCTGATCGGCGGCGGCATCGGATACTTCAGCGGAAGCCGGGGCTGGGGTTGCGATGACGTTGTGGGATATGAGGTGGTCCTTGCCGACGGCCGCATCGTACAGGTGGCAGGGGGGGATTACGAGTCGTCGAGCAATGTGACGTACTCTGGTAGCCCCGGGGGCGAATACTCAGATCTCTTTTG
This sequence comes from Biscogniauxia marginata, assembly GCA_022695795.1. Lineage (NCBI taxonomy): Eukaryota > Fungi > Ascomycota > Sordariomycetes > Xylariales > Xylariaceae > Biscogniauxia > Biscogniauxia marginata. The sequence continues at coordinate 209,236 of MU404094.1, read as the reverse complement.
GGCCCTCAAGGGAGGCCATAACAACTTTGGTATCGTTACTCGATACGACATGCGCACACTCCAGATCGGACCAGCATACGGAGGTCTTACTGTCTGGAGAGGCGCGGCACAGGACCAATTTTTTGACGCACTCAACACTTACATGACCCCTGGAAATGGTGTTGACGACCCCGAAGTGGTCATTAATCCTTTTGCGTCCATTGTGCCTGCCAACGGAAGTTCTTCATACCAGGTTGTCAACGTCGCAATGTACCCGGGAACCAATCCTAACCCGCCGGCGCTGGAACCCTTCGCCAACATCGACTCCTCGCTAATAGCATCATCTCAAGTCGGCGTCCATGACAGCTGGACAGCGATTCCGAGGATATTCGAATCGGTAGCGGGCCAGCAGACAAGACATTTGTTCTGGGCTGTCAGCTTCAAGGGAGACCCTCGCGCTTTTAGTATACACAACAGGACCGTCGTTGATGGAGCTTTAGCGGAACTCGGCCACGTAGAAGGGCTGCGGATCATTACTACGTGGCAGCCTATTTCGAGGGGCTGGCTTGAGATCTCGAAGCAAGCTGGGGGCAACGTTATAGATCTGGATCCTGAAACCGACGGCACGTTTGTCGGTAAGTAATCACTCTAGTGTCTAATCCCCAACGTATAAGAGTCAAGATCAATTTAGCTAATATCAATCTAAAATAGCCGGCAGAATCGAGAGCTTCTGGAACAACGCAGAGGACGACGATGCCGTGTATAGTTTCTCCGAGAGGGCTGCCCAAGAGATCGACGCGGCGACGCAAAGACTCGGTCTCCACAACCCGTTCATCTACCTAAACGAGGCGTCCGGGTCCCAGAAGCCTTTCGAATCCCTCGGGGGTGGCCGGAGTCTGCCCAAACTAAGAAGAATACAGGCCAAGTACGACCCTGATGGATTTCTGAAGAACTCTCTACAGCATGGCTTCTCGCTCGATTGATCCGCAGCTGGATCTCTGCGATGCCTCATCTTGTAATAGTATGTTTTGCATTTCAAAGCACGGAAGGTCAACACTTATATCACGTGCGATATTTATGAATGGTTTACTGGCGCATAGCGATGCATGGGCCTGGGCAATTTGTTGTAATAGTATTATTCCTGTATCATCAACGATAGAATTATAAAAGATCCTGTCATCACGGCAAACTAGTTGGCCAAATTTCCCATTGGATTTGATTTTCTTCACGTAAAAATTCCTCAACTGACTAAAACAAAGCCAATTGTCACTTGAGAATCATGGTTGGAATAATTAAGATAGTTCACCTAGACCCCCTTTTATAATAGGTTGATCACAGGTCTGTTCATTGATATCATAGTGATATGGTAAATTGGTGAACAGCATGTAAATGTCTCCAAACTCTTACAGCAGTATTTTAGAGCGAGCTTGTGTATGATAGTCTTGAGTATTTGCCAATACGAGGAAGGGGGAAGTGGCTTTTACCAAGACTATTAATGATGATGTGAGAAGAGACAAAGGATTTGCTTGGGCCCTTGGCGCTGCGCTACATTCTGATATCGAATTTTTTAGTAATGCCGATTTTCAGCTCGTTTACATTGCTTATCCTTTCCTATACGGTGAAGATTGAATCATAAACTATAATACTAAATAATAGCGTGCCTATTTATTTTGCAAGTATGAATGAATTAAATCCGGCTAGTAACGATGGCTTCAACATGCCTCCTGCATCGCTACACACGTCGCTAGATAACTATAAAATTAAGACTCATGAATGATGGTTCCCAAACCGACTTTCCGTGCCGTCTGAAATCAACGAACTTCGGTGAATACGATAAGGCGCCGTACGGCTGTGCTCTTGGCCTGACGTTATATCCCGAAAGTTGGAAATACCGAAGAGACTACTTCCGTGTATAATGAGCCTTCGGGGACTCATGCAGACTTGAGGTTTGTTAGGCAATTAGGCCAAAGATTTAGTTACCTTGTCTTTGAATAAAAAAAAATGCCTCGGTTATTCCGTAATTATCATCTCATAGATGTTACCACATTCTCCACGTGCCAATATTGTATGACCAATACAACTTATTAACTACCTATGCAACTCCTAAAGTTGATTATTTTGGCCCGTGCTGCCTTTTATACCGATGTCGACTGCTTTGATGATTAGCAATACATTGCCGGCCATAAGAACACGAAGGGGGGGTTCAAAACTTGATAAGAAGATCACATCTTTTAAGCGTATGTCTAGGTACTTAGGATTGGGGTTAATAATTAAGAGGCGCCCCGACTTTAGTCAAATAATATACTTATTCGGAGGCTTACTTTACCACCACAGATATGCGATTTTGCCAAGTCTGTTCAGGAAACCCGAAAAGTCAAATCGTTGTGACCTCATTCGGCTGATGACAGCTGTTTACACGAGGCGTCGATGCTCGAAATGTGACATCTCGATAGGATCTTCATCTACGGGGGACTGACTAACCATATGGGACCCCTCTCTAGCTGACGATACATCTTCACCGGCAACCATTGGAGTACCCGTCAGTCCTCACATAAATTCCTAGGCTCTCTCCGGTTCATATAGAGAACCTACAGACGACACACTCGCGTTGCCGTCTTTCATAGGTATTGGCTAATAACGGTGATTTTGAAGATAGTAAAAGCAGTCGTAGGAATGATATTAGGCAATTAGTTCGTCAGGATTATGAATTTGGATTCAAGATACTTAGGAGTGTTATACTTTGATGTTAATGATAGGTGTATGTGTTGTGTGCCGGGTTAAGTATTTATTTTCATCCCTCAATCATGTGCAAGCAAGCCTTCGACTACCGAGCTTTTTACCATCTCAAAGGGCAATGTTTAGTTTACGAGAATCTTCAAGAAGAATAATTAGCCGGGCTGTTGTGCTTCAACTTGTTAGTTATGCCACTGACCTAAACACTTAGTTCGTACATCCTCGTGAGATAGAATCTATCCAACTTTCTAAATTTTATTGCGGTGAAGGATCTCACGTATTATTTTGTCTTGTATACGGATTAATAGGAACGATATACATGCATAAAGAGTAAGTAGACGAGTTTGATAGCTGAACCTCTTAAATTGAAATTATTTAGGTATTGGCTATTGAGTTTTAATGATAAATATTGCATATGCCTCTCATAACTACCTACCTAGGTACATGTACCTAGCCTAGCAGCCCAGATAGTCCATCAACTTAGTGTCTAGCGTTGAAGCAAACATCCCCCACACATCTAGGTACCTACATAATGCCGTACAGATGTGTGGTTGGTGGGGTATTCATAGGTAGCGTAGATCCCCGACCCACATAAGCTTAAGGTAATCCCCCCCCCCTCCCCCCAACCCCGCCAAAGTCGCGTCATAGCTTCTGCTGCCTTCCAACGCGGCGGGTTACCGCGGGGATCATCTATCTTTCATTATCTCACCTTCCTCACACTCACTTCAACGCTTTATCTTACCTACCTTTCTACCAAGTTATTATCCTCTCCTCTCCCTTCGCTGATCATAATCTACCAGCACGACTACAACTCCGCGGGCGCATAAGTTACAACAAGTAGACTGACTGCCCAAGCCACCATCCCACCCACGCTCAGCACGAAACTCGTAACAAAAGCGAAACGAGCAATGTCCGCCTCAGCCACCAACCCCGACCCGCCCAGCAGCAGCGGTGGTGGCGGACCCGTGGCCTTCGTCCCGCTCGAGGCGAACCCGGAGCTCATGACCTCGCTCCTGCACAAGCTCGGCCTGAGCCGGGCGCTGCAGGTGCACGACGTGTACTCGATCACGGAGCCGGAGCTCCTCGCCTTCGTGCCGCGCCCCGCGCTCGCCCTGCTCCTCGTCTTCCCCGTGAGCGCGGCGTACGAGTCGGCGCGCATGGCCGAGGACGCCGGCGTCGACGAGTACGCCGGCAGGGGCCCCGGGGAGCCCGTGCTCTGGTGGCGCCAGACCATCCGCAACGCCTGCGGGCTCATGGGCCTGCTGCACGCCGTCGCCAACGGGCCCGCGAGGGGCTTCGTCGGTTAGTTTTTTTTTTTCCCTTCTCACCGCCTTCATCCTAATAGGAGCAAAAAATAAAAAAATAAACCCCCAAAAAAAAAAAACCAACCACTAACACCAAACAGAGCCCAACACGACCCTCTCCACCCTCCTATCCGACTCGGTCCCCCTCCCCCCGCGCGAGCGCTCCGCCCTCCTCGAGCGCATCCCCGCCCTCGCCGCCGCCCACCACGAGGCCGCGAGCCGGGGGCAGACGGCCGCGCCCGACGCCCGGGACGACGTGGACCTGCACTACGTCTGCTTCGTGAAGACGCTCGACGGCGAGCAGGCCGGCGGCGGCAACAGCGGCAGCGGTAGCAGCAGCAGTGGTAACGACGGCGGTGCTAAGGGAGCCGGCACGCTCTGGGAGCTCGACGGCCGCCGCAAGGGGCCCATCGCCCGGGGCAGGCTCGAGGCCGACGAGGACGTGCTGAGCGAGAAGGCGCTGCTGTGGGGTCCGCTCAAGTTCCTCGAGAGGGGCGGCGGCGACATGCGCTTCTCGTGCGTCGCCCTCGCGGGGGCTTTGGACTGAGTTACAAAAAGGGTTATGTGATCAAATGCGTCGAAATGATAATACTTAGTGGAAAGGAAAAGAAACGAGAAAGAAAAGGAAGAGGATATATCGGTCCAATGGGCGTGACAAAGCATCATACATTATGGCGTTTAGGGGGGATGCTAAATGTTTTACGAATGCATCGAGGAGCCGTGTACATACCACTCCTTTACTAGATATTCATAGGCACCACTAGGATGGGACAGTTCCTGCACATCTCTAGATAAAAGGTATTCATTACAATTGCCCTGGTCCTATCGGCCTATCAATCTATTGACGGTGTAACAGTCCCAAAATCTCGTGATGCCTCAACAAAGTTTTAACACCCCGTGTCATCAGAGCGCCAATCTTTTTTAACCCCCTTGTCTACCTAGGTATGTACATATCTATCATCCGATACTGGCACTAGTAGCCAGTACTCCACGAACCCCATTAATAAAAGATCGCCCGCGTTACTGAAACTCGTTTGCCCAGTTCTCATCATCCCCGCCTCACGTTCAAAAACTACTGCCGTGCCGACCAATCATAGCACGAGGGGTATCGGAGTCGTTCTCGGAAGTATTCCGTAATGTGGGGATATATCCGTTCGGAGAAGGGGTTCTGCGAGGAGAGTGAGAGGGCAGTGTCTCCGCCAGGCCCGGTGATATCAGGTTGACAGTCGGGGCCCTCTCAATATCCGCGCCAGAACCGGGGAAGTGCGGTGTGGGAGCCAGGTCGTACGGGCAGCGAGTCTCGAGACAGAGCGAGGAGATCATCGGCATCACAGGGACGCAGAAGTGGTGGTGGAAGGCAGCCTCGCGCGAGAATCCTGGGGGGTAAGGAGTCGGCGGCCTCGACGTGAACGATCCCCAGTCGAATCTAGAAGGAAAAAAGTATCAGATTAGTCAGTACATCATGTCGGTCCCAATGACAAGCTCAAGATAGGTATAGTCAACTTACCCTCGCATTGGCGAGCGGATGTGGCTGGAGTAGGGCGGCGACGTCTTGAGACCTAGGCGCTGGTTCCACGGGGACCTTGCACGGTCTATTGGCGTGCCGATGGCTGATGGAGTCTGAAAGCCCGAGGGAGACCGCACGACAGATTCTTCTGTAGAGGAACACTTCCGCGTGGGACTGCGAATGATCCATTTGCCCTCAGCCTGTGTAGGCGAGTCTCTGTTACCGTCCAAGCCGTGGCTTGCAGGGCTGCATTGTTTGTCGCAAGTGTGCTCCTTACCGGGCAGAACTAACTTCCCGCAGGGGTATCGTTGAGCCGCAGTTGACTGACTGTCGCTGCCCAGGCGCTGGTAGACGTGCTCAGCTATGTGATCCACGACGTGTTCGACTAGCTGTGGATCGTGGCCAGCATGCTCTTCGTTCTCTGCCGCCGGTGCGTCTATCGTGACCTTCGAATCCTTTCGACCGATCAATCTCTTGGCAGCAACGGCGAGCTCGGCAAAAGAAGGCAAGTTCTGCCAGCTGCCCATCAATTCCTTGATCGGCTCTAGGTATGCGATCCCTTCGTTGTTTTTGCACATCTCACATCTTGGGTGAGGAACTGCTGAGCCAGAAGTGGGAGAAGTAGCAACGCGGTGGGATAATTCGGGGGGAGTTAGCGAGGATGCCTTGCTTTTCTCCCTTTTCTTTTCCCGGCGCTCCCTTTCTTTTCGTTCTTTCTCCCGCTCCTTCTTAGTCCTTTGCTTTTCGTGCTTGAGCCTTTCTTTTTCCTTCTTGTCCTTAGCCTTCTGCTCCCTTTCCGCCTTAGCCTTTTCCTTTTTGGCCTCCTCTTTCGCCTTCTTCGCCTTGGCCCTCTCCTCTTTCTCGATAGCCTTATTCTTTTTAGATTTTCCAACCTTCTTGGGCTCACCCGAAGGCTTTTTTTGAACAGAGATGGTTGGAATTGGTTCAGGGCCAGGCTGAGAAAGCTGAGGGGGTGGAGGTGGAGGCATATGAGTTGTTGGCTCTGGGGGAGTATGGGACGGCTGGGGCTGCGAATTGGAGTCATCTGGCTGCTCCTGGACAGGTGGTGGAGTAGGGTTTCTAATTTTCTCTAAAACGACGCCGAATGCTTGTCTGATACTCCTATTTAGTACATCCTGGAAAGACTCTTCCGCATGTTGCTCTGTGCCAGTCGTTTGGTCGTCCTGGCTCGTACCGGGGATCGGTTTTGCCTCTACAAAGTTTTTCATCAGTCCAAGTGCTTCGGATTATACGATTTCATGACTGACCAGTTAGAGGAGACTCGGGGGCAGAGTCTGGTGCTGGAGGAGCCGGTGTGACTCCAAGACAGTCCTCGTTAGTGTCCAAAACCCAACACAGCAGAGGAACGACAAACCTGATTTAGGAACCTCTGGTGCTGACTTCCGCTTGTCGCCACCACCGGGGGTTCTCTCTAGATCTCCTCGTTAGGATGAGATTAGGAGACTTCGAGATAGCAATAACAAACCAAGCAGAGATTTTGTCCGTTTGGGTTCTGGTGCAGCGATTCCATCTCCAGGATCCGGTGATGTTTCTATAATGATATTGTTAGTTTCATCCTATAACACCTATCAAGGCATGCCTAACCGAGTTGGGAAGCCTTTTGGACCTTGGGAGACGGGCCCTGCTGAGTTGGTGGACGGATTCGACCGAGCTCGTCATCACCTAAATCTGGCCGATCACCATGCAAATCGTATCTTTCTTCTGGAAGGCTTAGTATCTGAGCCGGCTCGCATCGGTCGTTAATGTCATCTACCACGCGTTCCGGGGGGTCTCTTTGCCAGCCACAAGCTTCTTCGGGTCTTGGAGTCCGGCGTATCTCGGCACACTGACCAGCGATGTCGTCATGTTCCGGCTCGGGACCATCAGGCTGCCAGCCGCATTGCTCGGCGACTTTGGCTTTGAACTGGCGCAGTGCGTTAGACATGGAGTTGTCATCTATGGAGGGAGAGGCGTGACGGGCGTGTTTGACTGGGGGTAGGGTCTCTGCAGCCGTGGGTGCTTCAGGAAAATATAACTTGAACCCAGAATTAGGGGACTGAGGCATCGACCCTCATGTAATTTGATATAAGTGTTGTTTCTAAGATACTTTCTAGGTGCTACTGGACTAGGGATGAGTGGGATTTGTGAGGGTGAACGGCGGGACCGCGTAGGTGAACAGCGAGGGATTCGCCTGTTGGTGTTGTATCCAAGAGCCGAATAGTCCCCATTAACGGTTGAAGTACTTACATAGATACATAGGTACTTGGATGTATTTCCTCCTGCAGTCAATAACTCCTCCCATTCAGAGGGCGTACAGGCCTTGGGGGAAGGCACAAGCGAAGTTAGACTAGTAGATGATGCTACTTTTCGTAGTTACCTAAGAGATCAGGTCATCGGCTACGTATCACGGCATTTGTTAGCTTTGGTCTGTGTAACATGGAAGGTGCATCTTACAAAATAGGAGTATAATGTCCGGATGACTTCTAAAGGTTTGGTACCTTGTCTTCAGGCCAACAGTGACTTCCTCTAGAAAATATATTTAACCAGGTAGGCTTACGAATTAGACTAATGCAATTTAGAAACATATTTTGGCTCTTGTGATGCTAAATCTCATTTCTTATATCTCACTTCAGTTGATACATGCTTTAAAGACTACATAGATGCCTATCAGAATATATATATATATATCTGATCAATACAGAGGGTATGGGCCTGACTATGAAACTGGCATTAGTCTGGGCTTACTTTCGTGGTCGATTCCATAAGGTAGAGAGATAGTTTAACCTAGACAACCCTACATTAATTGCACATAATGATATATTATAGTTACAATGTATTAGGCATCAGAGTCCTGCCACTACATGCACATTGTGAATCGTACGCGAGGAGTGTATAGGAGGTGGTAGGTAAATGGATAGTCAATTGGGGCCGAAGATGGTCAGCTGCATGCAATTGGCAGACATTCGGAAACACCAGCTGCAGAATAGTGCACTAACAGGTACCAGACGTGCATGTTTCAAGCAGTATGTTATACCCCAGCGATTTACAGATTAAAGACTTGAAAATAATGCATTCAAGTACTGTATTTGATGTTTTGCTCTATTTTTCTTGATATTCCTAAGTCGTAACTGATCAAGTTATTGTAACTATATGAACATATCATATATTTGCCTAGGTACTCTTAAGCTGCGGTGTTGTTGTTGGTCGTTCCGACAACTACCTACAGGTTCGTTCAATCGCCTCGGTTAGTATGTGGGAAATTTAATGGAGAGTTTGAGATGGTAAGACCCGGGGTGTTATATAAGTAATCAAAGATCCCACAAGGTGGCTCGGATCTCTCTACCGTGAAACAGGAACAACTTCCCGTCACTTTTCTTATTTCCTTCGTTTGGTCAAAGCGACAGGGCTTTTACGTACTGTGTCTGAGAGCCGCGGAACTCAGATCCCAATCCCGACTCTTCGGCTAACAAATCGATCAGCATCAAAAAGCCTCATCTCGATCCTGTCGGCCAACTGGTCGCATTTGATGAGTTGGTTATTTTGATCATGAAAGGGCGAGCACGTAAAGTTGATTCGGCTTCGAATTGCCCTAAGGTCAAGTCGCGTATAATTGCTCATCAACTTTGATACGGCAAGTTGGCCCTATCTACCTACCTACTATATATGTTAGGTAGGTAGGTAATTATAGGTTTAAGAACTATGTAATAAGCTATCGTGCTAAATAACAAATAATGGCCTCGACGGACCGTGGAGCTAGCCCGAGTAGTCCGCCTGACGTCGTATGATCCTCCTCGTGCCAAATTAAATGGTGCATCTCGGTCGGAAATCTGATCTGTGTTGGGGCGGACCGCAGTGGTAATGAGAAACATGCATCCTCGGAGGTTAGTAAACACGGATGCGACGCTCCTCTCTGCAGAGGACTACTATGTAGTAAGACAGGGCCTAGTAATATGATCCGCATGCTAATCTGCAACCTCCCCCCAGCGCTATAAATCCACGTGGATCGGGAAAAAACGCCAGGGGGACGTTCGTTACTAAAGAACTTGTCATCCACGATGGAAGATTTAAGCGGCGTCTCTAGTGCTACTAGCGTTGAATTGTCGGTTTAGTCTATGTAAGTGGTATCTACACGACAGTAAGCATGAAGGTTTCTATCTATCTGCTCAAATGTCGTCAGGACGTGGTCAACCTGGAGACCCGAAACAGTGGTACCGAGCATTTGCTGCAGAGGCCCAATGCAACCTAAGTGCCGGGGCAGACACACCGCCAGTATGTAATAAGACACCTTTGAATATTCGTGTAACTTCATCGTACCTAGATAGGTACGCAGTTGGATACGCCTATATATAAGTAGTTGAATGGCGTGCGCGTGCCGGTCTCTGGGAATATCTGCTAACTACCAAGCGGTTCAACTATCAGTTACCATTGTGCGCTAGGCGACGACCAAGACTCGTGCTTACACACAGACAGCTGAATCTAAGGCAAATCTGGTAGCTTATCTAGGATCTAGAACTCAGTGTTGAGCTGTCTACCTCATATTACTCCGGGACTAGGTTAAAAGCACTTACTCTAGTATAGATAGAGTTAAGGTACATACTCCGTCGCCACCTCGGCGATTATGCAAATCCGATGTCGACGACGAAGTACCTACCTACCTAGTCACAGTGATCATTTCAAAGTACGCTTTTAATATTCGGCGACGTACCCCATTGGTAGGATAAAGTTATCTTGCTCAGGGCGCATTTCTTCAGAGGTTAATGCGGGCTACACAGCATGATATTTGTGTTGTGGCTGTCAGGTACCTAAGGTACTGTAGGTAGGTGGATATGTATCAAATTGCGCTGCTGTCAGTTGAAACACAACTATACATTAAATCTGCCGACCGGTGCGATTCGGAATGGGGTCTTGTTACACGAGAACTCTTAATAAAGACACCGAAACCCCCAGCATACGTACAATTTAGTGTAGAAATTAATGAATGACACCTGGAAACTAGTGCTCTTTAGGAGCTCTACACGGGGGCAGTTGCTGTCGATCGACCCCTTTTCCCCAATTTTCCTTTTATGTGAGCTCAAAACATCGCAAGCCTCCGAATGTCTCACAGGGGAGCTCCTGGTTGCTCTGTAGGTGGGGGCCCGAATCACGCAAATGCGACCCGTACAGTGTCCGTCTTATCCGAACCAACACTGTCTCCTACACAACACAGAGACGGTTCTCTCTCCCTTACGCAGTATATTTCCCATCTACACGGCTACACTAATTTTGTTATAATTAAGTTTCAAGGTGGTGATATCGCACCTCTGCTTTGATTTTTCTTTAATTTTCATGACCGCCCGACGGAAGTTAAATTCGGTGGGTAATCCCCGGATGAAGTGTAATGGGTGAAGGGTGAAGGGGTGGAGGAAGATCAAGTATAACAAGTTTGGACCGGGTCGTATTCTCAAACATTGCAACACAGACAAGATCCAAGACAACAACTCTCTCCATATGGTAGGTATGGTACAAGTGCATGCGGCCATACGCAATGCACACGAGCACTCAATGCACACCACATTTGACATGCGCTTCCTACTTGTTTAGAAAATATGCGTGTCTCACACAGACATGTGTATACACTTATACATACACCTTCATATACACTCATACATAATGTATACCTAGGTGTACATGCCGCACCGTGCACAAAGCTAATGTTATCTCATACCTAACCTAACCTTATCCATTTGTCAAACGCAAGGAAGCCGCGTCGTCGTAGCGTTTGAGGGTCGGCCAATCGAAGCTTTGGCCCGACCTTGGTGTGTCCGTTTATTAGCTATTTTACTAACTCCCATATACCGTACTAACCTCAGGTGGGTGTAGTCAGGTGTATGTCTGTGTGTAGGTACGATACATGGACAATACCAGACTGACAGCTACAGATCCCTTCTACCTTTTCTTCTTTTTCTTCTTCTTCTTTCCAAGTCTTTTCTTTTTACGCGTCCCCGGTGTCGCATGTCGCACCTTTTTTCTCTCTAGCACGACACCTTATTATGTATTAGTTTCATGTTTCTTCCCATCGCCATCCGCCACTTCACCGACGTACCTATTCGCCTTGCCGACCTAATTAATACTCGTATACACTACATGAAGTCTGCGTCCAGGCCAAGACTTACCTATCCTACCTATACACATCTTCTTCCTCACTTTCGTTCCACTTCTTTCTCTTCTCTTCTTTTCTCTCTCTCTCGCTGGCCAACTAACCCCGTTTGACACCCGTCTATTTCTCTCCCTCGTTACCATTTAAACTACATTACTTCTACCTCCCGGTTTATGATTCGTGGTGGGGGTCTGAATCTTTCCGGTCTTCACTAGATGGAAGTGCCCCGCTATGCTTGGATAGGATACATCGCTGATGGGCGGGAGACGATACACTCACGAACGCCGCCCATTGTCAAACTGGGCAGCATATTTACACATGACTTTTTCTTGACTGTCTTTACACTGAACCCTGGTTGCAAACATGGGGCTACTAAGCTTCCTCTCGAGGAAGCCATCCTCCGAACCCCGGAATAATCCCGATGTCCTCAAAGCGCAAGCATACGATGCGACGGTACCATCGATGCCTCCCATTCGAGGTATACACACTCATGATCCTTCCCTACTTCGCATATCTTGCACTAACTAACCCCTAATTTTCAAGGCACGTACCCGGTAGCCGGCAATGGCCAAATTATCTTGGAGCAGTTTCAGAAGTCTCATCCAAACTTGGCCAGTGTTACTCATCTTAGTGAGACTTCCGCGCCACCTCCTCTGGTTCCCCGACTTCACAGCAGCAGTACTGGACGCCCAGGAACGGCGTCGACAGACCACGGAACCAGTGGATTTGGTAGGTCAGCAACCATATCCGCCACAGCACCGGGACGGTCGAGGCTTTCCTTACGACCGACTTTAAAGAAGCGATATGGCTCTTTTATACTGCCATCAAAATTGCAAATTGGTCACGATGAAGTTGCCGATTCGATTTATAGTGCGCCATCGCCCGCCTTTGCACGCAATCGTGCATCTTCACTTCGCAGCATCAATGGAGGTGAAACGACATCGACGAAGGGGTTTGTTGACCTACTGGACGCGCAATCATCACTAAGACCGTACGGCTTTCACAGCCGCGTGGAGACAACCGGCGCAAGAAACTATGGCGAGGACGTTGCCAATCGCAATATGATGGGAACCGCGCCGCCTCCTGCTTTGTCCAAGACGGATGAGTTATACGCCAAGTCGTTTGGTATGGATTTAACGGCTGCGGCTGATGATGACTCCGAAGACGGCCAACCTCGATTATCAAGAAAATCCCGTTCTATGGGATCTAATCTGCGGGCAAGCTCTGCCAAGTCAACCAGTCATGGTTCGTTTCCCAGGAGAAAAAAGTCCCGAGGATCGCTGCAGCCCTTGCATTCTGGGAAGGCTGAAAAGGATAATCGACGACAGTCCCTGCCTTCATACATGATCTCATCCGACCAACTAGAGGGCGCTTCAAGAAGAGGAGGTGTAGAGGAGACAGATCCCGATTATTTCCCCGACTCTCTTAGGATGAAAGCTCGGGCTGCTGCAACTCATGAAGACTATAGTAGCCGCAGCCTCGCGAAATCCGACTCCCCCAGAAAGCAGGTTAGCTCATCAAAGAAAGCAAGGGATTCAACCTTACCCACGAAGCCTGCTACCCCGAGGCCCCATTCTCATCACAACCGAAGCGAGTCCGAGCAGACATTGCCAGACCGCGAAACTCGTCCTAAATCTGCCAAGTACTCGGCCAGACGCAGGTCATTATCACACACTTCGTCAATATCTGTCTCGAAATCGCCTTCGAAGAGTGTCAATCGCCAGGATTTTCTGAGATCGAATAGCAAAGAAAACATGGATAGCAACCAACGGACAATAGAACCGCAGACCCCGCCTAGGTCAAGAGAGCATGATTTGTCGAAGCGCCGACTTGGGAGTACATCCCATATCCACGACTCCCCGCTCCAACTCATACAACCCTCACGTCAGTTCTCTCCAAGATGATATATCTAGTATCTTTAATATTCGAGGCCTCCCTACTAACTTGTCATATATAGAAATGAACTCATCCCCGAACCGTCCATCCACCGGCAACAGATCAGGTCACCACATCCGGAATCGAAGTATCGTTTCGTTGTCGACCAAGAGTATCAACGCTTTTGACATCGAAAATTCGATTCCCGAACGAACTAGCAGCATTCGCCGTTGGTCCTTAACCTCAGAGACGGGTGGCTCAACTCACAGTTCTAACCCATTTAGACCCCAATCGGGACACACTACCAATACATCGATCGAAAATGGACCAATTTTCCCATTTTCCCCGTCGATAACCTCGATATCCGCTAATAACAGTCGAACCGACTGTGCCGTACTAGCCCCATCCCTGAAGGCTACGCGCACACATTCATCAATTCGATCTAGCGCGAAGTCTACCCGGCAACAGACGCAAAATGAGTTCAACATAGACGACTATGTCTCATCGGACGATTCGAATACATCACCGCGTCGGGCCCGAGGTGAGGAGGAAAAGGATCTGCTTTTCGCCAACACCGGCTATGGTGCAGAGGGATTCCAGTTACCTGGGCTGCCCGGGATGTTTGACGCAGCCGCGCCGCAAGCTACAAGAGCCCACCCTCCAAAGACAAAGCGGACCAAAGGGCCCCAAACCCCCTTTCACATGACAGCTTTCACCCCGGACGCGGCCGATACCCGTTCCATCGGGAAAGCTTCTCGCTCGAGCCGGTCTACGCCATATGAGTCGCATAGCAGGACACTACGCCTCAGAATACCCGCGTTTAGCTACTCCGACTCAGAAGAAGATGATGCAGACAATCACAGAAGAGAGGACCATAGAATAGACGACCACAGAAGAGACGACTCTTCCTCCGAAGACGAGATAAGCTTCGATATCCCACGAACACGCCCCACGGCGCGCCGGTACTCCCACGGCAGTACAAACAGCAGGCCGCCGCGATACGAGGCCGCCGAGGAGCCCATATTCGAGGGGCAGGTTCTAGATTTTCTCGACGCGCTCCAATCATCCTTCAAGGAGGATATGGTGACGCAGCCGGCGGGCAACAATGACCATGGCCATAACACCTCCCCGATGCGCAGAACGAGACGACAGAGATCCAGAATCGGTTCAGATGCCTAATGAAGCCCAGGCCCCTTCCTTATCTGTCGCGAACAAATCTTTTTATGGACGCCAGATGTCGAACGGAAGAGAAATTATCATGACACGATGAGAATACATACTTCAAGTGGAACATGAAAAACAAGTAAATAAGGAGAAAAAGAAAAACCTAGACCTTCTCATGCGAGCGAACATATGGGACGACGGCGTTGGGAATTGAATATATGGGAATCACCGGTTTTATGTTTGTTGGTTTTTTTCTCTAATACCCCACCCTAGTTTTGTCGGATTTTTGTCCTTTTTCTTATGTTTTGTTTTGTTTCGTTTCGAACTTGCCAGTGGCCATTTATGATTTAATTGACTGAATGTATTTACCTACCTCCTATTACTCATAACCACCACCAACCCCCTCCCAGTCCTTCTTTACTTCTGTCAAAAAGGGAGTTTCTACACTCTTGTCATTACGTACGGTACATACACAGGTTTTGCTTTTCACTTAAGTCATTGCGTAGGCGAATTTAGTGTGTTTTTAGAGGGGATTTTCTTTTTCTTGTTTACCAGCCCCTGGATGCCGCGGTGTGGTGGTGACGGCTTTTTTAGATAGAGGAGGAAGAAATTTAGGACTTGACAAGTCTTATTCAGTCCAAAGAATTTTTTTTTTTTTTATCTTTTTCTTCCTTGTCCATTTTATTATGCCCAATTCATACATACGGACGCTGCAGGTTGAGTTAGTAGAAAGAAGATTATGGGGAGGTGGTATAATATGTATGAGCGAGGCGACATGTGCCATAGGGGGTCGGGAATGAGATGGGATGAGATGGGGATGAGAAGGAGAGAGAGAGCATCAAATAGAAATAAGAGGAACGAAACGAGGCACGTCCTTTTTTTTAAGGATTTACTTTCTAGTCTCAAAAAATGCATATCCGTGACATTTGCTCAGCCCTACTTATATAATCCCTCTATGCCAATTCCCCTTTATTCCGACTTCTACATGGGTACTCGGCGAGAGGAGCCTCACCCGGAACAAAGAAAAAAAAAAAGAAAAAAAAGAAAACCCGTATTCTGCCACAGGTACGTATCCCGTGCATCCTAAGGTGGCATATATGCCCAAATAATATATAGATTTCCCAACAGCCGGCAGCCGGGTCGGGACCGCAGCTCCAAGAAGAGTGGCTCACCTGGCAAACGATCAAACAATGTTTTGCCTCAGAAACGACCGGATTACCCTGGGTTCGAGCCGGGCACTCACCGAAAGTGCCCATGACGAACCGGACCAGACGGCAAACAGGGCCCGCAGTCCCCGACGAGGGGTGTCGCAAACTAAGTACCCGCAGGGGGCGCAGTAGCTACAGACGGCTGTGATAAGAAGAATCTGTAGGCTGGGCCTAGAAGAAGACTAAGAACTACGGGGATAGGGGCCGTGGTTTGGGTTTTCTTTTTTAGGCCTTTTTTTTTTTTTAAATAAAAAGCTTAATATATATTAATATCAACTTTATATAATAAAAAGTTTTAAAAATAAATACCTTATAATATTATTAATTAATTTAAAAGGCTTTTATATTTATATTACTTTATTATTACCTTTTAAAATATTTAATAATTTATAATTAAATAATTAAATAAATCTTTTTTATTAAAGGTTTATCCGCTTATTTATCTATCTACTTAGTTATTACTCTTCGACATCGCTTTTTACTTGTAATACGTATGCCAGTCCGGGCGCCTCATTATAGTCGCCGTCGGGACCGCCTTGATCATCGTGGCGCAGTCTCCCGCTGTGTACACACCTGGCGCGCTGGTGCTGAAAAACGGTGGCTCCGCGTCGATATGCCCCTGCGGTTGTCGATATGGAACCGCCTATTACTCCGTAGCTCGGCCTGGATCTGCGCGCCCGGCGCCGAGGGGTAAGTACGCCTGCCGCTGGTGCTGTTACTGTGGGGGGTGGACATTTTTGGGAGTTGTATAATGTTTTTAATATATATATAAATATGTAAATACAAGCTGACTAAAGCCGCGCAAAGCGCAGCGGCTCGAAATAATTTAAAATGACTTAATATAATTAATATTATTAAAATCAATTAAAAATAAAGATTTTTTATATTATTAAATTAATATAATATAATATAATATTTATTATAATATTTATTAAAAATTAATTTTTTAAATTATTTAATATAATAAACTTTATAAAAATTAATTTTTTAAATTATTTAATATAATAAACTTTATAAAAATTAAATAACTTTAAAATTAATTTTTAGTTTATTTATATTATAATCTTAGTTTATTAATAAAAACATTAAAAATTAAATAAAAAATTATTAAAGTTATTTTAATAATTAAATATATTTTATTAATTTATAATTAATATAATAACAATTTATTTATTTATTATTTTAATAATAATTATATTAGTTATAATTAATTATAATGATTATTATTATTTATTTATTTTAAATATATTTTATAATTTTATATATATAAAAAATAAAGATATAAAAATATTAAAAAAGTGTATTAATAATAAAGAAAGTTTAGTTTTAAAACTTTATAAAAACTTTTTAATATAAATATAAATTTTATATAATATTATGCTTTTTATTATTTTAATATTAAGTTTAATATAACTAAGTTATTAAACTATAATAATATTTATTTTTAAAGTTTTTTAATAATAATAACGTGTTTTATAAGCGAGTAAGTCATATAAACAAGTAAGTTATTTAATTTTCTATATAAAATCGACTTTTTTAAAAATTTATAACTTTACGCGTAAAAATCGTAAAAACCTCGAACCTTTTTAATTAATTATATAATTATATAACTAAAAAAAGGTCTAAGATTTTTACGATTTTTATGCGTCAAGTTATAAATTTTTAAAAAAGTCGATTTTATATAAAAAATCAAGTGGTTTACTTATTTATAAAACATATTAATAAAATTTTATATTTAAAAAACTTTTTTAAATATATAATTAAAAATTAATTAATAAATTTTAAATTTATATAATAAATAATTAAAAAATATAAAAAATATAATTATATTAATTATTTATTTTATAATTATTTAAAAAATTAAAAAAAAAACTTAAAATATTTTATAAAATTTATATTAAACTTAATTATTATTTAATTATTATTAATATTATAATCTTATTTTTTAATTAATTAATTATAATTATATATTTTATATAAAAAGTATTTAAATTTTAAAATATAAAAATAAATATAATAAATTAAATAATTATTATATTAATATTTTATAATAATTATAAAAGTTAATTTATTTATAAAAAAGTTATATAATATAATTAATAAAATAAAATAAAATAAAATATTTTTATATATTAAACTTTTTAAAAATAATTATTTATTTATAATTATATTAATTATATTTTAAATTTATTTTAAATTTAAATAAATTAATATTATTAAATAAAGTTTTAAAGATTATATAATGAAAAATATATATTAAAATAAATAATAATAAGAAAAAGTAATTATAATAAAATTATAATTAATTATATTTATAACTCCCCCTTATTTAATATATTTATTAATATATATTTAAAGTACGTACCTTTATAACTCTGCATTATAAATTTTTAATTAAAAAATTTTTAAATTTAATATAAAATATTATAACAATTAAATTATAAATTAATTAATTTAATATACTTTATAAATAAATAAGCTATTTTTTATAATATTAAAATTAATTAATTTATAAATAATATTTTTATTTTTATTATTAAAACACGTAAATTTATATTTATATATTTTTTAAAATGTTATTAATTTATTTATTTTAAAACTTAATAATATTAATAAAAACTTAAATAACTTATATAATTAAATATAAACGATATTATTTAAAAATTAATTATTATAAAATAATTATATATTTATATAATTAATTATAAAATTAAATACTTAAAATTTTACGTTTTACGAAAAAATAATAATCGTTTAATACATTTTTAATTTAAATAAATAATATTTTTTTTCGTTTAAATTATATTATTATAATAATAAATCTTTTATTATATAAATATAACGTAAAATAAGTTAAAAAATTAAATTATTAATTTTATATAATAATAAAAATCATTATAAATATATTTAAAAAACGAATTAATTATTAAAAAACTTTATATGAAAGTTTAAATATATATTAAAATTAATTTAAATTAATATGTAAAATAATTATAAAATTTAAAATTTAAAAAGAAAATATATATAATTTTAATAAAATAAAGTTTATATTTAAAATAATTATTTAAATTAATATAATATGTCACGAACCAACCAGGGTAAGCAATCAAGTGACAGGGGTACTGTTCTCACTCTTCTTGCATCCGGGTCGGACATGGATCCTGAAGGGGAAAGCGACCTATTGTCACGTGATATAGATAAGTGTGGATGAGACTCATTTAACAGTATCCAGTGGAGAATGGATAAGTATGAATAAGACTCATCTAATAATATCTAGTGGAGAATAAATAAGTGTAAATAAGACTCATCTAAAGGTATCTAACATACTAATTATAAGGAATAAAAAACAAAATAATAAGTATAAAAAAGATAAAATTTCTTATATATTTAATTATTTATTTTAGTTTTTTAATTATTAATTTAAAATTATAATTATTTTTTAATATTATAATAAAAGTACTTTAAAATCTTTTTAACAAATAAAATATTATAAATTTAATGGTTAGTTAACAACTAAAGGCTGGGTCCCCGCATAGAAACTGGTACATTCTTTAAGTATAAATAAGCTGCCTTTAGCAGCATAACTCAAGTAGACTTTTCCCTCTTTAAACATTAATATTATACTAGTCTCACCTTTATCTTTCATATCGTTTATTGTTATTTGCTTTTACTTACGTATGTACCTACCAATAAAATTACTTAAATTAATCTTAATTCATTATTACTTTTAAATTAAGAAAACCTAGTATATACTTACTTATAAAGTTAACTAACTAAGTGTTATAAACTAACTATATTAAAAGGATTTCTTATAAGGGTGTTAAAACACGAACTAAGAATGTGAGTGTAAAACGATCCGTTTTTATTGTTTAATGAGACGTCACGTGATATAATCTAAGTTACTCTTAAATCACAACAAATGGAATCTAAGTTAATCTTAGATTTAAACAAATTCTCCTTATATAACAATTAATTTAAAAGGGGAATATATACTAAGAAGAATAAGTATAAGTAAATTGAAATTTCTTACATATTTAGTTATTTATTTTAGTTCTTTAGCTATTAATTTAAAATTATAATTACTCTTTAACATTATAATGAAAATACCTTGAAAATCTCTTTAACGAACAAAACATTATAAATCACTTAAACCAATCTTAATCCATTATTACCTCCAAAACAAGAAAACCTAGTATGTACTCACCTGTGAAGTTAGCTAACTAGGAATACACAGGGAGGTTCGTCACACTAGGAATATATAAGGAGGTTCGTCACATAATAATAATAAATATAAAATGATATAAAGCATTTTAACTTTTATATTAAAAATTAAAAATAAAGTTTTAAACGCTTATTAATTTTAAATAATTATAAAAATAATTATTTTATAAAAATTAAAAATATTATAAAAAACTTAATATTATTATATTTTATATATTTAAGTATAAATTTTTAATTTTATAAATTTTAATATTTTTTAAAAATACAATATTTATTTAAAAGATTTAATAAAACGTTATTATTATTATATTAACGTATTATATAAGCGAGTAAACAAAATAAGCTCGCGAACGAAATTTTATAATTATCACATTTTTAATTATTATTATTCGAACCGTTTTATTTAGTTTTTTAAAACGTAATTTATATTATTTAATTCATTATATTTTTCGAGTTAAAGCTCTTTAAAATTAAAATAAATAATAAATAATAAATAATAAATAATAAATAATAAATAATAAATAATAAATAATAAATAATAAATAATAAATAATAAATAATAAATAATAAATAAAATTAATTATAACTCCTTAAAATTAAAATTATTAAATATCTTTTTATTTATTATATAAATATTATTAATTATATATATTATATCGTTTTTACTTAGTTATTACCTTTTTTTAAGGTTTTCTTTTTTTATTATTAATTATAATATTATTTTTTTAACTTATAAAGTTACTTTTTTTATATTAAATAATTTTCTTATTTATAATTATTTATTTTTAATTTTACGTCGCTTATTAAAAATATAATTTATTTCTCAAAAACGAGTAATTTTATTTTGTAATAAAAACATTTTATATATTAATATTAAAATAGTTTTTATAAATTAATTATAAATATTTATAATGTTTATAAAAAAACTTTTTTAATATTTTTTAATTTTATTTGTAATATAATTAAATTATAAAAACACTTTATAAGTTATTATAAATATTTTAACTTTTTAAAACACTTAATTTATATTAAGGTTAAGAAAAATTTTTTTTTATATATATATAATAATAATATAATAATATAATAATAACTTTTTTAAAATTAAAAAAAATAATTTAATTACGCGAAATTTAGTTTATATATTTAAAATAATTATTATAATAATAATAACTTTTATAAAGTTAATTAAAAAGTTTTTTTATAATATAAATATAATAATAATTTATTAAACCTTATAAATAATTATTATATATTTATTTTAAAATATTAAAATATACGAAATTAAAAAGTTAAAACTTATATAACGAATAATTAAATATATAAAGTATAACGATATTTTTTTTATAATAATAATTTTCGTAATTATTTAAAATTAAGAAACGCGTAGTTTTTTTCGTTTTCTTTTTTATATATTTATAAAAATGCTTTATAAAGTTTATATTAAGTTTATTTATAATTTAATTATTATTTAACATCGTAATTTTACTTTTTAATAATAATAAGTTATCGCGATATTACGAAACGATATATTTTTTTAATTATTTTATTAAGTTTATTATAATTGTTTATATCGTTTTATATTTATTATTATTATATTAATTTTAATAATTATTTCGATTATAAACTTTATCTCGTTAAAATTATATATATTTTCTTTTTAAATATTATATTTTGTAATTATATTACGTATTAATTTATATTATTTTTAATATATATTTAAACTTTTATAAAAAGCTTTTTAGTAATTAATTCGTTTATTTAAACGCGTTTAAAAGGTTTTTTTATCGCCGTATAAAATTAAAAACTTAATTTTATTTGACGTATTTCGCGTCGCGGTCGCGTAATAAAATATTTATTATCTCGATAATATAATAAAAACGAGGAAAAAATAATTAATTATTTAAATTAATAATACGTCGAATAATTATAGTTTTTAAAAATTTAATATAATAATTAATCGCGTAAATATACTTTTAAATTGTCATTATAATATAATATTAGAAATATCGTAAATTTTTAATAATTAATAAAAATTAATATTTAAATAACGTTATTTATAAGTAATAACACGATTAATTCGAGTTTTAAATAGTATTTTCGATTATTAAATTAAATTAATTAATATAAAAAAATAAAAAAATAAAAAATAAAAATATAATTATAGTTTTACGCGTTTTAAAAATAATAATAAGTATATTAATTTTTAATTAAATAATATAAATCACGTTTTAAGAAATTAAATATTTAATATAAAAAAGGTATTTAATTTTTAAAATATAAAGTTAAATAAAACGGTTTAAATAATAAGAATTATTAATTAATTTCAATGCGGCGTAAATAATTTTTAATAATTAAAAATGTAATAATTATAAAATTTCGTTCGCGAGCTTGTTTTATTTACTCGCTTATGTGATATATTAATAAAATATATTATAAATAAAAAATTATAAGTTTTTATATAAATTTTATAATTTTATTTTATTTTTAAAAATTAAAAGGTTATATAAAATAAAACAAAAATAAATTTAAAAATTATTAAAATTATTAAAATTAAAATTAATATATATTTTTATATTAAATTTTAAATAAATATATAAATAAAAGATTTATAATTAATATTTTATAATATATTTATAAAGTTTATTTTCGTTTATTTATATTATTAAATTAATTATAAATTAATTTCTAAAATAAATATATATAAGTTATTACGTACGTAACTTATTAAACTCGATCTATATAAATCTCGTTACCACAATAGCCACACTGTCGTGCACGGATTAGGCGTATACACTTTGCAGCAATATAATAATTTAATAGCAAAATGAAAAGATTAATAATTTATATGGTTAAATGCTATGAATTACGCGTGATTGATTGATATAGGTGCATCCTAGAGCCGACCGAGGGCTATCAAGGGATCTGGCTTTAAGTGCGAAAGTCTGGGGTAAAAAGGAGGGATCTGATTGGCTAGTTGAATTGTGGCGGTATTAATGAATTAGATGGTAGTTGATATATTAATAATAATAAATAATGGGGTGTTATACTTAATATATTATATATATAAAGCGTTTAATAGGATAAGAGGCGAATGGATATATATATACTTAATATAAGGGTGGTTACTTAATAAAGATGATATATACATTTAAGTGAAAAAAGGGGAGAAGAGAGCACCCGGGGCTTTTTTATAAAAACTTGCCAAATGAAAACTTTTACTAGTGTAACTCTTATTACACGAGACCTCTTCTTTATAGTTTTCTCTTTTAAATCATCTTTGGGAATATCACTTAGAGACTTGTTTTTCGTTTTCGATAGTACGTGTAAATGTGAGGTGAAGATGTCGCCGACTAGAGTGCTTTGATATGTCTAGACTCTCCTGTTCGCTAGCGACATGTTGTCGCTCAGGTCATAGAGATAAATTTAAATTCTGAGTATTAGGGGTTTTCGTAGGTAGGTTTCGTAATCGGGATCCTCTTGGTGTTATGCAGAGTAGCGGCTCTCCACGAGACATAAGGGGGAAAAATAGGAAAACAATGATTGCATTGATATATTAAGCATGCTAATAACAACATGATATGATGAGGATTTCTGTGCTAAGTATATTCTTTCCCTACCTGTTATCCTATATGGCTTAACAAACCTAGTCAATGGAATATAATGCTATTAAGCAGAAAGGGCCCGGGAACCATGCGGGAGAGTGGCTCCAGGGTTGGAAATTCTTGCGAGGATCACACTCCTCACTTGAACAAATTAGATGGAAAACGTTCCTACCACTTCATATTCCATTAATGTATGATACTCTTGACTGTAGAGTGTTGGTGGTTCAGTGTTACAATCGCAGTAGTATAAGTAGTACAACAGTAACATCGACCTAGTTAGCAAGCCACGGCGTGGGATATAGGCTATTCTCGTAGATTAAGGAACATTAATGTTGAATACATAGGTTGGAATTCGCATGGTTAAATTGAAAGGCCATTTATAAGAAGATATTAGAGTATACATGCGAAGATGCGTTAATCTTGAATTTAACTATCATAAGTAGGTATTTATTTATTAAATTAGGTACCCAGGTAGCATTACATAAAGAGCCCTTTCTCTATCTCTCTCTCACTACAGACAGTAGAACCCTTAATGTGCTCTTTCCCTAATACTACCTAATACTTAATTTTCAGCATAGAGCGCCAGATTTGCCATGTCCTCAGACGCCCTTCTTTGGGAGAGACAACGTCAGCTAGTTCGCAGCAGTCCAGAGCTCCGGACCAGGGTACGGGTAGCTAGTATACGAGGTGTATAAGTTAAAGTTGATACCCGCGTCGGTGCTCTTGTAGAGACTGCTCCCCGCGGTGCCGGAAGACGGAGCCACGGAGCCGCTGCCCCCGACCCTGAGGTTCAGGCACTGGGGGTAGGCCTGCGCTCCGTTGGCGTTGCTAGCGCCGTGGAGCGCGATGATCTCGTGGCGGATGACGTAGTCGCCGGCCTTCAGGTTCTTGGGGATCGTGGCCGACGAGGTGAAATTGTTCGCGATCAGCTCGTCCGTCACCCACGTGGTGCCGCTGACGATGCTCGACTGGCTGATCTTGGACCACTTGAGGCTATCGGCCGTGGCTGTTGGAAGTCAGTTACGGGAACGGTCGGGCATAATCTAGGCTGTTAAGGGTAGCACTTACTACCGTATGGGGCGAGGTAGTTAATGATGGGACCCTTATGGGAATCCGGCCATGTGTTCCAGTAGAACGTTATTTCGTCACCGGCATTGACGTTAACGAAGTTCTCACCGACCGTGGCGGATTTGTGACAAGCGATGTCGGAGGTTCCGAAGCTGTCGGGTGAGACGAACCCATTATCTTGGTTGAGGGCGTTCCACCCTGCGGTAGCCGGAGCGGTGCCTTCGGAGTAGTAATACCAGACAGGGTCCGCCCCAGCGGTCCATACCCCGTTCACCGTGACGCCGGCGACGAAACCATGGGCCGAACAGAGGTGAGGCAGGGTGGCAGCAAGTCCCAAAATACTAGTGCAAGGCCGCATATTGAAAATTAAGTGGCTAATTAATATACAATAAAGATATAGTACTACTATATCGCTTTTGTTAAAGCTGGCAAGTTTCACGACGGCTATGTCAGAGAAATCCCTCCTCTATATACCCGTGACTTTATCATCATAGTGCAAAGCTCATGGCCTATAGATGGACTGTTGATTAGCGGAATAAGAGAGCATTCGAATGGATCATCCGAGACCTTTCCGTTGCCATTTGCGACGATTAGACAGGCCAGGAGACCTAGATTGGTGGATTCAGAGATCTCTGTCCGGATCCTGTAGTCCTGCAATGCGCTCTCATTGGACGAAGCTAGCGCCATGCCCTGCCGAGACGGACGTCGACAGTCCGGGTGGCCATGCAGGCATCGCCGGTGCTCTATCGGGCTAACACGGTGACAGGAATACCAAAACGTCGAGGTTCTGGACCATTTATAGGTAACATTGGAATAAATGGTGTTCTTCATCACCCTTGCTAGTTGGTAAAGTTATCACGAGATGAGAACCGCAAAGTCTTAAATATAGTTAGGGCCCTAGTTGAAAGGCGACGCACATGCCACCTGTCTGCAGCTCTACGTCAAGATACTACACAAAATGATGCTCAGTGTTTTTGATCATTAAGGGCCAACACCTTCTGGTTTTCTTATACGTGTATTATATTATGCCGAAGCGGTCCCTGTTTTATAACAGTAGACTAATATGTATGGGTCACTAAAAGAGTCAGTACGGTTTCTGGTTCAGGGATTTTAATGGAAATATACGTATTTTGTCCGCCGAATGCCAATTATTAGGAGTGTTGCAGACGAAATTGGTGAAATCATGGTGCAAGAATGTGTATAAGCTGATCAGGGAGGTTGCAAATGGCTGCTGAGATGATGGACTATACCTATATACCCTCAATGGGAAGTCGAATAATGTTAGTCGGGATGTAAATTGATTATAGCATGGTTTTGAGGAATATAAAGCATTTAAGAGGAGCTAGGAAATCTATTGAAGCCTCCAAAACAAGTGTTCCGAGTGACGATTTAAATCGGTTGTTAGTTATACCGTCGCGCAGCTGGGGAAATAGAAACGAGGGGAGTAAAAAGAATGTGGCTTAATATAATAAAGTACATAACTTGGTTACGAACCGTTTTCCTTGCAAGACAATTCTAAGAAAATAATCTTAGTTACAAGCTGAAGTAAGTTGACGTCCAAGATGGATGCTTCATTCCCGGAATGGTAAATAGGTAGCTGTAAGATACAACGCAGCTTTCATATTTTCCCTATGTTGTTTTCACTTCCGTCTCTCATTATCATTTTTTCCTCGATTTACCTAATTTGAAAGGATGTAAAATATATATACACTCTTACCACTTGAAGTTGTTACCTCGTACAAAGAGTTTAACATATTTGGAACTAAATACCTAAAAGGGCGAAGTGGATGCTTTAATGTCCAATCAAACGGCGTGGAATTTACCTATATAAACCTCTTCGGGTTCCAAACCCCTGAGCCGGATAGGCGGGGTTCAATACTGATCGGATTGGTCCCCGCCTACGCCGATCGGACGGAGGACAACTTAAAACTATATATATCTTTATACACATTTAACCTAAGAAGAGTTGAGTTGATTCAAGAATTCTCCTACTGACCGGCCGTGATTTCACATGGTTAAATAAAATACCTAAAAAAAAAAAAAAAAGGCAAATTAGTCTTACCAGAGCTTAAACCTGAGAGAAGTTCAGGGGACAAAAGAAAGAAATTTTCCTCCTATTCGCGAACTCGGACCGGGGGAGGGCAATTACTAGTTTTTTGATCCCCCCAAGAAACCTCAAGCTCTTGTCTTGCCTAAGTTTTTTTTTTTTTTTTTTTTTTTGGAAAGGTAAAAAAAAAAACCGAAAACATGACGAGCACCACCGGCACCACGACAGACCCCGGCGCGGTCGTCGACCTCCTGAGGAGCCTCATAGACATCGACAGCACGAGCGAGCACGAGCACGCCATCGGCGTGTTCTTGGCGGACCACATGCGGTCCCTCGGCTACGCCGCCGAGCGCATCGCCATCGCCCCCAGCTCCGCGCGGCACAACATGTACGCGTACCTCGGCGCGCGGCGCGAGGCCCGGCTCCTCGTCACGGCCCATATGGACACGGGTATGTGTAAATCCGGGGAGTTCCCCACTCCCCTCACCTCCCCCTTTTTTTTCTCTTTCCTTTTTCTTTACCACCCTTTTGATATTGTCTTTGGGTGTGGGGGGTTTGTAAAGGGGGGTTTTTTTATTAAATAAATAAATAAATAAAAAGAATGTCACCTGTCATGGACTACTAATTACTGATACCCCCCTTCCTATTATTTACCCAGTGCCGCCGCACATCCCGTTCAGCGTCGACCCCGACGACGGCGACGTGATCCGCGGCCGCGGCGCCTGCGACGACCTGGGCCCGCTGGCGGCGCAGATCTTCGCGGTCGAGGAGCTGCGCGCCGAGGGCAAGGTCGGGGACGGGGACGTGGGCTTCCTCTTCGTCGTGGGCGAGGAGAAGGGCGGCCCCGGCATGCTGGCCGCCAACGACATGGGGCTCGGGTGGGAGTCGGGCATCTTCGCGGAGCCGACCGAGGGGCGGCTGGGGAAGGGGCACAAGGGCAACCTAGTGTTCGAGGTGGTCGCGCACGGCAAGGCTTGGTAAGTTTTTTATATTATTCATTCAGTTATTCTATCTGGATCTGAGGCCCCAGAGTATTTATTTGTTTGTTTTGGGGTTTGTTTTTGTGTCTTTTCTCGTATACAAAAATTAGAGGAGGAGCTGCTGAATCTCACATGAAAAACGAAACGAAAAAGTCACTCGGGCTACCCTCATCTAGGCAAGAGCGCCACCCTGCTCCTGATCAACGCCCTGAACGACCTCTCGGCCGTGGAGTGGCCCGTCTCGGACCTCCTGGGCTCCTCGACGCTCAACATCGGCAAGATCGAGGGCGGTGAGGGCTACAACATCCTTGCCCCGCACGCCAAAGCGCTCTGTAGCATCCGTGTCGCCAGGGACCTAGACGAGATCAAGAGCAAGGTGTCGGGCGCCCTGGCCGGGCACCCCGACGTCGAGCTTAGGTTCATGTTCGAGTATCCCGAGACGCTGCTGGACTGGGATTTCGAAGGCTTCGAGTCAGCGCCTATGGCGTACGGGACAGATATCCCGCGACTACGTGGAAGTCACAGGAAGGTGTTATATGGACCCGGGAGCATTCACGTGGCTCATGGGAAAGATGAGCAAATCCGGATAAGTGAGCTTATGGAGAGCATTGGAGGGTATAAGCGACTCGCAACCTATTTGCTAAGATAGACGGATAGACAAATAGGTACTCACTCTAAAGGCGTCTTGAAGGAGGCTTTCAAACTATGAAACGACATCGTATTGTTTTAGAATGATTGTTGAATAGCGTGAATATTTACTTTATGTCCTATAAGTACCCAGCGACCCGGCAGAAAAGCAAGAAATAAGTCAGAGCATCTCCCACCGGCAAGGTGGAAAGCAAGCTACTCAGTTACTCAGTGATCAATAGCCCCATTAGAAGCTTCTCAGTTCTTTCCGCTTCGTGGCTATGCTATCTGATTTAAAACATACACAAAAAATCCTTAGACTTAATCCCATTAGTATATGCGTGCGCTATTGACAAATGTCCTGTACGTGAGTTTTTAGAAACTAGATATAACGTGAAATTTTTCTCTCTCGGGTTTATTAACCCCCCTTTAACCTTCCCAAAGTCCATCCAAAACGGTTGCCAGATTCCGATCACTGTATGCATTATTATATAGATAAATAAGGAGAGTATGGCCAGCCGTATTTACGTAGAATGGCGGAGTAGACGATCAAAAAAGCTTTGGCAACAGTTTACAACTGGCCCGAAAGTAGCGCTTCGGTTGCTGTTCAACACATTAGCTCAAGGCTCATTTGTAAATAACCAAGTTAGATACGTACCACTATTGATGTATGCTCGTTTCGTGTCGAGCGGGACATTGAACCGTCTCTCAAGTTCCTGCTTGATACCCTTCTTGGTAACAGTCATCAGATCGGCCGTACGTAGAATTTCACGGATCTCAGCCAGCAATGCGTCGTCACTGGGCATGCCAGCCAAATTGGACATCTCCATCTCATTCTGGTGCCCGAGGAATTGCGAGCCGCCGAACTGGCTTAATCGATTCTCAGCGGGCGCAAAGGACATGCGGCTGAGGTTGCCAGGATTCTTGAGGTCGTATGGTGGAATCATGCCAACTGTCGACCCGGGTCGGGACGGTGTATAATATTCATTAACGCCAACATTCATGCCGGGTTTGGTAGCATAGCTGAAGCCGCTGATCTCAGAACGAGTATCCTCCTTAGAGGTCTGAGCATCCCAAAGCTCGGCTTGGTATTCCTCCCACTTCTTGCGGGGAATTGAGGCGGGATCGAACTTGCCCTCGTCAGAGATGACGACCTTCTTGCCTTTCTCACCAGCGACAACACGTGTGTTACCCCAGTTGAAGTCATCCATGTGCCAGAACGCATAGAGGGGCAGACCGAATGAGAACACGGGGACGGCCACGATGTACAGTATCATCCAGCCGACCATTTCCCATTTCCGGCGCAAGATGAAAATAATGGCTTGCAAACCATAAATTGCGCCGAGCATGATAAAGGCGGTAAGAGGTACGACCGTGGTGGATGTGGCGACCAACACAATGAGATAGACAATATATGCGATGATAACAGGCTGTACGATGGTCGATACTAGATCGACGAACACGATGAATCGCATGCTGAAGCAACAGAAACCGCAAAGCTGGCCCATGGGAATGAGCTCGACGAGGTTGTGCACTGTTGAGTTGATCCAACGACGACGCTGTGACATGAAAACCGCCCAGGTATCTGGGGCGATGGTCCACGCTTTGGCATTCATGATATACTTCGTCTTGTATTTGGAGTGGAACTTGAGCAGGAGTGTTGTAAGGTAACGATCCTCACCGAGATGAAGCAGATTTTTCATGTGTAGGGTATCTACACGGATCGTCGAATAGTTTTCTACCACTTCACGGCTGACGAAGAGAGGCTTGCCGGTCTCGGCGGCGCGAAGACGGTACATAGAGAAACAACCAGGTAAACAGGTAACACTGCCGAATAAACTTTCGAAAGCCTTGACTAGGTTGTGCGAGATGTAGTACTCGTACACCTGGATCATAGTAATGAAGGAGCCCTTGGCATTGGTCAGAGCTGTCTCACCGCAGACGGCAATGAGTCGAGTATCGTCTAGGAAGGAAGCAACCATGCGTGTAGCTGAGTCCGGAGCCACAACCGTGTCGGCATCGATCTGCAGCATGAATTCGTAAAAGGTCGGGTTGACTCCAATGATGTTTCGAATTTGGTGATACATTTCCAATTCCATCGGGCTCATAGGTAGGTTGTAGTGGACACGGTTGAGGAAGCGCATGATAACCATCTGCGAGTCTCGCTTGCCACGGTTACCAGGGCGAGAGACTTCGGATGGTTTGCCAACCTTGACTACAACCAGGAAAGGAACAATGTGACCTTGAACCTCGTATAGACCGGAGTAAACCTTGCCCATGTTATGCTGCTTGAGACCCTCACCAAGAGATTCGAAGCTGAGAGGCTCAGGGTCGACAGACTCAGAGACACCAAGAATGTCAAGAACAATGCGAGGCGTAGGCCGGTCGTTGCCCTGTCCAATAATCATGCCGTCACAGACAATGACGAGGAGTTTGCGTTTGTCGTCATACCGCATACGGGCAGCAGAGTCTATAGCACGGCGAAGCGAATCCTCGTCCTCGGTGTAAGCGGGAATCTGACACATAATGAACTTATCCAGGTTTTCCGGGACGTTCTTGCCACCGAACTGGAGTGCAGCCAAGAACTTGAACCCGATGATACTGATGAGGATGATGGAGACGGCAAGAATGAGGTAGTTAGCGAACTGGCACCGTACCGAATTCCGCGTGTCGACGTCTCCGACATAGAATAGGTTATCGAGGCATAGTTGCATACGTTGACGCATGCCACTATCCATGGCAAGAGCATCCCATAGTTTTGTCACATCAGTGCCTGCTCTCTTTGTAAAAAGATCGACAACGTCGT
Organism: Biscogniauxia marginata; assembly: GCA_022695795.1. Lineage (NCBI taxonomy): Eukaryota > Fungi > Ascomycota > Sordariomycetes > Xylariales > Xylariaceae > Biscogniauxia > Biscogniauxia marginata. The sequence goes on along the minus strand of MU404094.1, from coordinate 177,979 downwards.
CGCTCATAAAGTTGGAAACATCTGGATCAGTCGGGGGGTCCACGCCCTCTGGGGTCTGAACGTGGCGACCACCAATGACATACTTGGTCATGTCGTAAACACGGCCGTTGAGTATGGCGATCTGGTTCTGCTTGCCACCGAGAGTGCTGACATATTGTGCCGAGTATCCTATGTTACCCTTCTTCCAGTTGCTCCTGAGCTCCTCCATCTTCTCATAGAACCAATCAGGCTGAGGCTTGCTAGTGAAATAACGGAAGTCGTGATAGTGAGCATTCAGGTCCTGGCTGTTGATGACGTTGGCCGCACCAGTGATATTCGTTGACTTGTAATCTAGTGTCACAGACGGGTCAACCTGTCCATTCTTGCCCTGGCAGAGGGCTGAGACCTGAACGGGGAATAACGATGTAATGTCCAGTCCACCATACTGCGTAATGGACTTGGTTGGCAGGTAGGGTGGATAGTGGACAGAGGCGTATTCGCCAATGTCGAAGACCTGACCGCGAATTGCAGCGTAAGCAGATGCTCCATCCTTGCCGTCGTACGACGAGAGCTCCTCGGAACTGAAGACGTATTGCTTGGGGCAGATGAGCATGGGAAAGCCGACAATGAAGAATGCGGCGCATAAGCAAAGGAGCCAAATCAGAAAATTGATTGCAACCTTCTCCCGCCAGGCCATTCGCACATCTTTGCGCGACATGGAGCCCATCCACCGAATCAAAAAGTCGGGAATGAACCAAGTCAAGGCATAGACCATGAAGACCCAACGCCTTCGGCTAGGACTGTCCCTATACTCCTCGACTTCAACAAGAGACTTCTCATTTCCGCGCTCCGCCATCTGTTCACGCGTATCAAGGTTTTTGAACATGTCACCAGCTCCGAAGGCAGAAGCACCAGCCTCAGAACGAGTGTCATCCCCGCTACCGAGATAGCCCGCGCGAGGCCTATCACCATATTGCAGAGGATTGCCCATTGATAGAAGTCGTTCCTTGGAAGCCCCAAAGGGGAGCTCACTACCAGGGGTGCCATCGCCAGCTTCCGAAGCGAATCGGCCAGATACAGAAGTGCCGTCCCCAATTGACGCAATTTCCATCCAGCACCGCTCGCTAAGGAAGACACCTGTCGAGCCGATCTGGATTTCATTGCTAGGCCACTGTTTGTTTTGGACGACAGCCTCGACCTTCTCTCGTTCGCTGCCGACAAAGATCGACTCGGCATCAGCAAGACCCAGGAACTCGCCAAACGGTAAGAAGAGACTGAAGTCAGCCGTTCTTAATCTCTGACTTATCTCAGCAATCCCAAAAGTCTGCACCTGAGACCGAACGCATTTGCTATCGAATTGATTGGCGATTCGCCTATCGTTAGGTTTCAGACAGAACACGTAATACGTGTTCGTGTTGGCTGCCGTAATTGCTTGCTTGACATTCTCGAGAGCCGACAAGAACTGCCCGGACGCACCTTGTCCCGAGTGGGGAGCTCCCTTCTTCCCCGACTCATCTTTTGACCGTTTCTCCGAGTATAATTCAGTAGTGTCACTGGCACCGAATGCGTCGGGTGAATCGTTGTATCCGGGTCTTCGGGATCGCAGGCCTCTTCCATTTTTCCTCGACATGACACTAGGTGCACGCATGGGCTTAGAGCTGACAGAAGCCTGCATCACGGTAGTTCTTTCTTGGGGATGCATAACGGTCTGAAGAGCTTCCTGACCGAAAAGGCGCGATACAAATTCGCTCTTACTGGACTTGATTAAATTCATAATATCACCAGAAATGACCTCGCCGTTCTCCTCGACAAGTCCCTTGATAGGGTAGTCGACCTCGCCGGCAAAGTGCTTGACGGTAAAGGTTGCCGCCGTGTTTTCTGACATGAAATTGCTCCCGGGAAGTCTGGCTGTGGCAGAGCCAACATTGATGGCCGGATTCCTGCCTTCGAATCGTTTCCTTAGACTTTCCAAAAGCTGCATATCCGTGCGGTTACGTCGAGTCTGATCGTCTAGGATGCTGAGCAGACCGTTTCCGGGCTTCAACAATCCCTTAACTGCGTCTGAATTATCAAAGTAACTTGTGGCAGCCACAGTGACTTCTTCGTTGTCGAGCATCTCGGCTTTACGGTCGAAGAAATTCTGGAGAGTCATATTGTAGAGGGATTCGATGGCAGCATTGTTGAGAAGCTGGTCTAGTGCAGACCCTGTCGAAGATTGCTGGGAAAACCCGGGAAAGTCGACAATGTTGATTGTGTTAGCTATGGATTCTTCAGGGGCGCAGATCTTCTGGTTGATAGCCTCGAACATGTACGCAACCAGGAGCGAGTATAATGTCCTAGCTAATTCGTCCGCGTTGGCGCGGGCTCCGTGAGGATCTAGCATGACTGTAACTCTTTCACGATGAATCATTTTGGTCTTGTAACCCATGGTCATCTGTAGATCTTGCGAGCTAACTCCTAAGAACGCAGCAATTATCCCTAGCACATCTCTGTTTCTGGCCGCCGTGATATTCTGGCCGCCTTCATGAGAGAACCCACCGCTGTCATCCCCGGTGGCAGTCGTGTTCGCAGTGGTTTCGAATTCAAGCTGTCCAATGTGCAAGATACACGCTAGGATTTGACAAATCTCAGCAATTTCGCTCCTGGGAAACTCCAACTTTCGCAGTGCCGTCTTGAAGAGCTGGAACCCCTCGGCGTCATTGATTCCAACCTTGAGTTGTGTGGGATGACCCAAGTACTTCCATCGTCGCTGTCCAGCCGAGTCCCTGGGGGTGTCGATTCCAAGATGCGACTTTTCAGCCTCGCTCGTGCCCGCAAGAAGGTAGTAGAGAACATGGAAGTTTCGTTCTCCCGTAGGCACGTCGGTTATCCTGCTTCTCTCTAGACGGTGGTCTAGAAGCTTGCCACCGATTAGGAGAGGATTGGTCGTAGATGCTGTGTCATATTGCAGTTCGTAGAAGAGACCAGCCTTGGAGGCCGTCGGCGTGGTTGCAGTCTTGGTCGTAGTCAGACTGTCGAAAACATAAGCCGCAAGGGAGACTTTAGTAGACAATGGCGTTGATGATTTGTTCAAGAGCGCGGTTAACAGATGGGATCGGATGGTTGTCTTGCCGGAACCCGATTCACCCCTGAGAGTACACGTTAGTCAAATTTCCTCTCAATACCCGTGGCAGAATTGACATACAAGAACAGTATGGCCTGATTCTCCGATCGATGTCCCAATCGGAGGAAGGCCCTGTCGGCTATATCTTCAGCGCCGGCCATGGCGCTGCCTTCCTTGCCGCCATCCAGGCCCTTGGCTGAGGTCGTGTACGTGTTGAGGGAGATGAGGGCATGGGAGGAGAGTCGGGCGGTGGGGATGGATACATGAAATCGACTGGCCAGATGTGCCGTCAAGTGAGTGTCAGACTGGAGGTGCGCCGGCAAGGACGGTAGCGACGGTTGGGTATGGGCGCCTCCGCTGCCGCCCATCGGGGGCAGGTTCATAGCCATGTTGAATCTGCAGCCCAACAGGCCGAACGATCGTGAGACGGGTCAGGCGGAGTTAGCTCGACGGGTGAACAATGGCTCGAATTGGGACGGCTTCTGGACTCAGTGGGTGGGATGGGATGGGATGGGATGGGATGAGTTGGGTTTGAGAAAGTTCCGATAAGTCGGCGGATTTCTGTCTATTCTGTGCAGCGATCGATCCTCACGTCGTCAATTAAGGTTAGCAATAGATGCAATGGCGTAGCGTAGCGAACGTGTCGATAACGAATGTGGTGGTTGGAGGCAGAGGGAAGCGAGGGGGGAAGCAAACGGTGCTCGAGGCCGTCGTCAAGCTCGTTCGACCGGTGCTTTCGGGGTGGTGATCCTCTCGAGCCTTTCTCGGATGTGATGTGATGATGGTGGTATGTAGCTGGGGGAAAAAAGGGACATAATTTCCAGTCGTCGACGGGTTGTTTTACTTGGGGGGTTTATTTTTGTTCGGCAGCTTGCAGGGGGGGCACCGCCGTGCAGGTTCGCAGCATACGAAGTGGCGCTAGGCCTGCTTTAGGCACGCGTGACCCATAAAAGCTAGCACATCTCGCCCATCGGCATCCACTGACCTGCGAGACTAGACCTGACGCTGAACCACCCGGGTACCTTCAGGCTGGTGGGTGGAGTGGGTCCCTCGCCATGGGCACTTGCCATCAACAGAGACACCCGCGGATCCGACATACCCCTTTACAAATATGCACCAATCCAATTCGAGGGTTTGGGTATTCTTTTAACCCGATTGCATTGCACCCGACTTACACCCGACTTACACCATCGCAAAGTGAACATGCGTACGGAGACCGATACAATATCGAGCAGGTAGGCAGGATACTAGATCGGTGCAGATCAGGTCTGCGATCGTACCCTCGATCAGCAGATTCAGATTCGGTGGCAGAGAATATTCCCAGACACGGACACAATGACAACATTCGTCCAGGGGTTGACAAATCAGGGAACATGGACTGTGCACATGTAGCATACGTATACACTGTGTACACTCGTGAGAAATACCTGCATACAGTTACATACCTACTCCCTACCTCCTCACTCCATACTCCCTCGGTCATATATCGAGATTGGATGCCATGTGAAAAGTTGCAATTCGTGTAGGCCACTGACTATGAAGCCTTTATTTGTTCGTAATGCTAGAGGCATGGTACTGATCTAGTTGACCTGGGATGAGATTCAACGCCACCGTTCCAACAAGTATTTAAGATTCTCTGCTGGTCAGCTTGGGTCGTATCGACCGGCAAAGAGAAATAACACCACGTCGCTTTTTGGTCGACATGTATACTATATGTAGGTAGGTATATGTAGGAACTTACCTGCGGGAGCAGCAAACAAGTAAGCTAACCTGGGGAGTTGGCCATTGGTTGAAACCGTTGAAGGCCTTCTGTGTATGTAGTGGTAGGTGTGGCCAAACCATACCTACTTACTTACTCACACAATCTGCTACCTTATTAACGGTAAACTCACCTGAGGTAGAGACAAGTCCCAGAGAGATGCGACGAAATACCAGGGCCGAGAGCTGCAGCAAGAGCAATCGTATTGTGCATATATCTCTTCGATCAAGATTTTGTTTTTCTCGGCGGCTTACGTGCGTCTGTCTCATCAGGTGGATCGTGGATTTCCAAAACCTGGACTGGCATTCACCCCTCTAAAAATAGGATTGCACAAAAGCCGATGGCTGCATGTCTCTGTAATAATACGTGCCTCCTGAACTTGTTAGTATGCATTGTTGTGGTCGCCCAGAGCAACCATGTACATAGCGTAGGGATGCAGGCATGAGGCGCATGATGGGATTTGATTTTTGATTCACACGCAGATATTTTCCACGCCATGATCCCATTCCCGTCAGATCGGTCTGCATAGTAAGAATTCTGGTATTTGGTATTTCGTTCATTGGTCTGCTTCGAAATAGGGTAACCTGGGTCAGAGAAAAGAAAAAACAGAGTTTGAACGGGGTGGGCGGCCGCTAAACCTAGGCTTGTTCTGGGAACCGTGCTCTCTCGTATTGGCCCACGGTGGTCCCGTAGGAAAAGAGTGGCGCTGGGGCGCGTGAAAAATTCCAGAAGGTTATCGAGCGGGACACTGCCACAGCGCTCGCAAGGCCCCTTTAGAGGCTCGAACAGACTTGGGGTTGCTTGTCGATTGCCCCATCGAATCGGAACTTGGTATTGACAGGGGTGGTGTGAGAGACCCAGTATAATTCCCCTTCGGCCGCTTCGTATTCACGAACAGCAGATGGCCATTCTCGTAAAAGATCAAGGAATCGCGGTAGTCCATCCCGTATAAGTATAAGATCTTATGCTAAAAATATAAATTTTATGTCATGCACCGAGGGAGAGTAAACAGTTTAAATCTATCTGCCGATTAACTCCCATAGCTTAGATATCTAAGATACATAGTAGGCACCTAGGTTAATATAGTGAGTGTTAGAAATGCTCACGTCAAACAAGCAACAATGAACACGAATTGTAGTTGTTATTTACCTTCACCCCTAAACGTAGCGCTGCATAAGGTGGCAAGCTTACGGTGTACGAGTAAGTTGGTGTATATGTGCCTACTTTATTCCCCTAGTTACATATAGCGATGTGGATATATCCATATGTACATGGCTCTCTATCCGTCTTGATTCGCTGGGCAGAAATGCTCAACCTACCAAGAGCCAATGATGAGGTGAGGTAAGAAAGCAGATCCGAGACGGGGCAGCTATGTGATTGTTTATTGAACTGACAGAAAGGGATCGTCACGCCTCGACTGCGCCAGCTACATGGCTACACTAGGTAGATGCTATTAATCCCTATGTACAAAGACAGGGTATGGCGGTCGACGCCGCCTCGGGTCTTGGACGCGCTAACAACCCTGTACGAAGCATGTACTGTGTACTAAGGAAAACGGACCGGCGCTAAGCTGCTTGAGGTTACAAAGAGAGGCACAACGCGCCCAAGGCCTCAAAACACTGGAAGGTGCAACGAGTGCAAATACTGTGTACATACTCCCGTAAACCTCCTATGCAAAACAGTCCGGTGGACACCAGAGCCCAAGTCACAGGTTCTCGCTCAATAATCTGTCGATCCTCTGTTTTTTTCATCATAGGGAGTGCGTTCGTTCCTCCTCCTCCATACACACTCACTGCGGTACCCCATCTGGTTCCCTTGTCACCACTGTTGCAGAAACCATTCGTTGTTTCTTCCCTCCTGCGTTCTTCCATCGTTTTTTATTTTTACCATAATCTGTATCTAATCGACTGCCTCACTCGCTTTGGCAGTTGTATCTTAATAGTCTATCGCTTCTAATCATCGATTTCTCCATTGGAACTGGCTTTGATATTGTGTTGCCCTGCGAACCGCACCACCTCGACTCCATCCTGCTTGGGTTCTACTTCGGAAGCCTGTGCCCTGACGGCACCGAGCCAACCTCCGTTCGCTAGTCAATCAACTCGCTACGATTCTATGTAGTGAGGTGGCTCGCTTGAATTGATTCCAGATTTTGCCCCCGTCGAATTCGACCATCGTTTCGGGAGGAGGAAAGCTGTAAAGCTACAAGGCGTGGTCATTGTCCGGGAGGACGCCGCCGTTCCATCATGGCGAACCCGCAAGGCCGCATGTCCATGTATTCTGTCGCCGATTCCTTTAGTGGTTCTCGGGTTGGACAGCAATCTGCTTCGGTTTCTACGACGACTCTCCTGAATGCTATTCACAATATCTACCTATCCTCACAACCCTATCCACTCGACGCCGGCACCAGTCTCGTCGTCAACACATGGCTCACGGCTGAACAGACGGGCCCTGATGGCAGATCGGGCGGCACAGTAGATGTGGCTCTAGCTGCTAGAGCATGGGAACATGCTCGACGCCGAGCAGAAGATGGCTGTATTATCTTAGGGTATGTTAACCGACTGACCGATCGACGACTACCTTTAAACGCATCCAGGATTAGCTAATCTTGCTCAGATCTCTACACACATCGACACCTTCGCTCCTTACGCCCTTCCTGTCCTCTCTGCCCCTCTCGATCCCTTCGTCGGTGTTCACTGCCCTCGAAGTGATCAGGCCGTTCATCCGATGTGTGACGCCTTACAACCCGTCCGCACCGCGGCAAACTGCGCTCGGGGTAACATTGACGATGAATCTTGCTGGAAATTTGACTGCTGCTAGTCTAGCTTTGTCGCAGGGGGGGATCGACACTGAAAAGGGTCTCCTCAATATCCCCTCTGAACCGGGATATCGTGCATTTGATGTGTTTTATTACCTACTTACCTCAGCTTCGACCCCGGCCGAGAGAGAATTCTTGAGCCTCAAGCCCGCTGCGAGCTACTCATTACTAGCTCGATCTGGAACCTATGATCCTCCTTCCTACCTTCCTACCGCCGATGACGGTGCAGCCGCAGATGATCTCAGAACTGCCCTGAAGGAGATCGGTATTAAAGGCTCGTCTCATAGAAACTTTATTTCGACCCTCGCTGGTCTCCTCAAGCTTGGCAACACGCTGGACTATAATGTTGACGGGGACGTCCTTGACGACATATGCGAGGATGTCGGCGGGCTGCTGGGTCTTGACCCTGAAGTGCTCGCAAGACAATGCACTACCGAAGATAGGCGGACCTTGATCGGTGGTCTCTACGAAGCCCTTGTTGATTGGGTCATCACCAAGGCGAATGAGTCAATTGCTGCACAGATGGCGCGTATTAGGGATGGCGACGAATCTCTAGACGGGCATCGAACTCCGACCTCGAACGAGGATAACGGTGATACCGTTTGCATTACCGTTGTGGAAATTCCGGACCCCAATCTGGGCAAGGCCCTTTCGATGCGGGGCATCTTCGATGACAGCTTAGGTATTAATGCTGAGATGAAAGAAGATGGCATAGACGTCGTTTCTGCCGGAAGTGCCGTCAACCGGGAGATGCTCAACGCAGTTACGGAAGTTGCCCCTGACCTGGGCATCACGACTGGGCCGGTCGCTCGAGAGCGACAACACGAATCGGAGAGACGAGAAGTCGTACTGGAGAAGATTGGCTTCGCGGGCGAAGACGACGGCTTCCTCAAGAAGCTGCTCTTCCCTGTTCCAGGCCAAGGTATCAACCTTGGCCGAAATGCCAGAATGGATCTCCCCTCCGTGCTCAGCACTAGCCGTGCTTGGTATCACCTATCGTTGCACCCGACCGACGAAACTCCAGCCAGTCTCGCAGCCCTGCCCTCAATTACATCCGCTTGGTCGGCTGGCACAGTATCTCGTCAGCTCCGAGCCTGGAGGCTACCCGAGTGGGCCAACCGGCGCAATAAGAACCTGGATTTCACGGCTGATTTCGACGTTGACGAGTTCGTTCAACGATTCGCTCCCTTGGGCTGTAGGGAAGGTCGAGACGGCATAGAGACGTGGATCCTAGAGCGAGGTTGGAGTAACGGCGAAGTTGTCATAGGCAAGGAGCGCGTTTGGATGCGGGAGTCTGCCTGGTGGGAAGCGGAAAGCATGCTGGACCTGAAACCCCCCCAGGACAGCATGGGAGGCGGTGGTAACCCTTTCGTGACCCCGGGCCTCGAAACCAGCTATTCAAACACTGGTAGCGGTTTCTTCCCACCCCAGTATCCCGACCATGGCTCCAATAACAGCCGAGATCAGCTTGTTGGCCACCAGCGCAACCATAGTCAGCTCACATTTGCGCAAAGCCAAATGAGAGCGCCCTCCGTCAGCCCATCCGGCATGCGCAACATGCATAGTGGTGATTATGGTTTGGGCCATAAGGGAGACACCCACCGTGACCAGGTTTATTTCACCAGTGACGGCGAGTTCATCAATAATCTAGATGCTGAAGATGCCGCGGGCAAGCATGTTGAGACACAGGAGCAGTCATTGGGCCGACGTGCCTGGGTTGGCTTTGTATGGGCCATGACTTTCTGGATTCCGTCCGCTGCCCTTCGGCATATTGGACGCATGAAGAGACCAGATGTGCGAATGGCTTGGCGAGAAAAGTTCGTCCTGGTCTTCTTAATCTTCATCCTTAACGCAATTATTGTCTTCTGGATCATTGCCTTCGGCCGCTTACTTTGCCCCAATTTTGATAAGGCGTGGACTGAGGATGAGGTCAGCACACACATGGGTGAGAGCGATTTCTGGGTCAGCATCCACGGCAAAGTTTACGACATTTCAAAGTTCTGGAGAATCCAACACAGTGATACAAATATCGAGACCACCAGCGAACTCATGATTGAGTATGCTGGCATGAACCTTGATGAGTACTTCGTAGCGCCGCTCCCACTTACTTGCCCTGGTCTCGGCATCGATAAAACAATTCAGCTACAAAAGAATAACACGCCTACGTTGGTGCAAGGTGTGCATACATCTGGCTATTTTCAGGCCGACCCGACTACCAAGCTTCGATCTGAGACTTGGTATAGCGATAATTTCCAGCCGAAAATCAAGGAATACTACCACGGCGACTTGGTATGGGATAAGGACGATGTCTATGATGATGGCCAGAACAACCAACACATGTGGGTCATTTATGACGGCGCCATATATGACCTCACGGATTACTTCATCACGATTGATTTCTATAAGAACTTGGCTACCTACAATTTCCTCGACAGTACCCTGACGGACATTGTTCAAAATAATGCCGGAGATGATGTCACGGACCTCTGGAACGATCACTTGACCGATGTCCAGAACAACCAGACCGCATACGCCGCGGCCGCAAACAGTCTCAACTGTATCAAGCAGACCTTCTATGTGGGCATACCCGATTTCCGTTACTCGGCTAGGTGCCAAGCCAACAACTACATTCTCCTGGCCTTTACCATAATTATCGCTGCTGTCATCCTCATCAAGTTCCTCTCGGCTCTGCAATTTGGCTCCAAACGACGTCCCGCTCCGCAAGATAAATTTGTCATCTGCCAGATTCCTGCATACACGGAGGGTGAAGACTCATTGAGAAAGGCGCTAGACTCCCTCACAGCCCTTCAGTACGACAATAAGAGAAAGCTGATCTGTGTCATCTGTGATGGTGTCATCGTTGGTGAAGGAAACGACCGACCCACACCCAAGATCGTACTGGACATTCTCGGAGTTGATCCGAAGGTTGATCCCCCGGCCTTACCTTTCAAGTCGGTCGGAACTGGCAGTGAGCAACTGAACTATGGAAAGGTATATTCTGGCCTTTACGAATATGAAGGCAACGTTGTCCCGTATGTTGTTGTCGTCAAGGTTGGTAAGGAGTCTGAACAGTCTAAGGCGAAGCCTGGCAACCGTGGCAAGCGTGACTCTCAGATCTTGCTCATGAGCTTCCTAAATCGTGTCCATCACCGTGCACCGATGAATCCCCTTGAACTCGAGATGTTCCACCAGATTAACAACATTATCGGCGTGGACCCTGAGCTCTATGAATATCTCCTTATGGTCGATGCCGATACATGTGTCCGAGAAGATTCTCTCAACCGACTAGTTGCCGCTTGTGCCAATAACTCGAAGATTGCCGGCATCTGCGGCGAAACCGCCCTGCAGAATGAGGAGCGAAGCTGGTGGAGTATGATTCAAGTCTACGAATATTATATTTCCCATCATCTAGCTAAAGCCTTCGAATCCCTCTTTGGCAGCGTCACCTGTCTTCCTGGATGGTAAGTTTCATATCATACCACCCTGGATCTCTTATAACTAACCTTGCATAGTTTCTGCATGTACCGTCTGCGAACTGCTGATCGAGGAAAACCCTTGATTATTTCTGACCAAGTCATTCGAGAATACAGCGTTTGCAATGTCGATACCTTGCATAAGAAGAATCTTTTGTCTCTCGGCGAGGACCGATACCTCACTACATTGATGACGAAGCATTTCCCATACATGTCTTACAAGTTTATTCCGGATGCGTATTGTCAAACTGCTGCCCCTGAGAAGTGGAGCGTTCTCTTATCCCAACGGCGACGATGGATTAACTCGACTATCCACAACTTGTTCGAATTGGTCAAACTGCAGGATATGTGTGGTTTCTGCTGTTTCTCCATGCGTTTCGTCGTTTTCATCGATTTGACTGGAACAATTATTCTCCCGGCTACTTGTGCTTACCTGGTTTATCTCATCTACATCATTGCTAGTAACACCGGTCAAATCCCTTATATCTCGCTCGTTATTTTAGCCGCGGTCTATGGTCTCCAGGCCCTGATCTTCATCCTCAAGCGACAGTGGCAACACATCGGTTGGATGATTATCTACCTTATGGCTTACCCTATCTGGTCACTCATCCTCCCAGTCTACTCTTTCTGGAATCAAGACAACTTCTCCTGGGGTAACACTCGTATCGTTATCGGTGAGAAGGGCAACAAGCAGGTCGTTGCTGTAGATGATGAAGTCTTTGACCCACGCTCTATTCCCCTGCAACGTTGGGATGACTATGCTGCGTTGAACAACCTACCTGGTCGTCGTGGCATACACTCCGAAAAGGGTCACGAAGTTTACGACGACATGTATGAGATGGATGACATGAAGTCGGTGTACTCTTCTGTTCGTCAGCCTTCCGTCCTCACAGGCCTCCAAGGTCGCGGTGGGTACATGCCGCCACAGTCCCCTGCTCCATTCCAGTCGCGCCAGTCTGCCTACGGCCCTTATACCGATAACCCCATGCACCGGCAATCGACCGCTTCATTCGGTGATGTCCAACGTATTCATTCTCCGTACCAAGACGCCCCGGCCGCTGGATACAGACCAAGCATGAGCAACCTTCGGGCTGTATCTAATAACTCACCACAGCACGATATGCTGAGAGCCTCTACCGCTACACCCGGCTTTGGTGCTCGTACGGGACATCAGTCCATGGCATCCTTTGATTTCCAAAGGGGTAACATGGGACCCGATGATAGCATGATTGTCGATGCCATCCAAGCTGTGCTTCGAGAGGTTGATCTTGACACGGTGACCAAGAAACAAGTCCGAGCTCTTGTCGAACAAAGATTGCAGACAGAACTAGTGGGTGAGAAGAGGGCCTTCATGGATCGGCAGATCGATCATGAACTGGCCAACATGTGATTACCCTCATGTTCTCGTCTTGAATATTATGATACGAGAACAAGAGCAGACTGTAGAGATGTACATACGTGGACGAGCTGATAATAGTCTGATACGAGTCAAACAGGTTATTCTGGCTGGGTGGGTTTTGGATCGCACGAGAACTTTCTTCTCACGGGCGCTTAACAGATGGGGATTTTTTGTTTTGGACATCTTTCCTGTTTGACGTGATCTAGCTCTCGGATATACAGTGGGCCAAATGTGTCGATGGTGATGCTAGGGATATGCTGAGAGGATATAATATAAGATCTATATTTTTGTTTTGGTTATTAGCCTGATCAAAGGGAGGTTGTGGTCTCATCATTAAAAAAACTGGACATAGGTGTTATTGTTTTGTATATTAATTCGTCACTCCTTCGGAATAAGGATCACTACTACGAAGCCATAGCTACTGCTACAGCCTACAACTCTATAATAGCAACTCTCTTTGGGCATGAATTAGTTCTATATCTCGTGATCTGCTTATAACTTGATGGAGACTGTCGATTTAGTGGTATCATTCTGTGACTCCATGCAGATAAAGGTCTGATCGACAGCTCAGCTGTATTGACTATCGAAACTGGACTGTTTCTAGGTATATAATAAGCATCGCACAATAAAGAAGGGGATGTTCATTTATAAAGACAGCAAAGTGACATTGTTTAGTAGACCACAGCGAACTTTCATAGGAAGAGAGGGGAAAAGAGGGGGGGTCCAACTAGAGCGGTCCCGTAAAGAGTATCCTTCAAGTCCAACACATGGCGATATGCGAAACGTGAATCGTAAAATCACCTAGTACTTTAAATGAATTCGGGCTATAGTAGCAGGGCTAACCTTTAGTCACAGTTGTGTTCGGAGATACTGATCCGGATGCCTAAGGAGTACGAGCAAGTTCCCATATTGAAGCTAATCGACTTCAGCAAAGCTCATGCGAGAGCCTCTATCGAAATCCCGCCATTGAGTCGTTTCTTCTTAGCCCTTTACGAAGAACAACTCAAGCTTCAATAATAGTGAGAAATATCATAATATTATAAACTGTATAATAGGATTACTGACACATAGTCCCAGTTGTCCGCAGTGTGGAAATCGACACCAATCCATCGATAGGAACATAGAGGATGTCGGATGTGTAAGTTGTTTCCCAAGGCTATCCTGTTCATTGCTCGAATAGAGGGGTGATTTATAAACGACATCCGCACCCTCTTTCGACGAGACGATATCGCCAGGATCTCGATCCAGACCTTCGTTTGCTAGACTTTGGGGTGCCTTGCCCTAGACCCTCTCAATAAGCCTCGGCTGGAAGAGTTGATGGCCTTGATAGACAACGACACTTTCTTCAGAACCACAGATCACTGCGGCCATGCGGGAGAGGTGGGGGCTCGAAGTCCGACGAGAAGCTCGAATTTCTTGTTTGTTTCGGAGTACATGCTGAGTGCTGACACGAGTTAGTCGCGCGTCGTGGTCTTGAATTATTAGCTTTAAGTATTTCCTGTTTTCGTTTGTACTGTATTATTATTAATTCTTTGATATATAAAAATGTAGGCGATATTCCATAGAGGCTAGTTGCCCGGAATTGTCTTCAAAATTTGGCTACGGCTAACATAGGCATATACTGCCGAAGCCATCTGCTTAGTGGCCATCGCAACATCCAATAGAAGCTCATTCAACTCCAGCTAAACGTACAAGAGTTCGCAAACGACATTAATAACAACTATGTCTCAGGGGCCTCTATAATAAAAAGGGAGGTTGTCTTTCTATATGTGATGGACTATGACAAGGCTATGCGCAACTCTATTCTTGGCCCATAATGCAACCCATTTATTTCAATATCCCTAACCTAGGTGACTCCACTGTATCCCCTTTTCCAAATATTTCGTTGACATTATCAACCAACTATCATCGCCACGAGCATAAGTACGGTGAAGGTAAAGGTCACTAAGGATCTCTTGAAAAGAAATCTTCTATCCACGCGTCGTCAGGCCCCGCGCATTCTCCGCTCAGGGTCGAAGGCCAAAGGTTTTCAGAAAATTCTAGTAGCCCCCGGGTTGCATCATTGAAGAAGGTAGGACCTTCATCGTGAGGGTCATCTGAGACCTTTGGATCCATGTTGGTATCATCATACGGGTCCAAATCGCCAGGAATCATGGGGGTAGGCTCATAAAATATATTCATTGGATCACCCGGAGGCGTCTGGAACTCAATATCATCAATGTTCGATCCTCCAGCAGGCGGTATGTGCGAACTATCCTGCTGCATATTAGGAAACATGAAAGAGCCGTAGGTTTCCATATGATCGCCGGGATGATTCGAATTGGATTGGAGTGACATGTCAATATTATTTTCATTGTAACCCCGTTGGTGTGCCGGACCGCCAGTTATCTGCGGAAAATGTGTAGAAAGCGCAGAATGATCGATGTGTGCCATGTCAGACAACGGCTGGGATAGGTTTCCCGAAGAGATCGTCGTATCCATCGAGAGAGAATTAGGTGATGTATCTTGGATACCATGAACTGTCTGTTGGAGGGAGCTCACGTCATCCGGAGCTACGTTCGCACTCTCGTTACTGACTTGGGTTGCTGCCGGAGTTGCAAATTGAACACTCGAGGATTCAAAGAGGCCCCTCGCGTATTCCTCCCGATATGTACGTAAATCTTGCATCACGTTCTGAGGGTTCACAGGCGTGGATGTCCCTCCGCGCTGTGCAGCTGTCCTCTCCTCTATGTACCGGCAGAAGTGGTCGATCTGTTCCAACCCGGTGACATAGGGTGATTCCGGTTGCGGCGATTCTGGGAAAAGCTTGTGCCAGATCCGAAACCACTGCACATGAGGTCCTCCGCGTTCTTTCCCAATTTCGAACCCGGGCCTATGTTCCTTACGTAGATGTGCGCCTAAATGGCTAATATTGTCGAACTTTTTCTGGATACACCTCGAATACTGATGGCAATCTTTCTTGTAAAAGTGGCAAGCAAACTGGAGCTTTCCTCCAGCCTCAGTTGGTGGCGTCTCAGTTGTTTCTGTTTGTGGCGTGTCGTCATCGCTGTCGTCTTCTTTGCGGCCCCTTGCTTTTTCCTTCCTCGGCCTCGTATTATGGAGGGGCTTGGCATGGTTTCGTGCAGTTCTGCCTTTCCGTGATGTTGTACTGTTGCCGTCAACTGGCTCACTCTGCCAGAATTCTTCGCAAGCATGCGAGATAAATGTGTAATACGAGCTATCTTCGAGAGATTCAAGCCACTGAATTACTACAGCTGGGGTGTTCCTAGCGGAGAATGACGGTGCTTCCGGAAGCGATCGTGAGGATCTGGATAACATATCACTAGACTCTTTCTCGTTGTAGGAGAGGTCATAGTTTCCGGGTTGACTGGTCAGGGATCTGCCAGCCGTATCAGAAGAAGACGAAGAGCCTATCCTGTTTATGGAGCCCAAGTCTTCGCTGTTGTCGCCATCCAGTGTGATTGTTTCTAGCTCAATTTTCTGTTCTCGGACTGCCCTTTCCCCCTCGAGTCCTTTGAGAGATTCTTGAATCGAATCACAAGGATTATTGACATACTTGATGTAGTCAATACTCTGTTGGCGTTGCTGCTCATCATGGGACTTGATTTCACTGCTGCCTGTCGTGCATTTCACTTCAGTAGCGTCACGAGGTTGGTATTGATCCTTCATCAAGTTGGAAGGGTCCACAAAACCCTCCGAAGGTAACAGGGTTTCTGTTTCGGGTGTTGAGCGCTTGTAGCAGTGCGATGAATGAATTTCACCATGGAACACTTTGACTGGTGGTGAACTTGGTAGTGGTGGTGAACTTGGTAGCGGTGGTGAACTTGGGTAGTGGTGGTAAAGTTGGTGGTGGTTTTGAGTACATGCTTTGGCATCTTGGGTGGTAGCAGCCCGGGCAATGAGAATCGAGAATATAATTCAATGGACCGTCGCCACATTGGCACTGATGTATGTTATCGTCAGTAATGTCGTCGCAATGTCCAAGCATTTCATTGGGTCCACTTACGCAGTACCATATCACCAATCCCCGTGGGTTACTAACAACAGAATTTCTTCTGTGACGTTTAAGAGTGTGGAAATGGCAACCCATTTGAATGCTTAGTAGGGCAATCAAAAACTGCTCCTAACTTATACTACCGCTATTACTCGTTGAAATTTGATCAATATTTCGTTAGAAACCTTTATATTAGCTAGAAAGTAGTAGCATTAGATATCCGTATAGATTGTAGAAATCCTATCATTTTGAATATAAAAATAGGGGGGTGATATAGCTGAATAGTACATACCATGATTCAAAGGTCGCGATACTCCTCGATGAAAGTCTGTAGGGAATGTTGGTGTTGTGCTTTACGATTTTCATCTGATTACCTATATCATTGGTATAAACTTCTAGGAACATTTGCACTTATTCAAATTGATCAAAAAAGTGATTACTTCTCCGTTAAGGGACAAGTACTCATACAAAAAACTGGAGGCCCAGCTTGCTAGGTTTAATGTACTATGACATTGGCTTTAACATTGTACCAGCCAATAGCAATCTGACCAGCGCATACACAGCATACATGCATACCCAACCACGAACAAAAGAGCTGAGCTGCCCCCTGTCATTAACCAGGTAAGTACTACGTAGACTTAAGGATCAGATATTGAAATATCTAGACAGATGTGTTAACTATATAATGCTCACATACAGCTTTCTGTATACCTAGGTTAATATATACATATCTAGATATCCAATCTACTTGATTCTGATTGGGACCAATAACCTGTATTCCATCTCAACATTCACAGCAAGTGGTCGTAATCATATACGTTTAAGCAACTGTTAGGCGAGTAAAAGGTCATTGGACTAGTTTACATATTGGAAAATGAATAGAATCTTGTATGATATTCTCGTAGAACTATTCGTTTCGAAAACCACTAAAGTAACCACTAATACATAGCTACTTCTTTAATATACTAACTACACTAAAGAGAGAAAATATGCAAGTGAGAGTAGTTTAAATAAAAGCCAAATTAGTACCAATATATATAAACTGAAACGATAACTTATAAAGAAAACCAGCTGTTAATTTCGGCTGGTCGTATCAATTCTATAGATAAGAGTTTAACTACATACTCTATCGTAACCAGGGTCTTGAGTAGCTCTTAAATCCTAACCAAACCGTCGCTAATAATGTTCGAGACCTATATCGCCGTGTTTCCTATGCATATGCTCGTAGCAATCATCAGACAACTTAAATGTCTCCAAGCAGATCCAGCAAATATGTGCACCGCATCGACAAACCATGTGATTACATCCCTCAGTCTTCTCAAGAGGCGTCTTGCACTTAGGACAGTCCTTGATGCCAATCTCCTTCTTCAATCTCTCAAAGGCCTCATAGCCACCTGTCGACACGTCCTTATAGTCCGCGCAGCTCATAGAGCCATGCTGGGCGTGGCAGGCCGTGCAGACGGGTATAAGACAACGAGCGCAGGTGTGCATCTTGGCTTCCGCGCTGACGCGGTAGACAGAGTCGCAATCCGCAGAGGGGCAATACTTAAGCAAGTGCGGATGGAGGCGGACATATGATGCAAAGGACTGCTCTAGCAACTCGTCAAAGGCAGTAGACGAGAGGTGCTCCTGCAGTTCTGGAAGGCCCAGTATCACGGCACAGTTTCCGGAGTCGCCGGCGCATCGGATATGGACCGCGGAATCCTGTCGGGTAGCTGACATGCACAAGTTCTCGAAACAGTCGAGGCAATAAACATGGTTGCACGAAGTCCGAACCGGGTTCTCGGCCTCGGTCCAACATACGGAACAGTCCTGGGTAGTCGATTCCGTTCTTCTGACGTGAGAAGCTTCATTGCCGTTCATGATGGCCAACGCAACCTGGTATTCTCTGTCCGTACCCGTGATAACAATACGCTGGAGTGTTGAGATAATGTCAAACCTCACGCTATCGGGGCCAAGTTCATTCGCGATCTTCTTAAACCCTCCGTGGCAAGCCCAGAGGAATCTTTCCTCATCGAGCTCGACGTTGAACTCCTCCGACTCTTCAACCTTGAGGATTTCGGCGATCGCTACCTGGACTTCTTCGCACTTCTTTGGCGACCCATACAGCCGAAGCTGCGACTCCGTCTTGTTTCGAATAATGAGCACACCGGTCCGCTGTTGTAGTTGTCTCAGCCTCTCGATGAGAACTCCGTTACTACGGAGCGACGGGTGCCAAAGAACAGAAGGGCCATCTTTGGCAACTGTACCGGCCAAGATCCCTGCAATAGTGTTCGTAGCACGGGCAACATCTTTGTCAACTTCTCCTTCAATCTTGAGAACTCGATACCATTTAGGTGGGTTTGAGTTTTCGTAAGCCACGAAACGCAGGCGCAGTGCTTTCCAGTCTTTGATGTTGGCTTTGATCTGGGACTGAACAGCTTCATAGATTAGAGCAGAGACCTT
This sequence comes from Biscogniauxia marginata, assembly GCA_022695795.1. NCBI lineage: Eukaryota > Fungi > Ascomycota > Sordariomycetes > Xylariales > Xylariaceae > Biscogniauxia > Biscogniauxia marginata. The sequence goes on along the minus strand of MU404094.1, from coordinate 159,012 downwards.
GAACTTTGCTGAATGGATCAGCTGAGCTGAGAGCCTGGCAGTCTGGTTAAAGGGGATAGTTTTGTTGTTCAGTCTTGCAGCCTCCCGAGCATCGTCCTCATTCTGGAATCGAGCACTCGCCTTCATCCGTTTCCCGGTAGTGTCAGGGGTGAGCTCCCACCATTCAAGAGGACCAACAGCTGTGAAAAGTGACTGCATCATCGCAGAACAAGTATCGATATTTACGTCGTATGTGGGCTTTCCAAGCTCGATATTTCGAGGTTTGTCCCACGGGGTTCGGATAGAGTTGGATACATCCGTTTCCGTTGCAGATCCGGGAACTTCAGTCAAACATAGTGTCCACGCTGTTGGATTATGTCGTCCAACTCCTCGTCTTGGGATAGTGCAGGTCGGGCTTCGGTCTTTGATCTTATAGGTGCCATCCTTGAACTTCTTACAGACACGGTCGGCGACGTCGCCGTTTCCAAAGTTCAGCCAGACCGTCTTAGTAGGCTTATGCCAAGAACACTGCACTTTCTTGCAATCTACACGGAGGGCGCCCGAATCAGATACCATAGGGGTACTGACCGAAGTAGCGATTGGGTGGATTCTGTTGCCCCTACGTGATGCTAACTGCGGACCAAGCTTGAGAGTGGCTAACTTGGCGAATTCTGGGTCTTCGACCTTGACGATGGCACTCGAAAGATCTTCATGACAAATAACTCGAGTTTGTCTCACATTTGAGGTATCAATGCCATGTGATCGAAGAAGAGCGAGTACAGACTCTGGAGTACTGTCTTGTGGAAGTTGACTAATCTGGACAGCAGAGAAATCAGATGCCAATGATACCTTGGTGACAGCGGCACCGGCCTCGAAGCGTACCAAGGCACTACCCATATAAATCTGCCATGCTCGTCAGCAGCGACAAGTTATCTGTTGTTGGCAATCTTACGTTTAAGGTGTCCTTAATTGGGGTTCCCTTGATTTGCGGTTCATTTACCGCATCCTTCGAGTGCGAAAATGGGCAATTTTCTCCATTTCGACAGTAGCCGCTCTGGAAAAACTTGCACACGATCTGGGACCGCGGATCATTCTTTTCTGAAAGGGGCTTGGTAGACTTTCGCAACTGCAGAGAATACTCTCCAGCTGGGGTGAAGCTAGAGGCTGCTGGGTTCATCGTGGGTTTCATAGGAGTTATCTCACTTCCACGGATTCTCTTTGATTTGGGGCTTAGAGGTCGAACAAGACCAGGAAAAAACTATCTTGGTGTAGGCTGCCGACTGTGTCCTTTGAAATATCCAATAGTGGCCTGACAACACTTCTAATTTTGATCAGGCATCAAGTATTATGACTTGCTCGACGGGCGGCAGACCGCATATAGGGGTTGCACAGCATGACTGCCTGCCGCATCGCTGCAGCCAATAGTTTAGAGATCTAGACTGAAGTCATCGTAAGTAATAAATATGAGGCTTCATAGATACATTAGGCCAAGCAAGTGAGCGATGCATGTGAGCTGGAGGCAACTATTAGAGATTTCCTTTAATATATATCCCATTTATTGTTTCCTCTGCAGTTCCTAAATACGTAGAAGAAACGAACATCCACCAATGTAATGATAAGAATCGTCAACTGTGATTAATTACTAAGGAATATCAATTAGACGCGTTGTATTATTTCGTGATGTTTACTTCTAATTACGAATGCAAAAGTTGCTATAGCATTGCGGCACTACAATGACTCATCGCTAGAGGCAAGGGGTACGCCAATGAAGAGTTGCATAGCTAGGGAATATTATAACTACCTTATAAACGACGACTTTAGCCAAACCTACCTGATATGTTAAGACATTGATTAGGTATCGAACTACTAATTATTGGAAACTGTTTACATGCCAACAGTCATAGCCTTGCTTCAGCCAACTTCATATGAATTCTTACCGAGAAACTCACATGATTAATTTTCACATTGACTAGGCACCTAGGTAGATTTCATATTTTATAAAAAGAAATCTAAAAATTTTCTCTTTACTATATATTTTATAAATATTCGAAATCCCTTTAACCAGTATGTTCGTTGCTCACTTAGTTCTTCAGTACGTACATTAATAGGGGTAATACACGCATTGACACGATGTTATAACCATCGGTTGCTATAGGCAATGTGCCACAAATAGGAAAACAAACACTGCAGTGTAACATTGGATGTTCGCTCTACGTAATGAAATCCTCTTACACTCAATTGAGCCACGACAAACCTCAACATGCATTAAATCAATATTGGGGTTTACAGCATTGTCCACTAAGTAGAAGTTGATTAAGCACGCGAGCCGTATGCACAGCATTGTCGAGCAAGTTGAGCAGAGCTGTGATGAAAAGATGGGCTGTTGTGCGTTTATCTGTAATTGAAAACGGTAACTAGGTTGCTCACTTTCTGACATGTTGTAACGCTATGTCTGACGTTTTTTTTATGATTGGTCGTACCTACATTTGGCGAGTTGGAGTTGGAACGTAGCGCTTAATGATATACCTACGACTAGCTAATGATCAGCCTTACGTGTTTTCTCCTTAGACACCGCCTAGCTCTTCCGAAATTCATATTGACTAGTGTTTTACGCCGAAATCAAAGACAGAAGCACTTGCGCCTGTGAGCTTTTCCACGGCATTCAGCTTGGTATGCATAGAAGCCTCATAATAATTTATATTCCCAACTCCAAATCCCTACGCCGTCCTGCTTAGTAGTTAGAGATGTCGAGCCGCTCAAAAATACTCAAATGTACCTGTTAACCGTGTGTGAGCGAGTGCACTACCGGATCTTCCCCACGCCCTTAAGTCTGAGATAGACATCCGTGCCCCAGCCGTACAGACTTTGGACGGCGATACCGCCACCGAAGTATTCGGCGTAGGCACGGCTGAGTGGTAATCCGTATCCTAGGCCCGCGATAGAGCTTCCACCACTGCTGGCACTGGATATTACACCTAGCGCGTCTTGGCTTCCGCTGCCGCTGCCGCTAAGTCCGCCTGATATTAGGCTGTCCTCGTCCTCAAGGAAAGTTGTGAAGCTGTAACTCCATATATTAGGCAGGATCTCAGGTGCGATGCCGCCGCCCCGGTCACGGATCCGTATCGTAACGCCAGGCGCGTTATCATCAAGCGGCTTGATGGCATCACTCTTAAACGCGCCCTTGTCGACTGCCGGGGGATCAAGAGTGACGCGCGGTGGTCCTGCGTCTGGTGGCTCGGGGGCAATGGTTATGACCACCGGTTCCCGTTTGCCTTGATTATGTGTATTCTCGACGGTAGCACGAAAGGCATTCTTTAGTAACTCTGTAGCGATGTATTCGAGGTGCATGGGAACGAAGGCGAAAGTAGTCTCGGGCTCCCCGTCGATGATCCACTGTGGCCGGACGCCATATTTAAGCTCGCAGATGTCAGCCACAAAGCCCGCGCACGAATCGATAACGGCCGACGGGGAAAGCGCCGTGTCGATGACGCCTATATAGCTCGGGTGCTCAGGACAAGGAGTGGGCGACGCAGAGGGGTCGAAGTGTGGCAAGCTACTGTAGTGTAGCGCGATGTGCTGTTCGGCAATTAGGCGCGTGCCGATGCGCGTCCGTAAGTGGGTATCTAGAAACCGCGTCACCTCGGCGGGCGAGATGTACCGGCGACACTCCAGGAACCCCTTGGCGAGAATGGGGATCGTATCCTGGTGCGTGGCTACCAACTCGGCCAGCACGGACGTGAACCTGATCTCGGTGTCGAGGTCGGAGATGGTTCGGTGTTTCCATGGTAGGAGGGTGGAGAGCGAGTGCAGGTAGTTATTGTAGATGCGGCTGACGTTTGGGTTCGACACGACAATGAATGGGAGGTTGCGTAGGGCCTGTATACGGTGGGCCAGCCGGATGGGTAGTAGCGAGAGGGTGAAGTTGGCCGAGGAGAAAAGTGCTTCTGCCGAGAGGGGTGGGCGGCCGTGTCTGGATCGGGGGTTTGGTGCGTCAGCTTTAGAGTTCTTCCTTATACTATGTATTTACTTATTTGCCGAGCTTCAGGGGGAGAGCAAAGCATATAAAACGTTGAACTAGATCATATGAAAATGGGCAAGTCTTTACTTGACCAGGTCAGCCAGGCTCAGTGAGTGCTGGTGCTTGTTGGTGAGGTCGGCAATCTCCTCATCAGTGACGGTAGCGGTTCTTGCTGGATGGGAGGATACTTTGTGATGGTGGCTGCTGTGGCTGCTGTGACTTCTAGTAGAGCTGTCTGTTGCGTACGACGAGGACAGAGACCTTCGCGAAGCAATGCTTCTGATGTTCGAAGAAGCGAGGCGATGAATTGAGAGCATAGAAGAGGCATTGGGTGTGTTGAAACACCTCAATGGCCTGTATATGCCTTTCATGGCGGCATCATGTGGTGCTCTGGCGGTGAGGAAGCTGGGTGAAGAGAGGAAGAGGACGGAGAGTCACAAGCTGCAAGGTTGGGAGGTCAATCTGCGTCAGCGCGGTGGGATTAGTCAGTACTAAGTACCTACATATGTACTTGCTCTCTTATCTTATCGTTACCTATGCGCTATGTACCTTAGGTAGGTAGGTACATATATCCTACCTCCTAGGACCCTGTAAGTATGTACTTCTACTACACTACGCCCAATTGGTGCTCCATGTATACTGTAGGTACTGCGTCTTGTACAACAATGTCAAGAATAAATCGTAAGAAGTCACGGGAAAATAATCAAGTATACCTAAGCAAGGTTGTTCTGGAGTTGACGAATTAATAGTGAGAATTGAAACCGAATTGCTTCTCGGCGTAATTCATTGTATCTCCCTAATACGTCTTATAGCTTGATATGCTGCTACCCCGCAATCAATGTCTCTGCCCCTCTTCGTGATATGCAGCCACAGATTATGTGAATAGCCGTCGTTGCTCTAGATACAGGCATGGCATCTACTGAGTCCTCACTTCTCCGTCTAATTCGACAGCCTTGACGTGCTCGTGTGACTCTAGAGTTGCTATCGAGTCCTCGGGGAAGGAGACGCTATGGCGGAAAGGAATCAGTGTCGCTGCTATACTTCGGGAGGGAGATGTCATACGCGAATCCCTTGATGAGATTGTATTCGTGGGTGATCTTGCCGCCTTGGTCCGTGGCATGCTTCTTTGCCGCCGCCACTTGCTCGGGCGTGGCATCCGGGTTGCAGGTAACCTAGTCGAGATCGAGCAGTGAGCGACATGATCTTTAATATGAATTGCCTCACATTGGCACATTATTAGTATAGGAGGCTGGGTTGGTCATACAATGTAGGAAGGCATCTTGGTGGACGAATGACGTATATGTCTTTGGGTATAGGTTATTCTAATAAACTCTCGGAATGTGGTGCGGGAGAGAATGGTGGATGAGAGATAAGAAAGGTTAGTAGAGACAGTAAGGGGGAGAGAGGGAGAGAGGGAGAGAGAGAAAGAGAGAGCGCATGTAAATTTAAAGGGACCACCAGAGTTTCACTAATACGCCAGCGCCAACGCCGGCTTACTTCATATTCCCACGTAGTACTAGCAGTCGTACGTACTACCTACGTACATACGATAGGTGCCTTACTTTCTGCCCAGTATCTCAACTCGTGTGACTCTCAACAAGGCAGCACAGGCTAGTTGGAGGGGTGAATACGTCATGCCTCTCAGGATCGCGTTGCTCGTGCAAGTCATTGGGTTAGCTACTTCGATCACGCAGTCTAAGCCTGCATCTTCTGCCCACTTTCCTGACAACTAGCGCACCCGAGGATTCTACTTGATGGCCAGACGAGTTATGTAGGTGGCCAGCCCCATTGTCTCGTGTACCCATAAGCCGTAAGTAGCCTACAACTGCCTTTGTCCAGTCCACGCAACTTAGTCAGCCTCGGAGCTAATACTGCCCGTACCCCACATTAGGTATGATCCACTCTATTTCTATTTACACTATCGATCTTATCGATAAGAAATGTTCTTCGATGCTCATTTTTTTTTTCTTTGCGACATCAGGACTTATTGATAGCTTCCAACTACCTACCTATGCTAGTATCGATGTTTGGAATTGCCCAGCACTCACCTTTCACTTTCGCTTGCTTTTCGCCGGGCTGCGACTTATCTGGACCTGCCATTCCATTGCCAGTGGTATTTAATTTAATCTCAGCGCAAATTTGACAACATGGATGAACAGTCGCACAAGCCGCATCGCAAGTCGAAGGAGAAGAAGAAGCCTACGGGTACGGGTGGTAGGTGACGTCTTTGACAAAAAGTTTCGGACTTTTTATAATGCTAACTCTGTATAGATCGTAATCCGAAGGCTTTTGCCTTCTCCCGTCCCGGAAAACTACAGCGAGCGGCGGCAAGATCCCATGACCTGTAAAGTGCAAGCCTTCGGATGCGACGATGAACCGGCGTACTGACCTCGCCTTTCAGCCACGAGAAGCGATTACACGTGCCCCTAGTCGACCGACTACCCGAAGTAGAGCCTCCACCGAAACTTGTCGCCATCGTCGGTCCTCCTGGGGTTGGTAAAACAACGCTGCTGAAGAGCTTAGTTCGTCGATATGCGAAGGAGACTATTTCGGACCCGCAGGGCCCCATCACGGTCATCACGTCGAAGAAACAACGATTGACCTTCTTAGAATGTCCTAATGAGCTCGAATCGATGGTTGATGTCGCAAAGGTGGCCGATATCGTTCTTATCATGATAGATGGCAATTTTGGTTTCGAAGTATGTGAGGTCGTCCGCTACATTCTCTCTTAGAAGATAGTTACTAAAATCTAACGCGGAACAGATGGAGACTATGGAATTGTAGAACACCAGATACCCCCCTTTAACCTAGCTTTACGTTAACGATACTTGCAGTTTAAATATTCTCAGCGCTACTGGCATGGTAAGTGTATTCTATCATCGATTTATTATCCATATTATAACTAACCTCGCCTAGCCAGGAAACGTTTTTGGTATCCTAACGCACCTCGACTTGTTTAAAAAACCGCATCTTGTAGGATACCCTAAGCTTATTATTCCTGCCAACTTCGACTGACCTCGATGGGTGCAGCTTAAAGACGCCAAAAAGCGGCTGAAGCACAGATTATGGAGCGAACTATACCAAGGCGCACACCTATTCTATTTATCCGGTGTAATCAATGGACGATATCCGTACGTGGTCCCTAATTTGCTTCCGTTCTATATAAGAATCCCGAGGTATTATGTATATGCCAGTTATGAGCGCGCCAAGTCCTCTTGTCTACCGGTTCTCCGAGACATGGTCTAATTGCTGACCCAAACTTTCTATAGAGATCGCGAAGTTCATAACCTGTCTCGGTTTCTCTCTGTAATGAAGTCTACAAGACCCTTAATATGGAGGAACACACATCCCTATGCCGTGATTGACAGTTTCCGAGATATCACACATCCCTCTCTGGTCGAAGAGGACGAAAAATGTGATCGGTCCATAGCATTGTCGGGGTACCTCCGCGGCAGTAATTTTAGCCAGAACCAGCGCTGTCATGTACCTGGACTTGGCGACTTCACTATTCAGAACGTTGAGGCGCTACCCGACCCCTGCCCGACCCCTGCCCAAGAGCAAGCTATTGCCAAAGCAACCGGAAAGACCGGAAGGAGGAGGCTAGCCGAGAAAGAGAAAAAGATTCATGCTCCTATGTCAGATAGGAGTGGCTTGAAGATTGACGGTGATGCTATTTGGATTACTAAGGAGAAGGGATTTACCTTCGACAAGGACAATGGCGAGGAGCGAGGCGAGGGTGAAGAGCTTATCATTGGACTCCAAGCTGAGAGAAAATTACTTGGCCAGACAGAGGATGGCGTGCAGTTATTTCGCGGAGGCGAGAAATTGACAGACGCGTTAGAAGAGGACAGTGGACGAAAGGCCCAGCGAACAGCGAGGCTCGCCGAGAGGGACGACAACGATGAGGCCTTAGAAGATGGAAATCTCGACAGTGAAGATGAGAATCTCGACCCAGAGGAGGAAGCCGAGTTTAATGAAGAGAGACTCGGCAGAATGTTTCAAAGCGTTACAGATGAGAAGCAACTTGGAAACGAAGATGTAGCATTTGCCGATAGCGACTCGGATCTAGGCTCAATTTCAGGAGAGGAGATCGATGCAGAGGATGACGAGGAAGAAGCCGCCCTTCGATGGAAAGAGAACCTGACTGAAAAGGCCCAGATGCTTTATGGGAGCCGTCCCTCATATCGAACTGCGGATCTTTCCCGGCTCATGTACAATGAGGACCTTACCGCCGAAGAAGTTCTTCGAAGATGGAAAGGCGAAGTCGAAGATGCTGAAGAAGATGCAGCAGACTCCGATGACGATGGCTTCTTTCAAAAATCTAAAGTTGAAACGGAGGACATAGAGGATCGTCAAATTCCAATGTTCAATTACGATGATCTTTCTGTCAAGTGGTCAGAAGACAAAAACATTGAGCTACTTCGACGGCGGTTCACTGCTGCGACTTTAAACGGCCGCGGTGAAGATGAAAATGGTTCCGGTGAGGAAGAAGGAGACGACGAGAGCGATGAGGGGGATGGCGTATTTGAGGATCTTGAAACAGGCGAACAGCACAAAGCCGAACCAGAGACAGCGAACAGCCTAGAGGCCGAACGCGAGAAGAATGCACGAAGAAAGGAAGAGCTTAAACTCCGATTTGAGGAGGAAGATCGCGAGGGATTTAAAAACGACAAGGCTAATGCCCGACGCGAAGCTGGCGATGAACAACAGTTTGGTGAAGATGAATGGTACGAAAGCCAGAAATATCTTATCCAGGTCAGTATGAGCTATTATCCCCATATGTGCGCTGGCTTAAAGCCGTGTTTATTTATGTGAGTGCCGCGCACGAGTTGACCTGCTAACACGTGGGGTACAGAAACAACTCGACATCAATAACGCTGAGATGGAAGGGTTAGACGAGCGGCAAAGAATCGCCGTGGAGGGTTTTAAGGCTGGAAAATACGTCAAACTAGTGCTTAATGGAGTGCCAGCAGAATTTTGCAGCAACTTCAATGCTCGGATACCAATCATCGTAGGCGGCCTGGCAGTAACCGAAGATCGCCTAGGATTTGCCCAGATCCGAATCAAGAAGCACAGATGGCACAAGAAAATCCTGAAAACGGTAATTATTTTTTTATCGCGTGCTTTTTGGCATTGTACCTTTATTAATAATTCGTATAGAATGACCCGTTGGTATTCAGCTTAGGATGGCGTCGATTCCAGGTGAGTTAATGGCACCCATATCCGGTTTTAATTATATGTTGCTAATTTCCTCACGTTGAACAGACTCTTCCAATTTACAGCACATCCGATTCCCGGACGAGGAACCGGCTGTTGAAATATACACCGGAGCACATGCATTGCCAGGGCACGATATACGGGCCTCTAATTGCTCCGAACACAGGGTTTGTATGTTTCCAGAGCTTCTCTAAAGAAAATCCAGGTTTCAGAATTGCTGCCACAGGCACGGTGCTTAGCGTCGACGAGTCCACGGAAATCGTCAAAAAGTTGAAGCTCACCGGGACACCCAGCAAAATTTTCAAGAACACAGCCTTCATCAAGGATATGTTCAATACCTCTTTAGAGATCGCGAAGTTTGAGGGTGCTGCCATAAAGACCGTCAGCGGCATCCGCGGCCAAATAAAGCGGGCCTTGGCCAAGCCCGATGGCCATTTCCGAGCCACGTTTGAAGATAAGATTCTGATGAGTGATATTGTGCTGCTGAGAGCTTGGTACCCCGTGAAGCCGCATCGGTTTTATAACCCTGTCACTAATCTTCTCGGTGACTGGAAGGCAATGCGCCTAACCGGGCAAGTGCGGCACGACCAAGGCATACCAATACCACAGAATCGAAACAGTCAGTACTCAAAGGAGATTGAGCGACCGACGAGGCACTTCAATCCGCTAAGGGTGCCGCGAGCGCTTGCGGCCGACCTACCCTTCAAGTCGCAGATTGTACGGATGAAGCCGCAGAAGCAGAAGACCTACATGCAGAAGCGAGCGGTCGTTCTGGGTGGGGAGGAGAAGAGGGCGCGTGACCTCTTGCAGAAGCTCACGACGATCCGAAAGGACACAATCGCTAAGCGGAGGGCTAAGAAGGATGAAAAGCGCGCCGAGTTTAAGAAAAGGATGGACGAGATGGGAGAGAAGAAGGAGGCCCGGGAACGGAGGGAGAAGCAGGAATTCTGGCGGAAGGAGGGTCGCAAGAGGAAGGGTGATGGTGAGGAGGGTGGTGGCGGTGGGAAGAGACGACGTTGAGGTCCGCGTCACGAATATTCCCATCCCCCAGTAGTTACGAGCTTTAAAGGCTGCTCTAAACATGTACATACCTATGCAGCTTTGAAAGGGCAGCTACATAACTTAAACACGAAACATTGTCAAATGCCGAACTTGCTTAGTACTGATAATATAGTGGGCTGGCTATACTCCATGGTGAGGCACACCACTGACAATTATGGGGTCGATGGTTGCGAATGCAACCTACGGCTACACCCGCATCTAATTCGCGAACTAGTACCCCTGGGGTGACCGCATCGGCGTCTTAGTCGTCACGGAGATCGCGATTGTCAGTGATAATGCATAGCTGAACAGTCCTACCAATTACATATAGCTGTCAAGATCGCTAATGAAGAATTGATGTTCCTAGCCCGATGGCAAATAAGCGTTTTTCTTTCTAATTGTGATAGACAAGCAAACCACCGTCTCGTGGTGATGATTTAGGAAGAACTAATTTCGTCCTAAAGTGACTATCGAGTTCTAATGGTACTGCTTTTAATACGGAACGTAATCCTAGCTCGCCTGCAATGATCTTATTTGTGTTTAGGCTCACGATAGTTCATATTCTCGAAGGCACCTATCATATCCTGGTGTAAGGAGATATAACCAGAGATACCAGCCTCAATTTCACCACATCACGCTTCTCCCAATACCCCAGTAAAGGCAAAATCCTAGGCGAGTTAGTTGCCTGTTTAAAGAGCTTAAAAGAGAAACCTACGCAACTCTCACCCGAGGAGAATTGCTTGCGGCACACGCCCTTGATAAATAGTGATATAGAAGCTGAGTGGATAAGTTGGAGAGCGATTATCATGAATAGAGGCGATGTTAGGAGCACAATCACATTCTCACGAATCGTAAGAGCGGAAAACGCCATGATATCATATTGCAACTGCCTTAGGTATACTTTGAACTCAGATGAACACACACACATATTGCCTACCAGCCCGAGCCGCCAGCCTCATCCTGCACATCTATAAGGTACCTAACCACTTAACTTCAAGAAAATCAACTATGCCAGGAAGTGAAGGAGCATTATTGCAAATCAAACACCCATTCACCCTCCCAAATCACAAATACGCGCCCCCTCTCCCAACTCACCTCATTCTTCTCCCGCAAAGAAAAGGAAAAAAAGAAGAAGAAAAAAAGAAAAAATAAACACCCGGCACAAAGCATCAGAACCCGCTAATCGGAGTCCAATCGTCACTAATAGGCGTCCAGCCATGATGCGCGCGCATCGAGAGCTGGACCTCGATGACCCTCTCGACCTTTCCGCCTCCGCCGTGGAGCCGGAGCTCCACGGGCGCGGCCAGGGTCTTGGCGTCGAAGGGCCGGCGCGGGTCCCGGAACCTGACGTCCGAGACGCGGTCCTCGCCCTCGCGGAGGCGGAACCGCGGGCCCGACGCGATCAGGTTGACGGCGCCGTTGGACTGCGGCGGCAGCCGGCAGTAGATGTTTCCCCGCACCGCTATCGTGCTCGTATTACCGTCGCCGCCGTTCTTCGCGGGACCTGTTGCCTTCCTCTCGTGCGCGGGCGGCTGCTCCGATGATGACGATGACGATGACGATGACGATGACGGTGACGAAAGCTGATCCCCCGAGAAGTAGAACAGCGCGGCGATGAGGCGGCTCGCGACGGCGAGCGCGTGGTCGTGCGCGAAGGCGTAATGGTCGTTGAAGTAGCTCCGGCTCGAGGAGCTGCCGGCCGACTCCCAGCGGTCGTCGGGCGCGAGGTACCACTCGGCCTCGGACGAGAGCATGTACATCTTGTCGACGGCGTCGAGGGCGGGCGGGGTGTCGGACAGGCCGACGTCGAGGCGGTGGCAGTTGCGCAGGAGCCGCGGGTCCGACTGGTTCGCGCGCAGGAAGTCCTCCCACTCGCGCTGGCAGTCGAGCGTGCTCGTCACCATGTCGAGGCCCGTGTCGACCGCCTTCCGGATGCGGCGCGGGAGGAGCTTCTTGGCGCCCTCCAGGCGCTGCTTCTTGTGCGTCATGCACTTCCCTTGCCTGTCGACCTTGATCCCGGTGCCGATGGATAGCACGATGTCGGGAGGCACGGAGGATCCCCAGATGTTTCTCGCCTCTGCTTGGGCCACCCGGACGGGATTATTCCGCACTACGGCGCCGTCGACATACGACTTGAACGTCTTGGGATGTTGGTAGGGTTTGAAGAAAGTCTGCGCAGCTGAAGTTGCCCGTCCCCTGTATTTGAATTAGTTATTCATCACCCAAGTCGCTAGGTGCGTGGAAATTATTGTCTTACGCCTGCCAAGTTCTGAAGTCATCGGATTGGTTGTCTTCTCTCTGCAGACAATCTTCTACGAAGGCATTAGAATAGCTGGATTCATATACCAAGGAGTCGAGTTGAGCTTACCTTCCTTGCCTCCTTGCCGAGGGTTGCGGTTGTAGTTTGCTATCAAGGATGGTTGGTTCCGGCCATCGAGACAGGATACGACACCGACTTTTGCCGAATCTCCTCGAGAATTCGTGTCCGAGGCCCCCTGGCCGAAGAGAAAATCGTCTCCGAAGGCCGACTTCAGTGCATCTTCGATGCCAGCAGTACGATATTTGAATGTGCAAAATGGTTCAGACATCTTACCGATCAAGGGAACCTTTAACCCCCGTCGTTTGGTAAAGGCCGTCCGAGCAAGCCTTTCAAATTGGCGAATGCCGTGTTTGGGCGACCAGCCCTTCTCAAAAACACCTAAAGCAACAATGCCTCCTGAGGTTCGAGGTTAGAGCCCGGCGGAACTGGCGTGCATGATAGGGTACATACCAGTACTAGTCCCAATGACCAAGTCGAAGAGATGTTGAATTGGAATCTCAAAGCCGACTTCCTGGACCAACTTTGCGAGAATTTGAAGCTCAATAATTCCTCGTATACCACCACTAAGCCCGGTCAGAAACAAGACAATTATTTAAGGACTAGCAATGGAATCCTACCCATCAAGAACAAGAATACAAGGACCAGCGCGTTCCGGCTTCACACGGATTGTCCAGGGATATAATGTCGTAAAGCGACACCCAAGCGGACATTTTGTTACAGTTATTGTCGAATGATGCGGATCCCCCTGGGCATTTCGCCGAATGCACGCCTCGCAAATAGCATGTTGATAAGGTTTGCATGGGAGCATGTTCGTGGGACAATTCGACAGACAGGACAAACACGTACGTTGGCTCGTGAGCTTGGAGATACCAACGGCCTGGCTAACCTTCTCAAGTTCAATGCGAGCTTCTTGAGGTTGTCCTAGTGCGACGATGGCTTCCCAGAGGCGGTCTCGAAATGATCCAGGATCGTAAGAGCATTCGTGCTGTCCAATACGAAGAAGCGGGCTATCTTCGCTTACCCTGTAGCGATATAATGATGTGAACTGATGACCCTTCTCATGACTCTCCCAGTAATTCCGGCATCGACGGCGGCCAGTTTCTGGGTCCAAAGCTTCACAACGCCAAGATTGGTTGCGGAACTTTTCAAGGCCACGACAGGTCTCGTCAACGAGAAATTCCTTCCGCTTTTGCTCATCTAGCTTTTGTGGTCAGCCTGGGTCATCAAAGGAAAATCTGACGTACCCTCAGGATTAGGACTCGGAGTTGGAGCCACGATGCAAGCAGCAAGATAAGGGATTATGTCGTCTATCAACTGCGATTCGCCACCGATCTCCATCGTGGTATCAAGCTTTCTCTGTTTAACGAGATTCCCTAAAAGAAGTGATAGGTGCTCACTTGGTCGCGTCGGCAAAGGCGAGTCATTCTCAGACAAAGGGTGAAAGTCAATCGAACTTCGATAATCCCGGGCAAGAATCTTGAGAGACTGTTCAAGATAGATGTTGAAGCTAGAGATATCGAGGTTCATGTTAAACGACTTTCTGCGCGCGCGAATTTGGTCTGATAAGCTACGTATTTCTCCATAGAGCGTCATGATCTGTCTCGATACCGTCTTCGCCGTAGAAGGGGTCTTAGCGTGGAGTGGAATGGACACAACTCTAAAGTCATGATAATAGCACTTGATGAGATCTCTAGCACTTTGGATGATTCTTCCACGAGCTTTCCACTTGTCGCGGAATTCGGTGAATCTACTTGACTGTTCAAAACTTCGGAGCAGCTCATTAGTTGCGTGATTAACATCGTGCAAAAGGCTGTCCGAGGCTTCGGAGTTCTTGTTCAGGACAATAATTAACCCAGGCCGCACACGTTGGTTCAAGGTCCTCTCTAAACCTTCCTTTGCCCAGTCGAATAGGTTCCATAATATGTCCTGGGTGGCCCTATCATCGGACTTAGTCTTTCAATTGTAAGTAAGATATCGAGGGAAATACTACCTGCTGTTGTTGGTCACAAAACAGACTACATCGGAGAATGCGTACAGCGTTCGTGGCCAAAGATGCTTTATGATCACCTCGCGTGTCTCGGACTGAACGTAGCCTTGCCGCGGAATTGGAGGTGGCGCCATCGCCGAAGAAGCTGGCGGTGCAGGAAAGAGGGTGTAGCCCCATTCTAGACGTATCCTTCTCGATGAATTTGACAAATGATCATGAACTAGGTCCTTAGGGGACCTAGCGGGTTTATCATAAGTCTTCCTAAGGGTTCCATCTTTCAAGGTCTGGGAAACACCGAATGATGAATTCGCATCAGTTACTATTTTTCTTGAAACGGGAGTCGTTCCACCGAAGAATCCCTCGCAATCTAATGGTAAAAAATTAATATGTTGTAGTAAAAGTTCAATGAACAGGTTACTGCACCTGCTAAGAGAAGTGGTACTTCATCAGATATCGTCCCCGGATCTGCAAAAAGGTGAACATCACTGCTGGTTGAGGTGAATTGATCTTGTATAGTGCCTGGCACAGGCGCCGAATAGTGTTTATGTGAGCTAGGCGCTAGAAGCCGAATCATAGCACGGATAAGTGTGCTTTTGCCAGAGCCCGTGTCGCCAACGAAGGACACAAGACTTGGGTATTGTCGATCCGGTATCTCTTTCGATGTGTTGAGTAAATTATTGACGCGTGGCCAGATGTACATATTTGGTCGTGCGTCTGTTTGGTCATGGGGGACGCCAAACCATGTAGACCAAATATCCTCAAGATGAAGGTCTCGTTTGCGCTTCTCTAAGGAACTTGAATCTAGAAGCCAAGTGAGGTAGATGTAGTCTTTCAACTCAACTTCATCACAGTCTGATGTCTCTGGGGGGTCATGAGGTCGGTGATCAGGATCCTGGCGTAGGCATGCTCGGTGAGCTGGTTTCTTAGGAGCTCCGCAGCCTGCGCAAGACACTAGGTCACGAGGAAAGCCAAACGCCCGGCATTCGCGACACCTTAGAGATATGCCCAGTTCACCCGCAAGTTTTATCAACCTATAGTGTAGAAAGACTGTAAGTAATGGTAGTGTAGGATAGAAAACCACTGCTCACATATCATCGTGAGGTTCAGGCCAGCGACCAATAGCATAGGAAGTCCCAGTGGGACTGCCTATCTTCTCATCCAAACGATGCGTCTCATCGTCTACTACCAGCTCTTCGATTAGTTCTTCGAGGTTAGGCTCTACATCCGTACCCGCAGTGCCTGGCTCAGGGGCTGGAGCAGCGTCGCGGCCGTGATCGGCTGATTTGTCCATGTTACTCTTATAATAAATTTGTCTCAATCGCGGGAGAGGCACAGCATATTTCAGTCAAACATGAGGAAACGAAACTAAAGACAGGAAACCCATCTTGAACAGCATGGCGGGTATTTTAAGCAATAAGAAAGGCGATGTAGCTGGGGAACTGCCTAGACTTTGAGGCTTGGGCGTAGACCTCATCCTGTCTAGTCAAGCCCAACCAAGGGACTATCCAAGCAGGCTATCGCTAGGTGGATTTTAATCCATGATTCCCGTTGGCGTGATTGGAGTCGTTATCATGTTAGCGAGAAAGCTGGAATCACATGTACGCCTTCTATACCCAATCGGTATCTTGGGGGCCAAAGAGGACAAAAGCTGACTGAGACTTAGGTGTTTTTGTCATGGGAGTGGCCAAATTATCTATGCAGCTGAAAGCCATTCGATAGCAAAAAAACCTTGGCGCTCCGAGGCTGAGGTTACCAAATATCTGTGATATCTACACAGCCATCAGCCACAAATTCAGCACCCTGATCCACGTAACTAGAAGCAGATCGTGGTCAGTTCGTTTTTACCGAAGTCTTGGGAGCATTTAAAGGCTGGGTGAAAACTTTAGTATAACAAGTAGACACACGGATTACGAGAATATACCACATCGTAAACCGCAAAATTGCGTGGGAAAGGCAGGTAGGAAATGATTAGCAAGGCTATCTATGTAAGTGGTTCTGATCATCTCTGCATGGACATCTCTTCATGGATTGTGATGGTGTAAAAGACTGCTTATCGATTACGTGATTGAGCGATGGATGATTCGGATTCGAATACCAAGCTGAAGCTGTAAAATTAAGCAGCGAAGGGTTGGCGCCAAGTCTCGTGGCGCCCCACAACTATAGAGACAAGAAACCGCATTGATGGACAATCCAAAGGGAAAGGATTATGACAGAGTATGGTGCACTGTATAATGCGAATATCAGGGGTGAGGCTGGACCCAGGGGCTGTTGACTCCAAAGCAGCGCGCGCTTAGGAGGAAGCGAGAGATATTAAAATAATAATAATTATAACACGCCATAAGTTGTTTCTATTAGTGCAGGCGAAGTAGGTTGGACAAAGGCTCTTAAGCGCGCGTCTGGTCGTACAAGCTACACCTGATGTGAGAAAACGGCGGAGGATATGAGGCTATCGCAGGATATGGCATGCAATAGGTTTAGGTAAGAGAGCTGAGCTCGAACCAAACTGTCGATGCCTCTGGGGTGGGTTCTTCGGCAAGTAGCAGCGCGCTGGTTGGTGCCGGCCGTGCAGGGTATTAATTGGTGTTGCCGATCCCGTTTGATGCTGACTTGGCTGCACCAGCGAACTTGATTGGGCCCACGTCAGACGGATATCTCAGACGTGCCACTCACAATAACTGGCTGCAGGCCAAGTTCGTATTGGAGATTCGACAACCAGCATAGGTACATGGCCTGAACCCACCACGTGGATGGTTGGTGATTGTTGTGCTGTGGCCCGTTTCAGGTTGATTGTTGGTGGGAAGTTGAAGTTGAGAGGTCGAACAAAGATCGAGCCTGCGAGCGTGATGTTGTACATAATAGGCCAAGTAGCCAAGTAACCAACAGAGGCGGGAAGTGAGGCCTCGCAAAGCTTGAATTGTCAGATGCCTAACCGCTTGAGGACTAGCACGGACCCCGCTATCCGAATGATCTGACGGGGTTACCGTGCATGGCTAGGCCTGTTAGGGACGTTAGGGACGTGGGGACGTGGACGGTGTACACTAGGTACATATTTTCATGCAGCCTGACGTTTCCCCACTACGTACTGTACTCGTACTGTAGGTATTAGGGGTCTCTCCCTGATTTCAGCGGCACAAGAGTGCTCTACCCTCGGTATTTCGTACACTACAGAATAAATATTCACTCCATCTTCATTACCTAATTCTGGACAGACCTGCACATGCATCAGCGGCGCCAATTGGACCTGCGTATGGATTCCCTTGCCCTTAGGATTACCAACTCCACGATATGTCTGGGCCCATGACTGCATAAAACGTCCGAATTGGGAATCGTCATTCAAACCCCCCCGGGCAACAAATATTGCACCTCACTTCCCATCACGAACTTCTCACTGCTTACCGTCTCCTTCACCCTTCTCTGGCCCGACCTTCTGCTGACTGCGCAAGGTGGCCCCCCCTTCGGTTCTTCCATTCTCCTGACACAACTTAAATACTCTTCGTTCCCCAACATCTGGTCCGACGCTTCGACATAATGGCACGACGTGGAGAGGGCGTGATCACCGACCGCCATAGCCAGAGCCAGAGCCAGAGCCATAACCATCCAAGACGGTCCCAGCACGGCGAACGCAACCAACGCGACTCTGCACTCCCACAGTCACGGCAGGACATCATGGACGGCACTACCGGCGCGAGGAAGTCGGGCTTTGTCCGTGTGAGGGATGCTGGCGAGAGCGGACGACGTGGTATCCATCCCTTGCATTTCTTCCGTATCGTCTGGAAATCCTCTAGCTACCTGTCGAGAGCCGTCAACATCCTCTGGCCCTTCGTCCCCGCCGCCATCGCCGCTCACTACACGATGGAGGAACAATATGTCACCAAGTTCTCTCTGGCCTACATCGCCATGATTCCCTGCGCGAATCTGGTCGGGTTTGCCGGCCAGGAGCTTGCCAGGAAGATGCCCCATATGCTTGGTGTTCTCACTGAGACGACGTATGTAACAGTCGCCCTCCATGCTCTCACTTTGCTCCCTTGACTAACAACAGCATCGACGCAGCCTTGGTTCTATTGTCGAAGTTATTCTCTTCATGGTCTTGCTTGTGAAAGCAGAATACTACGTTATTCGCGCCGCTATTCTCGGTTCCATCCTGGCCAACATGCTTCTTTGTCTCGGGCTTTGTTTCTTTGCTGCCGGCATACGGCGTGAGGAGGCTACTTTCGACGCTGCTATTAGTGAAGTCGGAACTGGTCTATTGCTTATGGCGTACGAACCCAACCCCTCGGTGGCTTGAATTAGATCGGAACTAACATTTCTTAGTGGTCTCGGCCTCGCCATTCCTACAATCTTCCAGAACAGCGTTACCCGCGCCGAGTTTGGCCTCACGACCGAACAGATCAATGCCAGAACCCTCAGCCTCTCCCATAGGGTTGCAGTGATCCTGCTGATCTGCTACATCGTCTACGTCTGGTTCCAGATGCGCACGCACCATGGTATATACGATGCCGTTTTCGAGAACGACGAGAAGCGTGATGCCGACGGCCACAAGGATATAGCCAAGGCTAAACTTACACTAACCGAATGCATTATCGCACTGTCTATTGCCATCGCCCTCGTCACTTTCATCGCCATCGCTCTGGTGCACGATATCCCGTACATTGTCCTACAGCACGGCATTTCCGATCCGTTCATGGGTCTGATCCTCGTCCCTCTCGTCGAGAAGGCTGCCGAGCACCTGACTGCCATCGATGAAGCTTGGGATAACCAAATCAACTTTGCCCTATCTCACTGTATTGGTGCGACAATCCAGACGGCCATGTTGAACGCCCCACTGGTCGTCATCGTCGCTTGGGGCCTGGGCAAGCCAATGGATCTGAGCTTCGAGCTCTTCGACATTGCCATGTTGATTCTTGCCATCATTACTGTCGGCAACTTCCTGAGAGACCAGAAGAGCGATTATCTCGAGGGTTTCCTCTGTATTGCCACATACCTTGCCATCGCTTTCGCTGCGTATTACTTCCCCACTCCACCTGAGGCTCTCGAGCACCTGCTCGCTGCAGGTGGTGGCGGTGGTGAGAGCAGCGCGGCGCATTAAGCACTGCATTCCATCACACCGGTATCATTGCACAGGGTATCTTGGGCTTTCTTTTTCGCGCGACTAATGGACATGGGCGTCTTTTCTTCTGACCAAGATTGCGTAATCAAATCGTTGCTTGGCATACATGTTTTAGGTTGACTACCTAGTTTTCTCTTTGGGACATGGCCTGATATTTACTCCTGGTTTCATTTTAAAAGCATAGCGCATACTTCATCTTTTTGTACCGTACTTCTCAGCCATTCTGATGACCGCTTACGAACCTGCCAATATCGTCTAGACTGACGCAATTCTCTTTCCAAAGCATAGCGTTACTCAAGTTAAGATACTACTTTGGACCAGTTATACCCTATTTTTCTTCTCAAGTCCCGTGTTGTTAAACTCTGTAGGACCCAGTTGCAGTAAATGTGATGTTAGCTCAACTTTGAACTGTGTGTATAGTCTTATGCTATGCCCTTTTCCTTCTATACGGAGTACATACTGTCTTCAAAATCACATGCAGTTATTTCCATCTCGGAATGACACTCTAAACTCATGTGACGTCACTCGCAGGGGGTTCCGACGAATGGGGTATGAGAACTTTCATGCACTGAAAATATGTTATCGCCAATCATTGAAACACCCGTGAACCCATTAAGAGCAATAATTCGATTTTCCAACCTCGGGGATCTAGAACTTTCGTATTGACATGAGAGTACCACGGCCCTGTTGAAAAGGCGCCCGACGATCGGTTGTGAAGAATGATGGCCTTTCCTTATCCTGGGGGCCGGCTTCGTTTCCGGCACAGACGCCCTTAGGAATAAACAGATCGGCTCCTAGCCTAGGCCGTCTTCGAGCTCGATCACTCACCGCTTATCGGGAAGCATCGGGGGTTTTCTTCGTGTTACTACACCATTGATCATCAAGCTGTATCAGGATTTGTAAAATTCTGCTGAGCTTTCCTGCAAGTTAGAGAGAGGTAAGCTGACGCTAGCTAATTGGGGGCGCCTCATCTAACAGTGGTATTTGATGTGGCCCCTTGCGATAAGACTGAAGCAAAGCACTTAGCTACAGTAAGCGGTACCTAAGGTATACTTAATTGCTATATCAATCTAGCTAAAGGAAACTATAAGGGCGATAGGCATTTAACCCTATTACCGCATACCAATATAATCACCTCTTATACCTACCAATTCGTAGCCAATCAAAAATTGCCAGATCGGGAGGGAACACGAGAATACCGCCCTATGATTGGATGGTTCAGGCTACCGATACAGAGATAGGGTTTCAGCCGCTGAACTATATCTCCTAAGTGCCATCGAGGGAGTGGGGCTTAAAATAGCTTCAGCTTCCTTTCTACTAATTACCTAATAACCAAATATTACCTAATAGTACCTAACTTTTATCTACCTACCTACAACTACATAACTTGTCATCGCCATCCTTGTTCAAGACTTGATGGGAACTACCTGTCTTAATACTTAGTTGGGTCACCCGACTCAGTACCAACTAGTTGCCAACTAAGAATAAGGGTGCGTTACTACCAGAGTTCACGAGAACTCGATATTTGTAAGGGACTTAAGACATAGTTTCTAACATATTGGGATTCATTCGAACATTTTGCACCGGGGAACTTGTCACATTAATACAAGCCTAAAATATGGTCCTCCGTTGATGAGTAGGCCATTCGGCTACGATTTTTAAATATAGCGACCAAACATTACACTACGTGATGCGTAGCTATAAAGCTGGTTCGTCTCATCGGTGCGCGGCCGAGGCTGGAATGTAACCGTGTTTGGAGAGGTTGCAATATTGCCTGCTCTTCGTTCTATAAATACTTCCCTTCTTTATTGGGCTGGGATGTTGTCAGGGACATTCTCCCATGTGTAACGTGGACGACTAGCAGACTGGTCAAATAAAGT
The DNA here is from genome assembly GCA_022695795.1 of Biscogniauxia marginata. NCBI lineage: Eukaryota > Fungi > Ascomycota > Sordariomycetes > Xylariales > Xylariaceae > Biscogniauxia > Biscogniauxia marginata. The sequence goes on along the minus strand of MU404094.1, from coordinate 137,463 downwards.
ACCTCATAAAGTTATCGCGTTCGGCAATCTTTTCTCCCAACACAGATCAAGCCTCCTGAATTGCTCTCTATCTGCGTCTGATCCCTCCGCCATGACTACCGTCGCTAAACCCAAGCTCTCCATTCTCGAGGTCTTAGACTTTCATCCACTGCAATGTGAAATTAATACTATCTTCCTCTTATAGCATGAGAATTGGTTACTGCAAGAGCATGAGGGCGTATGCTGCAGTACTAGGCTTCTTCATGATATGCGGCGTATGATGCGCGAGAATCGGACCGTTACCTGTTGTTGGATATAGGCAGTATGCTTTTAATAGCCTCACATCATATACGAGGCTATATAACAAGCTGTGTGACTGTCTCGGGTTATGCAGCAGCGAAGGATTTGTAAGCTATTATCCTGGGCGTATATCTTGCTTTCTTATAAGGTAATAATAATGATAATAACTTCGTTTACATTTAAAAGACGGAAATTATTGATTTATCTGTTTAATTCATATATAAAGTAATAAATTTGTTAATAATACTTTAAAAAGTTTTTATATCTCGTTTTTATTATTATTAAATAATAAAAGATTTTTTATTTAAAGTTTAATTTATTTGAATATCGTAATAAAAGGCTTTATTTCTTATATTTTGGAAAAAAAAAAAAAAAAAAAGCTTCGTTTACTAGTTTATTTAAATAAACCTCTAAGGTTTCCGGCTTATTCGATTAAGGTATATTAACTTTAAAGGCTTTCTTTCCTCTTCCCTTAAAATGAGTATCGCGAGAGGCGCTACTTCGCGCTTTGTCCCCGTGTCTACCACCTTATTCCCTAAAATCCCTATATATCTTGATTACTATTAAACTTACCACCATTTGAGCCGTTATGCCACGTCCTGAAAACCTAATATTGCTTCTTATATGCCACCCGGCGGGTGTCCGAGCAAGCTGAGCAAGACCGACGAGGCAGAAGTGACAAGTCCCTCGGGCCGTGTCTTGCTTTCCTGCAGGCTGCGATAAGAAGACTCTCGGCCTACCGAGCTAGTCCATGAGTTAATTGATTACGTATCACTACTTGCGTCTACATAAGACTCGGATTCCACCTAGTAGATTGCCAATCGCCACCCTGTATGATTCTCCAGCGACTGAATGTTTTAATCGATGCAGAGCCTACAGCTTGCATTCACGATCGTCCAACACATACCGTCCATCTCACCGACAACCCTTATTAGGGGCGGGGGGATCCGGCAGTGGGCAAAATAATGTGTAAAGGCAGTTCTATTAACTATTAATGCTTGAGGTTGGTGAGCTAGCACAAGCAAGTCATCATATTTACATACGCGCCAAAATGGAATCAAAACAAGTAGTGTCACCGGGGCCCTTCACAAGGCTCGCACTGGAGATCCTGGGCTTAGCGTCAGAGCTGGACAAGCAACTTGCTTCTCAAAGTCGGGAGCCGACCAGTTTCTGGGTTGACACACTTGAGAACCTTCCCGCTGAGACCAATGCCACAAGAGAGAAGTTTATCAACAAAACACACGACGCAAAACGGCTTGCCCTAGGTGCAAGGGGCACGCTTTGGGAGTTGGGGTTCCAGGTAAATAGAGTCTCGTTGGATTGCTATGCCGATTACTTATATCGTGGCAAATCACTAACTCGCCGGCAGTTTACCGATGAGATGACCCTCCGCGCTATATACGACTTTCGTCTTGCCCAACATGTCCCCCTCCAGGGAAGCGCAACGTTCGATGAGGTTTCGCAAGCAAGCAAACTGGATGTGCTGACGGTTGAGCGAATCCTACGACAGGCAATGGCGAGCCACATATTTAGCGAGGCCCCCGGATCACCGCCGGGACGGGTCGTGCATACGGCCATCTCGCGGTTGCTGGCGACCGACTCGGATGCCTTCGACTCGGTGGGTAGTAAGTAGTTTCTGCGAACATCAACAACAACACCACCCCTTACGCACAGCTCAAGCTAACGAACACCTCCGTAGTGATCGTACACGAACTAGCGCCCATCTGTGAGCGCCTAAATGATGCTCTCCGCGCCCAACGTGACCTACCAGTCGATCAGCGCGACGAGCCCACCCAAGCCGCTACCGCGATGGTACACGGCGCAGGCTCGACGATGTTTGGAGTGCTAGGGCGTGATGCCGCCAGAGCAGCGCGCTTCGGAGCAGGCATGAGGCACTTCACGCGGGGAGTGGGCTGGGACGTCTCACACCTCGTGAACGAGCCCGTGTGGGCCGCCCTCGACGTGCCTGGGGCGGTGCTCGTGGACGTCGGTGGCAGTTCTGGTGCCGTGTCGTGCGCCCTCGCGGCCGACACGCGCCATCTGCGCTTTGTGGTCCAAGACCTCCCGGATCCGGCGGCAAGCGGAGCCGGGGCTCTGCCACACGCGCTCGCGTCCCGTGTCGCGTTCGAGGTGCACGACTTCTTCGAGCCACAGACGCGGCGGGGTGTAGATGCCTTTCTCCTCCGCTGGGTGTTGCACAACTGGAGTGACAAGTATGCGCTGCGCATTCTGCGGGCGCTAGTCCCCGGCATGAAACATGGCACCAGAGTGATCATTAACGAGTATGTCCTCGTGGATGGGCCGGAGACTAGGCTCTCACGGAAGCAGCACCGGTCAGTACTATACCTTTACCTTTGTAGTAGCCTTCGTTCTAACCGTAAATTGTGATACCAGGAACCTGGATCTCGTCATGCTTGCTGTTTGGAACTCTCCTGAACGAACGGTGGCCATGTGGAGAGAGCTTATCGAGGCGGTAGACCCTAGGCTTCAATTCCTGGGTGCAAGACAGCCTGAAGGAAGCTTGCTAGGCGTTATAGAGGCTGTATGGAACTAGCCGAACAGAGCCGCGGTTTAAGCTCCTTCAACCATCTGTATTTTCTGACTCACTTACTTCTACCATGTTACTTTTTGTACTGATAGACTCGGGACCTGACCGTTTTGAAACTAGATGTTCAGTCGAAGATCTCTCCTCTAATTGTCATGTTGCAGAGCCCATTGCACCTTATACTAGGCTACGTTGTAGCAGACGAGAGAGCGTTTCTCGTCCCGCCGACTTGATTCCTGGAATACGAGACGGCTTGGATACACTCGTCTAATTGGTCTAATAACTAAGACCTTAAGTACCCACCATGCGGTGTTTCTCGTGGAGGTAGTGCAGTCATCCTCGGCAAGAACTAATCCTTGAACGCTGCTGCGGATATGACCAGCACCTATGAGGATGGCCATCACATCTGCGAGACAGTGCGTGATAGAGCCGTCATTTTTCCAGTTAACTCTGTCGAGATTCTTGGAGGGATTTGTGCGCTCCGGGGGAGCGTTTGCTAGCATTAATTATTTCTCGTGAAAGTCCACTATGATGGCGAAATATGAATGATCGCGTGAGACACAGGATCCCCTGCTTGCCGGTTGAGGGTCGTACTTGGGGCTAAGAAAACAGGACGCCTAACTATATACATTCTCCTCATCAAGCGAGAAATCGAACTCTCTATAGAAATCATCTGCTCACTTTCTTAAGATTGCGAGTTCGTGCCACGTTGGACGGTCTCTATTCTGTCGAGGCTATGTTAGGAGGTAACATTTAGTTCTCCAGTAAAAGTCCAAGATAGTAACAAATAAATAAAAATTTAAATGAAAAGAAAACAGGGACCTTAAACAGTACTATTCAATGTAATGTAGTCTATGAAATTTTTTAATTTTTTTTTTTTGCAAAATATCTTTAGTACTACCAAAACTACAATACTTAGCGTTCCACGTTTCAGAGTGATAATAGTTGAGATGGGTTGAAATATCCAGACTCCAGCTAGGAATATAGCGAGTCCATGCGAGTACGACTATTTGACCAGTCCCCTCCGTGATTGCCCTAGAATAGCGTGCGACTCTCCCAAAACGATCTTCATGTATCCACGCCAGCTCTGAGATCCCCTCCATCAAAGACCCTGCCGTGCTTTCTTTCGTCTTTAATGGCCTCCCTCGCTGCGGCTTGCTCCTGCTTCTTTCTGTCCGAGATGTCAGTAAATTTGTCCCCTGTTCTTTTCTTCTTCTTCTTCTTCTTTTCGCTGATAACGTCTCAGAATGGGCGCCAGAATATTACTCACCGGTCAAGATCACTTGCCAGGTCCGGCTGGGTGCCCCCAGCCCCGGGCTTTCGGTTGACAGCATCTGCCACATCGCCTTCGCCCGGCGCATGCATCTGATCCCCTTCCAGCTCGCGGTGTCGGCCTACATCGCTCTCGTCGTGGCCGAACTTCTCTTCTCCCGCGGTCGCGCCATGGATACCGTAGCCCAGACTCGACGACATGGCCTGGTCGATTCCGGAGGACTGACTTTTGGGTAGGCGCTTCTCTACTGGTTTGCCACCAGCAGGGTGGTGCTGTGCAGCTTGTTGTTGGGCCGGGTCTGAAGTTACCGGGTTGCCCTCGGCCGTGTAGGCCGCGTCCGAAGGGGGTTGTGCTGGATTTGAGGGGTTCATCGTGAAGTGAATGCGTTCGGTGTGAGTTTTCTAATGCTTTGGTGTGTTTGGGAAGTTTGGGGTCCAAGAGGGAATTTTTAGTTAAATACCTAGGTACCTAATGAACATGTTCCAGTTTGTTGCGAGAAGAATGTAAATCGGGAGCCTGGCGTAACGTTTACTGTTCATCTGACTGGAAAGTTAATGACGTCGTCTTGGGAATGAAACAGGGTTCCGATTATACGCTGCACAGCCTGAGGTACCTGCGAGTAAGCAATCATGCGCAACCGTTTGTTAGGCTTTGAGTTAAGACTGGTACTAGGTACCTAGTTAAATCGTTGCATATCCAATCAACGATTGCGAGACAAATAAGTTAAGTTATTTGTAGTGTTTCTTAAAAAGTGGAACATAGTTAATAAACTCCTTTATTTAAATCAACTTTGTATATTAATATAACAAATAATTATAATTAAATATTAAATATATATTAATAATTTAAATATTAAAAATAAAATATTAATTAAATTATAATATAAATTATTTTAAAATTAAAAAGTAAATAATTATATTATAAAAATTTATAATAATATGTTACGAACCAACCAGGGTAAGCAATCAAGTGACAAGGGTACTGATGGTTGAATGACGAAGGCATGTGGATCCTGTCCACACGCGGAATAAGCTACATGGTCCAAGTATAAATAGGCTGCCTGTTCCCCAGCCTACTTATGTAGATACTTCCCTCCTTAGACATCAATATTACACCAGTCTCACCCCTATCTTTCATATTGTTATTGTTATTTGCTTTTCATATTACGTACGTACCTACCAACAGGTACTGTTCCCACTGTTCTTGCTTCTGCACCGGACATAGATCCTAGAGGGGAAAGCAACCTATTGTCACGTGATATGGATGTATATGGATGTACACATCCAGCAACATCCAGTGGAGAATGGATGTGTGTGGATAAACACATCCAAAGGTATCTAACATACCAATTGTGGGGAATGAAAGATAGAATAAACAAGTATAAAAGGAACGGTGTCTCTCATGTGTCTAGTTATTCATTCTAGTTCTTTAGCTATTAATCTAAGACTATAGTTACTCTTTGATATTATAGTGAGAATACCTTGAAATCTCTTTAACGAACAAAGCATTATGAATCTTTTAAACCAATTTTAATCCACTATTACCTTTAAATCAAGAAAACCTAGTACGTACTTACCTGTGAAGTTAGCTAACTAGGAACACACAAGGAGGTTCGTCACATAATAATAATAAAAATATAATTTAAAAGTTAAAAAGTTATTATAATAATATTAAATTAACTTTATTAAATTATATTTCGCTTTTTAAAAAATGAAAAAACATTAAATTTATTAATTTAACATTTTAAATTAACTTATATATTATTATAAAGTATTATATTATAATAATAATATATATTTTATAATTATTATTAAAACGAAATCATTTAATTATATCCTTTTTAATTATTTATTAATATATAGTTTTTATATTGTTATTTAGTTGAAAATAGCTAGTTTCACGTAAAAAGAAATTATTCTACTTTTCTGTCTCTTTTAATAAGAGGATATGAACTTTGAGGGGAATTTCAAGGTTTGATAAACCGCGTTTTCAAGTTCTCATTGTTCGTGTCATGTCGCTTATAAAGCACATATTTTCCTCATTTTCACCTAAGGCTATTAAGCGACTTTATAGTCCCCTACCATATAGAAAAGCAGAGAATACATTTAATAATTTCTTTCTTTTGGAATGAGGTTATTATTGTCCGATATCAGTATTATATATCTAAAGGCTACCTATATCCTGTTGCGACCCGCAACTTCGATCACCTTTATGCATCATATTCCATTCTTTGATTCCTCTCCATCTCAGATCATTTTGGCCTACATTAGAAGATAGGAAGACTTCAACATGTATGTGGGAGGAAATTAGATAGGTTGAACCAGCACCTTGTGGAACTCGAGTAATAAAGAAAGAGAACTAAGAAAAATCGACTGTCTTCTTCTCTTCAAGTAATAGTCACGCGTTGTCATCGCAGGGTCAATATATCCCAGCGATTCTCAAGCATAACTCGCTCATAGGCACCTGTTTCATTATAAATATCAAAGTCCCTCCTACCCTTTCTATATAACTCTACAGCTCCTTCGTTTCCCGGAAGTTGAGACCATTCTTCACAATAACAATTCCACCATGAAGACAAAATACATAACTATCATCTGCCGTTTGAACGGGCATCACTTTATGCGTGGTTGATATATACTCGCTTGGCACGAAAAAGTGTCGACTGTACAGTCCCTTCGTTAAGCTGGGCAGATCGACACTGCAGAGCCACGAGTCATGGTCGAGAAAAACGAAGTTTTTAGACCTCTCGACAAAACCTATAAAATGCTTACAGTGCTTTGTTAGTTCATCTCGTAGCGGTGTCAAGGTAGCAGCGGTGCTAGAACCATTGCTACCGAGACCGAACAGGAACATGGTCGACAATGCAACGAAGCCAGACATGTAGTGAACATCGATAACCAGAGCCTGCGTTTCGATGCACATGAAGGCTGCATTAATGTCGACTGCCGGGATGCCACCTTTAATGGTGTAGTCAATTTCGACCTCATTGGCGCTGGAAAGCGATGGGAAATTTGGAGCACTAAAGCGCTTGAGTTTGCGGCCATCGAGCAAAGCGAATCGCTCATCGTCCCTAATTCCAACGTTTGTCACTTGTAGCCACCGCCAAATGCGTCTCTCGCTCGCCTGGAAGTCCCACATCCCGACGAGAGACCTATCTTTGATGGAATAGACCGTATCTGACTGGGCAGTTGCCACAAGTAGGTAGTCTCCCCGAGCACTAAAACAGAGCTGCCGGATCGGTGCTGTCGAATACATTTCCTGTATTAACGAGCCTCTTTTTATCTTCAAGCCTGAAGCAGCGGCTAGGTTCCACATTTGCACAATACCGTTGACGTCGCTCGACGCAATTACGTTATTTTTGCTAACAGCTATGTGCTTAACAAGGGCTGCGTGGGCATGTGAATAAAGCAACTCAATTTCAGTTCCCGTTCTGGAGTCGAAAGCCACAATTTGGCCATGGTGTTTCCCGATAAAAACGACTGGCAATGAGGGATGAGCGCATGCTGCAGTGATTCTTACTGTCCTCGTTATCTCATAGTCGCCATCGATAGTGGCTAGATCTGGAGCGTCGTCACTGTCGCTCTGGTCCTCCTCCACGTTTCGTCGAACAAGTATTGCGGGTGTCCATATACGCATACCTGAATCGACCATATCAATTATTTTAGACCCATCTGATGCGAATTGAAGAGTGCGGAAGCTTGTAGCTGGAGTCGCCACCTGATACAGGAGGTTTAGGGACTCGAAGTCCCAAATCTGCAGTGTTCCATGCGTATTGGCACTAACAAGCGTTCTGCCATCTGGGGAGCAGGTCACAGATATTATGCTAGCAACGCCTGATATTGCCTGTCGTTTCATTAAGCTGCCGTTGAAAGTTTCATAGAGTGCGAGTCCGCGTTGCTTGTAGACGACAAGCAGAAGGTCGATACTAGGGTTGGGGTTGAATAACAAGACGGGCACCGAGTTAGTGTCACTATCTCGGACCGAGTTGATGAGATCTTCCGTCTGGACTTCCCACAGGCACACAGTGCCCCATATGTCGCCGGACATGAGCTGCTGGTCACCACCTACGTTATGCAGGTGTGGGGTGGTCAATGCACAAGGCCTTAAACTCGGAAATCTCGTTAGCTAGACCTCTTCAGGGATCATAACCACTTTCCCTCAAGGTACATACCTCAACAAGTACCTATCCAAGATTCGTAGAGTTTGGACAGAAGCCAGACCGCTTAGCGCGTGTAGCGTCGATGTACAGTACCATGGTACAAGGTAAGTCAATGCTACCACATCCACCGTCCTTCCATCCTCCGTCACCATCCGTCACCATCCGTCACCATCCGTCACCCTCCGCTCGGATTCGCAAGATGTTTTAACTCGTAAGGTGTTTTATAGCCGAGTGCCCGCCACGACTCTTGGACTAAACGACAGGGTCAAAGAGCCGACCCTCCGCTCTCACCGTCCATGACGAAAGAAACGCGTCTTCACATTGGTGGTGTGTATGATATCATACCTCTAGTATGACTCCCTTATTGTTGTATTACAGGTACCGGCGTGACTGACATCTGATGATGTGTGGCGCCCACCGGTAAGGAAAACAACCTAGAGGATAAGTAGTCACTAGTAGTAGCCACGAGTTTGCAGCTTCCGGCCGGCGATAACACACGCCGTTCGGGACCGATCAGGAGGCTGAAGCAGCAGGGACAATTTTTTCTTCCTTCAGCTAGAATTACTCCATAGTTTTCTAGAAGGTCCAGCCGTAATCTGTCCAGTAAATGCACTAAGCCAGAAGCAGCAGCTAGGCACAGTAGTAAGGTTACTTCAAGGTGGAGAGTGGAGTCGGGGTCGGCAAACTTACCCCCGACCTGGACATTAGGTTATAGTAGCCCCGGCCACGGACTTCTAGACCTCAGTCAATTCACGGTTCGGCGGTCAAATCCAGCCAATGACGGGCCTGTTCCCTCTACGGCTTTTTATACTCACTCTTACGGATATCCCTACCAAAAGTCCTTGCCACGCCAAGAAATACCAAGCTTTTCTGCCAGCTGATCTCCACCTGAGAGACAAGTGCTGATATGCTTACCTTATAATTTTTAGTGGTCTTAGTGGGGCGTATATAGTATCGATAACCCCTTTTAATGTGCTAAGTTACTTATAATCTTAGCGGTATTAATAGCGGTTAAAAATCCAGGATCTAACCGCAGCTGGCACTCAGCTGCAGTCTAGCTGTTACGATAACTTAGCATTTCTTAGCGTAGCAAAGACTTTTAGTACCTAGGGATATCCGTACAGCATAATGAATTGTTTGTCGTACTGTCGTTATCTGCACCCGGAGTCGCTAAGGCTAACCCGGTGAGTCACTGGGAATTGCCTTATCACTAACTTGGTGCATACTGCAGATCGACGAATGTGCATTTGGCATTTTAAATGTACCAGCCAGGATTTGGTGAACAAGATTGGATGCGAGTTCCGCTTGTACTCTAAACGAGGTGTGTACCTACTATTTTCTATCAAAACAAACTGGGGTAGCCTCTCGGTCCCACTTCCATACGGAGAATCTCCATTTCGCATAAGCCTGTCCGAATTACTCATTATGTACAGTTTATCATTACAGGTAAACAAGGCTCACTGAGAGGGCGATGCCAGCCACACGCTATACCTGCCTCAGGTATCTGCCGAATGCAGTGTGCAGCACGTGTTGTTGGTATGAGAACGTCGGAGGATGCGACGTACATACCGACATAATGTATTAGGCAGACACTACCTACATAGGTACCTACAACTGTTTAGGACTCATGGAATATACCTGGTACATATGTAGGTAGTGTTCATAGATTATGTGGCGCATTACAGTATGCCAGAGGCCCACTAGCGCATGCGAATCACTTGCCGAATACCTACATCGTGGGGCACTGAAAAGGTACAGTACCTTAGGTAGCCACCTACATAACTTAGTGTAGTACGCAGCTACGGTAGCAGCCACCGGCGCACCGCAAATTGTGCACGGAATGCAGACCATCCGCTTATGTACATTAGGTACTGTACCTATGGATTCTAGTACCCGGACCTTCACAACCCACCCGGACTGTCGATCGGCCGCTCATCTCTCCGTCCTGTCTGGCAGGCAAATAAATAATGAACGAGTAGATACAGAAAAGGCTGCCTGCCCACCTACACCCCCAATCTGGATTTCGCGTCCATTCGTATTTTCCATCTGAGTTTCGGCAGATCTACGTAACGTACCCATTCCCGTATTTACGTTCTTGTCGCCTGTATGTCGACTTAGCGGTATAGGCTCGGCTCGGCCCAGCATCTGCATCTATATCTACATTCGCTATCCCCTCTTGCTTTTTATATCACACCAAAGCAAGGGTGATACCAGACGACACCGCTCCAATGGCCGCCGAGATATCAGAGAAGGCTGGAAATGCCGCCGACTTAGGCCATTCGAGCCGAAATTCTAGTCAGGGCGAATCGACTGGGGACTCTACCACCTCTCCAGCCGCCAAAGACGAAGGCCTCCGGGATTCCGATGCTAATGTAACGAGACTCGATTCCAAGGTGATCAAGGCTGCTCAAGCGTCAGACAATGACCCGTACCGACATCTACCCGAGAACGAGGCCACGATTCTCCGGAGGCAAGTATTCACCCCCGAAGTGAAGGCCGGCGTTGCCGCCATTTATCGATATTCCTCGCGAAATGATCTTCTCATCATGTTTGTGAGCGCGATATGCGCCATCGCTGGTGGTGCCGCTTTACCTCTTATGACCGTTATTTTTGGCACCCTCCAAAACACCTTCCAGAACTTCTTTCAAGGCCTCGTGTCTTACGATGATTTCGTCGGCGAGATGACCCAACTAGTCTTGTACTTTGTCTATCTTGCCATTGGCGAGTTCGTCACCGTCTACATTGCTACCGTTGGCTTCATCTACACTGGCGAGCACATCAGCGCCAAGATCCGAGAGCACTACCTCGAGAGCTGCATGCGCCAAAACATCGGTTTCTTCGACAAGATCGGCGCTGGCGAAGTCACTACTCGGATTACTGCCGACACCAACCTGATCCAGGAAGGAATATCTGAGAAGATTGGCCTGACACTGACTGCCGTCGCCACCTTCATCTCTGCCTTTGTCATAGGTTTCGTCTTCTACTGGAAGTTAACCCTCATCCTCACCTCTGTCATCTTCGCTATCATGCTAGACATGGGCGTCGGATCACGCTTTGTTGTCAAGTACTCCAAGCACTCCATCGAAGCCTATGCCACTGGAGGCAGTGTTGCCGAGGAGGTCATCAGTTCCATCCGAAATGCTGTGGCTTTTGGCACCGAAGAGCATCTCGCGAAGAAGTACGACGGCCATCTGATCCGCGCGGAGCACTACGGTTTCAGGAAGGCAGCCGTTCTTGCCATCATGATCTCTGTCATGATGTGGATTATGTATATGAACTATGGCTTGAGCTTCTGGATGGGTAGTCAGTACCTTATCGATGGTGTTATTCCGCTATCTAGCGTCTTGATTATCATGATGTCCATCATAATTGGCGCTTTTAACTTGGGCAACGTCGCCCCGAATCTGCAGGCCTTTAGCACTGCCATGGCAGCTGCGGCCAAGATCTTCAACACGATTGATCGGGTGTCACCGTTAGACCCCTCCGCCGACGACGGCGAGAAGCTCGAGACGGTCCACGGGACAATTCGCTTAGAGAACGTCAAGCATATTTATCCCTCCAGACCTGAAGTCGTCGTCATGAAGGATATCAGCCTCGAGATACCAGCTGGCAAAACGACTGCCCTCGTGGGAGCATCAGGCTCGGGCAAAAGTACCATTGTTGGGTTGGTTGAGCGATTTTACGACCCCGTTGCCGGCAAGGTGCTCTTGGATGGCCATGATGTTAGTACCTTGAACCTCCGTTGGCTTCGTCAGCAGATGTCCTTAGTGAGCCAAGAACCAACCTTGTTCGGCACGACGATATACCAAAATATTCGATACGGCCTTATCGGCACAAAATTCGAGAATGAATCCGTCGAGAAGCAAAGAGAGTTAATATTCGAAGCAGCCAAGAAAGCCAACGCTCATGACTTCATCGCGTCTTTGCCCGAGGGCTACGAAACCAACGTTGGTGAACGGGGTTTTCTACTTTCCGGTGGCCAGAAACAACGCATTGCTATTGCTCGTGCCGTAGTGTCCGATCCCAAGAGTATGTGAAGCTTGCAGACTGTTCTCGTTTGGTTCAATTGTTTACTAATTCTCACCAGTCCTCCTCCTTGACGAAGCAACTAGTGCTCTAGATACCAAATCTGAAGGCGTCGTTCAAGCTGCTCTAGAAGTTGCCTCTGAAGGTCGAACAACCATCACGATAGCTCATCGTCTTTCAACCATCAAGGGCGCCCATAATATCGTGGTAATGTCGCAAGGTTCTATTGTTGAGCAGGGCACTCATGACAACCTCCTGGAACGCAAGGGTGCATACTACAATCTGGTGACGGCTCAAAATATCGCTGCCGTAAGCGAGCTGACAGCTGAGGAGCAAGAGGCACTTGATGCTGATGAGGAGAAACTCATTCGCAAGGCATCTACGAAGAGTGCCGATGCTGGATTTACAGAAGATCCCGACGACAACATCCGCGGCAAATTAGAAAGGTCATCTACGCGAGGCTCTGCATCCAGTAAAGCTCTTCAAGGTCGCAAAGCGGAGGAAGAGAAGGAATACGGATTGTGGACTTTGTTGAAGCTTATTGCATCGTTCAATAAACAGGAATGGAAAAGCATGGTATGGGGACTATTCTGGTCCATAATCTGCGGAGGCGGTAACCCGACCCAAGCCTACTTCTTCGCCAAACAAATTGTGGTATGTCTTCGATCCAGAAGGATGATGCTTCTAATTCACTAGCTGACTTCATTCAAGACTCTCAGTGTGCCCCTTACCCCTGGGAATAGCGCGCAGATCAAGAGTGACAGTGACTTCTGGAGCGCTATGTATCTCATGTTGGCATTTGTTATGTTGATTGCCCAGATATCACAAGGAGTCGCCTTTGCCAAGTGTTCCGAGCGACTCATCCACCGTGTAAGGGACAGGGCTTTCCGAGCCATGCTTCGCCAGGACGTAGCCTTCTTCGACAAGGATGAGAATACTGCCGGTGCCCTGACCTCGTTCTTGTCAACAGAGACGACGCATGTGGCTGGTCTGAGTGGCGTTACTCTCGGAACATTGCTAATGGTCACCACGACTCTGGTGGCTTCAATAGTTCTAGGCTTGGCTTTCGGCTGGAAGTTGGCCCTCGTTTGCATCGCAACGATTCCAGTTCTGCTCGTCTGTGGATTTCTCCGCTTCTATATGCTGGCACACTTCCAACGCCGCTCAAAGAAGGCTTACGAACACAGCGCTTCCTATGCATCTGAAGCCATTTCGGCTATTCGTACTGTCGCATCGCTAACGAGGGAGTCCGATGTCATGGATCAATATAGAACCTCCTTAGCCATTCAGCAGAAGGCTAGCTTGGTATCGGTCTTAAAATCATCGCTTCTCTATGCAGCCTCGCAGTCATTGACATTCTTAGTACTCGCACTAGGTTTCTGGTACGGTGGCACTTTGATTGGCAAACACGAATACGACCTATTCCAGTTTTTCGTTTGTTTCATGGCTGTCATCTTTGGAGCGCAGTCTGCAGGAACTATCTTCTCATTCGCTCCCGATATGGGCAAGGCACATCATGCCGCTGGAGAGCTCAAGACTTTATTCGATCGGAAGCCAGCTATAGATACATGGTCTGGGGATGGCGAGAAAATAGACGCTGTCGAGGGAACGATCGAATTTAGAGACGTCCACTTCCGTTACCCTACTCGACCGGAACAGCCTGTTCTGCGTGGGCTCAACCTGACAGTTCGCCCAGGCCAGTACGTCGCCTTAGTCGGTGCATCAGGCTGCGGAAAGAGCACTACGATTGCCCTGCTAGAACGATTCTACGACCCGTTGGTCGGCGGTATATTCATTGACGGCAAGGAGGTCAGTTCTCTGAATATCAACCAATACCGCTCTTTCATTGCTCTCGTCTCTCAAGAGCCGACCTTGTACCAAGGAACTATTAAGGAGAACATCCTCCTCGGCTCCGCTCGCGACACAGTTCCCGACGAGGCAATAGAGTTTGCCTGCAAGGAAGCCAACATCTATGACTTTATTATATCGCTGCCGGAGGGCTTCGACACGGTGGTGGGTAGCAAGGGTACCCTGCTGTCGGGTGGTCAGAAGCAGCGTATCGCGATTGCGCGCGCTCTGATCCGCGACCCCAAGATCTTGCTCTTGGACGAGGCTACGAGTGCTCTCGACTCGGAATCCGAGCACGTCGTCCAGGCCGCGCTAGACAAGGCCGCGAAAGGCCGCACGACCATCGCGGTCGCACATCGCCTAAGCACGATCCAGCGAGCCGACGTGATCTACGTGTTCGACCAGGGAAGAATCGTGGAGGAGGGCACGCACACGGAGCTAATGAGGAAGGGCGGACGATACGCCGAGCTCGTCAACCTTCAGAGCTTGGAGAAACACGGTTGATATTCTAATTATTAATGATCTCTCGTCCGGAGAAACGAAGGAGCGGATAGGATAGGATAGGAAAGGAGACGTGATTTTGCGGACCGGTACACGCGCAGCTTGTGGCGGTCTCGCATGGTATGGCATGGACATGGCATATGGAATTGGCATTTGACACGCTTCGGGGGCATGGTTGAAAGAGAAGAAATGTTCCCCCAAACTTGTCTGGCGTTAAAAGAAGAAACGTGGCAAACATATATCTAGGATGGATGCTTGACGGGGTTATGTATGTTGTACGTATGTAATGTGTACGGTACATACCTACACATACATACATACCTGCGATGCCATATAGGAGGCATTGGCAGTTGTGCATGGTATTGGCGTGGCGTGGCGTGGCGTTGTTTAGAAGACTTTTCACCCCCTTTTAGACGGAACGGGGGGGCTTCTTTTTTTTTTGAACCTGTTGATGATGAAGCGGGCATATGTCTATATAACTTAGAAACATACCCTACTTAGTTTAGTTTGTAATGAGAAACATGGGAGCTTCTCTCGTCTCTTCTTTTCTAATTCTTCTTTTTGGACTTGATTTTGGGATGTTCGATTGTGCTAAAAGGGGGGAGGGGCCTCATACATATATGGGTATGTATGCGTGTTTGTATGTGAACGAGGTTGTTCTATCGAGGTGTGCTCCTTGGCAAGAATAGAAGGTTTCTGATGTTGTGTGTGTGTGTGTGTGTGTGTGTGTGTGTAGAAATCCGTTTCAAGCGGTATGAGGACTAAGGGAGGGTGGTTGGTTGTCTGTCTTACTATACGGTGTTTATGTGTGTGAAGTAGGTACGCAATGTTGTATCATCTCTGATGTATAACTAATAACTAAATAGTATCTATATACTCTCTCTCTCTCTCTCTCTCTCTCTCTCTCTCTCTCTCTCTCTCGTTACAAGAAGATTTACTACATATTTATCAACTTCGACGCTTCAATACATGGTATAGATGAATTGATATGGTTTTACTTACCTAAGTTTTGAAACCCGTACCATCGCGTTGATCAGTCGACAAACCCACCCGCTGGTGTCCATGCATACACACTTCCATCTTCACAGGCCGCGGCCCAGAACTTCTTCTTGCTGCCCGTTACGATAATAACGGTTTCGCGGGAGATATAAGTCTTTCCTAAAGTATCGTGCCGCGCTTGGTTGCTGTGATGTGCGACGGGATCCCGAATTGAAACCGGATTCTTCGCTTCCACTGCCATATGATAGTAATCAAACCTCCATGGGGAGACTTGCTATAACTTGCCTAGAATCAGGGATAGGGATGTGATATGGCGTAGGTACGCTGAGTAAGTAAGGTGTGGGCCTCTTCCATCTTGTTTCTTTCGCTCTAGAATGCGTTTACCCACCCACCTATTCCGTACTTTTATCCCCTCCCTTTCTTTCTCATTCTCTCTCTTGTTCGTTCCTTTTTCTTTTTCTTTTTCTTTTTCTTTTTTGTTCCTTCAACAGTCAGCATATGTGCATGTTTTGTAATGTTGTCAAGATATGAATTCCCAGTCATGTACCTAGGTAGGTAAGGTGCTTTACCTTTCGGTGTAAGTCATGGATCCATCCATACCAAGTAGATGGGTTTTAGTTTTCCCCACGCTAAGTTGGTGCAATGTAGTAGTAACCTGGGCCCTTCCCGCCCGTCCGTCCCGAATATTTAGAAGTATACAAATTTCTTTAACCTTGTGTCCGGAATCGGGAATTGGTACATACCTAATTTCAGAGTTTATTATTACTTCCATACAACATAACCGACTTTTATTTTGTTTTTATAAAAATTGTGTTGTAACTACCTACCCTAGGTATCAACTGTGGAAAAAAGGGGAAGCTATTTTGGTAAATGAAGGATTACGTTAAGGTCGGTTAACTGCCTAGCGCCTGAAACTTACTTAGGTTAGGTGCTACATTTTATACATTTTTTTAGACAGGTGATTAGATGCAGGAACCCGCTGCATATTTACGGTTAGTTACACGGGGTTTCGCAGGTTGTTTGGTGTTAGTTGTAATGGCTATTTCCGTGTTGCGCCAATATGTACCTACTTCGATTGATTAGTTCTATATACCTATGCATATATTTAAAGGATAGGATCATTCTCAAGGGGATGTAAATTCTGTAGAGAGAGGAGAGAAAACGATCTGCGGCAAAAGAGCCGCCCCGCCCTACGAGGCGCATGTAAGGTTCTTGATCGTGTGAACCGTTGCTGGTCTAGATCTGGGCTGGCGATCTACATGTTCACGAGGAGCGAATAAAGCAGAGCGTTAAGAGTCCCGGTTTTTTGACCCCTTCTCCCTCCTCTTTTATCTTAAACCTTATCTCAGGTCGGTGGGTGACGATCCCGCTGATCGCTACCGGTTTCGAGGTTGTCCCAACGCCTCGTGCACGGAAGGTCATTAATTGCGACATTGATTCTAGCCTCTTCCTCAGATAGATTGAAAGTGGTAACGAAGATGGCTTGTGCCACCCACGAGGTAAAAAAAAATTGGCGGCTAGCCATAGGTTCCGCCGGTATGGACTCGCATATTCTGGTCTGTGTGGCCTCCCCGTATCACGACAGATGAGCCACCAAGCCATCTGAGCTAGGTATCCGTCGGCATTCACCAGAGCTTTCTTTCCTTTCCTTTTATGTTTCCTCGTGTCATTTTTCAGCCCTCCTGCCACTGTGGACTTATTATCTGAGACTGTC
This sequence comes from Biscogniauxia marginata, assembly GCA_022695795.1. NCBI lineage: Eukaryota > Fungi > Ascomycota > Sordariomycetes > Xylariales > Xylariaceae > Biscogniauxia > Biscogniauxia marginata. Next base: position 120,119 of record MU404094.1, on the reverse strand, counting down.
TTGACTTGTAGACGTCGGCTTGTGGCTTCGGTTGGCGTTGAAGAACGAGCAATTCCACGCTTGACTAAGGGAGCAGAGTCCCGAAGGCGGCTGGTTTATTCAGTGATTTGATAATGTCTAGTAGACCAGCCATTGCTCGACAAATCTCTCTACTCCATGCTCTCAGGTTGCTGATTAATCATGCCAACCGGCAGTTTCTCAATGAACGAACCAAAATATGATATGTAGACAGCCTTTACGCTACGGGAACGTGCCGGGTATGGGAGAGCTATCTAGCTCTAAAAAGGGGCATTGGGAACATGTCCTACCTCGAAGAAAAGGACTGTGTTGCCATTGCTAATCCGGGGTAGTTGCCGAGTACTAGTAGTATATGCGAACAAAAGGATCTGTTGGTTCTCTGTTCTTCAGGGGATGAGGTAGAGTAAATATTAAAAGTCAATAGCGCGACGACTTCAATTACCTAACTTAGAGCCTGCTGGACTTGTGAGCGCATATGATTCGCTGAAGAGCTGACATGCTTCCGACCTGCACCTGAGGTACTTTTGGAAGTACCTACCTGCCGTTTCAGGGGGGACTGAGGGAGAAGGAAGGACCGAAGCTTACGTTGCAATAACCAGCATTTCATTTATGCACTTCTGCGAGAGCTTCGACATGCCGGGTCATGTGCCTCTCCTTCTTTCCCTCTCACCCGACAATACCCATCAACAACTCCGAGCCGTTCATTCAGCCAACTTCCTTTTTGACACAACGAGTTAAGAATCTAGGCAAGCTGGGTTTGCTACTAACCTGCTTGTTGCCAACGATAGTAACAACAGGGGCAACACGATCGGACGCGCATTGATCTTATAGCAGGGATTTCCAAGCTACTCCACCGAACAAGGGGCAACCTTGCTCGTTGTTGACTGCAACACCATCTCGTACGAATCTGATCATTGGCCCCCGTCACCCTCGGACCTGCATTTCATGGATATGTGTACCGGCTCTCGTCACAATCAGGACGGGGACGGGGGTCTCCAAATGACCAGGCGGCATTTATTATTGCTTTGTTTTTGTTTTTCTTGAAGATTTGGACGATGGCGGCCAAGGCCCCCAATCGCCTTCTCAGGTTGGGCTGCATCCCGCCATGGCCAATGTTCTCGCCGGGAATTTAATTACCACCCTCCTTTGACTCCTCCTGCAAGCAACGCCAGGCCTAGATTGGACTGGTGTGCCGGGGGAGGCTGCGTGGACAGCCAAGGGATGGGGACGCCATCAGCAGAGGCGATTTGATTCAAAAAAGAGATGCCTCCTCAGCCGGGTTTTCGCGACTTGTTGGCTACGAAGGGAGCTTCCCACTTACTACTTACATATCCGACCTCACCTCACCTCCCCCCTCCTCTTTAATATAATACATACCTCAACTCAGCTCAACTCACTTCTATACGTCAGTCATTCTTTAGACCCAGTCCCCCGCTTACTCCTCGCGACGATCCCAACGGGGCCTGTTGATTGCTATTAATATATTAATACACCACTTCATCAGTATTGTGCTCCCAACACGCAATACGAGCCATTTTATCCGACAACTTGGTAAAAAGATATCTGAAGTTGGCCAGCTCCCCCGAACTTGGTAGGGCATCTGGGCAGGACAGGGTTGTCATCTGTAATTAAACCACAAGGGTCGCAAGGGCCGCAAGATCACCTTATTGTCCTCTCTGTGCTAGACTTCGAGTCCAACAACTGCTCCCATAGTCAACCCCGAAACACTACCACCTCGACGCTTCGTGCAAAATATCACTCTACCGGAACTCGAAGCCATGTTCAGACGTTTCGCGGACTGGCTACGTACTGCGGCAAAATGAAGATCCCATATTCCTCTTCACCGTTGGGCCACTGGCGCGATCCACACTATCCGGTCGTTTCGTACCGCCGGCCTAGGATGCATCTGGCAGTGATTTTCCTCACAATTTCCTGCTTGGTCTCTCTCGGGGCAGCTATTTCACTCCACGCTTCCCCACGAGCGACCGAGACACCGTTGCTGATCGATACACGAGTTCCCGTCTTCGTCGACGGCCACTGGCAGATCATGTCTGACGAGGAGCATCGTCTGCTCCCACGCGAAGAGCAAGCATCCGCTTCGGATTCAGGCTCGGTCTCGGAGGGGGCCACGACAACAATCGAAATCAATGTCTCATCTTCTACGGAAGAGCCCACTGCAACAGCGGCCACGGCGAGCGCCCTTCCGAGTCCATTCGATGGCGCATTGGGTGCCGATTTCGCAAGTGGCGATTCGTGCCCGGGTTTTTTCAATGAGTTCCTGTCAAACTCTACGTTCAAGTCGTGTTATCCTGCTTCATTGCTACTGAAGGCAAGTGACCATTAAAGGATTCACGCGTTTGCGCGTGAACAAGATAGTTACTAACAACTACTCCAGAGCTCACAATCATTCTTCCAAGCTCAGAGGTCCTTCTTCGACGTAACGCAGGTTCTCACTGCTACCTGCGCCGTGGATGTCGATTCTTGCACGGATTACTTCAACCAGCTTGCGAGTGATCTCATCTCCGACGACAACTGCGGCGAGGACTATCAGGATGGGAACGCGCTTGTTATGCAGGCCTATAGGGGGATGACCATCTACAACACAGTATACAAGGCGACATGTCTGACAGACCCCGAGTCCGAGGCCTTCTGCTACGCCAAGGCAGTGACCAACTCGACGACCGCCTCCAACGTCTTCCTCTACTACCTGCCGTACAACTCGACTCTTCGGGACAGTGCCGCCCCGGCCTGTAATTCTTGCACTAGTCAGACCATGGGTATTTACCAGGCCGCCACTTCCGACCGGAACTCCGCCATAGCGTACACCTACCAGAGCGCCGCAGAACACATCAACTCGATATGCGGGACTAACTTCGTCAACGAGACGCTCGCGGCCGCAGTAGAGAGTTCCTCCGCAAGAGCAATGCCGGAAGTTCCGTCGTCGTCTTTACTTTTGCTGTCATTCATCATCATGGCCATCTCGCATTGGATATTATAGCCACACACACACACACACACACACACACACACACACACACACACGTATATATACATCTCTCAAGGCGATGTCACGGGTGAAGGGATAATGGAGGCAAGGTACCAAGGAACGGCGTCTTACGGGGGCTTCGGATCGAAATTCGAAGGTATATATATACACGGCGGCGAAGGTTTGATTTCGAATAATTATGGGACATGATGGATTTTCTTGGTTGCTTTTCCGGGTTTTCATACGCGGGAGCGGCGGCGGCGGTAGGCGGAGTGTGGTACCTTCTTTTTTTTCTTTCTCTTTTCCGGTTTGGACCGATACCCATTCATATTTTCGTACTTACAACGTACACTTAAGGCAGCCCTCTCGGGTCTGCGTCTTTTCTTTTATATACGGGGCTTTTCAGGATTCACTGTACATGTTCTATATCTTGGGGGCTTTCTGGTGTCATTGTTTCGCCCTCTGTGGTTACTCTATAGAAGGGAGTTCTTTGAAGATGGTATTCGGGTCGGGATAACGGCATTGCTAGGTACATGCTTGGTTATGCGAAACTTGGATAGAGATCAGACGAAGGTGATGTTTTGAGGGAAAAGAGAGATCGCCGTGCAATCACTGGCGATATCACTCTGATGTTTCAGAAGCTAGACATACGGGTTGCGGCGATCTTGCTGTGTAATGGGTGGGGAAGTCTCATGATACACTCTTACGACCCCCATGTCAAGCTTACACACGAATGAGGATATGTATGTATGTATGTATGGGCGGGAAAATTATCTATTAATTTCTGGTACATATTACGACGATGGGGTATTCCTTGGGTAGTTTAGACTATATGATCTATAAACCGTTACATATAATCACAAATTCCCTAATCGTATATAGTATGACATTAAACTTTCATCGTAAATATTCTACGTCTGTCTCTACGCCTTCATTTTCATCTCGATGGCAACAGACGTAAGACCGACCGTATGAGCACATGTAGATCGGTATGAATCTAAGACATCGACGATTGCCTATACATAGCACAGCAGTTACCCATTCTGTAGTGTACGTATTAGAATGTATGCATATTCAGCCTACTTTCCTCCTCATTCTCTCATCACGCATACAACTTCTCTTGTACGTTACATGTATATATGCCTCTCGCAAATCCCCGGCACTGCACTAGCCGCAAGGAATTAGGAACAAAGAAGGGAGGAAAACGAAGAAAGAAACCCCTCACACCGAACCAAAAAAAAAAAACATCGCATCCCACATAAAGGAATCAACATGCTGGTTTTACATAAATAAACGAACGAACGAACGAACGAACTTTAGGAGGAGCGAGAGAAAATCCGTCGACCCAGCAAAAAAAAAATGATACCGATTTCGATACGGAAGGGGTTTTTTTTTTTTTTTTTTAGACGCAAGGAAAATCTGTAGCATACCTCTTAGAAGATCTCACGCGATTGTGAGATCAGAGATCGTCGTACCTTGCATATAGATCCTCGATAGCTCATTCCACTTCCCTATAACACTTAGATATTATAACGTCATATATACCTACCTAAAGTACCTAGGTACCTAGGTACTTACCTCATGTTGGTACCTTAGGTACTTATCAACTGCTATCTACCTATATATTGTGACATATATCTTTTTTAACGACAAGCTAACAATGGCAATTCAATCTATAAGACTTCTATGAAGAGATACCATAGAGAAGAAGAAAAGCGAAGCGATTAGTATAAACCCCAAAATAGATTGATTCTATGCAACCACGCCTTTGGTTATGCCCAATAAGACAAAATATGTAATAGGTAGCTGCTACAAAATCTATAATTTTTTTCTAGATTATCTTTTATATACATAAAAAAAAGATCTCTAAATATATCGGTATGCTACCTACAGAGGTAGACAGCGCACTCATGATTTTCACATGGGAGGTAGATACACAATTGACCTGCCCCCTTAACCACCTCCCTACTACTCGTACCCCCCAGATAATCCGATCATTAATATGCCCCCTTTTCTTTTTTTCCCCTTCCCTTCCATTCCCTCCCCACCAACTTATCCATACGCCTCCAACTCCCCTTCCCCACACTCATCAATCCGCAAACCCAAACACCTCGCTAACAGCCAGCACGTTCGTCCTGACGCCCAGCAGCGTGACCGCGATGCCGACGAAATCGACCGTCAGGAGCACCGCGGCGGCGGTCATGAACCGCGGGCTGAAGACGCGGTAGAGCATGAGGTGGCGGCGGAGCCAGCCGGCCCAGGCCATGGTCGCGAGGCTCTCGACGGCGTAGAACGCGACGAAGGCCCCGAGGGCCCGGCCCGCGCTCTCGATCACGCCCCTGCGCTTCGGCGACGTCTTCCAGAGCACGAGCAGGGGCACCGCGACGCACGCCAGGATCTGCCCCGCGAACGTGTTGAGCACCATGACCAGCGGGCTCCACGGGTACCTGATCGTCGAGAGCGGGATGAACGCGCTGTCCCACTGGATCGACGCGAGCACCGCCTGGTGGCCCGTCTTGAAGAAGTGGTAGTTGCCCAGCAGCGCGAGCGTCACGGGGCCGATGGTCTCCGCCGTGACGCCGTTGAGGTCGGTGATCTCGGCGAGCGAGAGGATCTGCCATAACATGATGGCGAGTGCGCCCTGGCCCATGGGTTTCGAGAGGAGGATGCACGCGCCTGCGATGTTTACGGGCAGGAAAAGGTAGCGGGCGCCGTTCGTGTTGCCGTAGCCGAGAACGGTGATCTGTGCCGTTCGGCTATTGGCTGACGTTGTGAGGATAGAGACGCATGGTGGTGCCCAGATAAATGCGGTTGTACCAGCTACGAGGACTAGTGCGAGGACTAACTGGGCTATAGAGACGTGGATTGTCTTCATGGTGGTCTCCGAAAGGGAGGTAAGCCAGTTGGCGTTGTCTGCCGCATCGAGAGTCCAATATGCAGCAATTAGTAGAAGAACTGTCCGGAAAACGTATCCAATCCACATAGGAGCAAGACCTTCGTAAGAACGTGAGGTACTCATATAAGACTTGATGATAGACGGAAGAATGAGAGCAACAGCAAAAGGCACCACCAACTGCCAAGGCGCCGAAGTGGATGAGTTGGCAGATGCGTAATAAGTTGACGTGCAATATGGCATCTGCTCGTCTCGGCAAAGCTTCGAAAAAGAAGCCACACGGCTAAGAAGAACAAACAAAATAGAATGATAGACTCCCAGAGTCCTCTCGGCGATATTCGGCAGTCGAAGTGCCGCGATCGCGCTGGTGAAGCCAAACGTTGACAAGAAGAACAGAGATATAGAGTCCTCCCAGATTGTGTACGAATTGGAAGCAAAGCCGATTGACTGGCTTAGGGTGAAGGTGACTGACAGCCAACCCCAAAATGTATTTGGGACAAGATTGAGCACACTCTTTCCTCCGGTCCGGAATAGAGCACCCGTTACAGCAACCATGCTCCCAACTGCTGTCCCTGCAGCGGCCAAGAGCCACTCTTCTGACCCAGTGAAGAATACGGCTGCACAGCTTAGAACCCCGGCCAATACGCCACCAACCACCCCAGCCTTAACGAGAGATTTAGTTAGACTTTTATACGATGGGCCCTCCAATTCTAGTGTTGCAGCCTGCAATTCCAAGCTCTTTTCGGCAAAATCTAACTCGACGTCGTCGAAAACTGCAAAATCTTCGTCTTCGTCTCTCGAGACATAAAGTAGCAAGACGACAACCCCAAACGCCATGACAAATATTCCCATCACCATCTTTGGTACGTCGAACCTGGCCCAAAGATCTTTGCAGACTCGGAGTGTCTCGTCTTGGTAGGTGGCGTAAGCCTTGTACAGATTTTCCCACGGCTGAGATGTAGTGTCCCTCGTAACGAGGTCCTGGGCATCTTTCCAGAGAGATACGGGCGATCCTGGCCTGCTGCTCTGCTCGATGCCGCGAGCTTTAAAGTACGATGCTTGGTATCTCTTAATTCCCGCGGCAGTCACACTGATTGCCCCAGCAAGACGGTCCCAAGCATTTCCTTTGAGGCCTGCAAAGGCTTCTTCAATCGGGCGTCCGAGGTTATTGTACGGGATCGGTATACCTAGCAAGAGAGCCAAAGTTGGGACTAGATCGATCTGGTTCACGGGCCGAATCTTTGCTGTCGCTGGTGGCGTTACAAACTCGGACTGTGTGCGGCCGAATATGGGCTTTTTCGAATACATCCACAAAGCGGCCTCAACCTCATCCTCGCTCTCACCGCCATGGTCACCCTTGCTGTCCATCCCGTGGTCGCCCATAACAACTAACAGCGTTTCGTCGTCAATTTCCTCTGTGAGATCCCGAATAAACTTGTCCATCTGCTCCAGTTTGGCGGTCATGGCTGGGTGATTAGGACCGTATCGATGACCGGCGTGGTCTACGCCAAGTAGATGCCCAATAAGGATATCCCATTCACCAGTCCGCTCGGGCTTCACCAATGGAAATATGTGGTCCAAAACACCATTGTCAACCGTGTGTAGATCCCAGACATTAAAGCTATCATACGCCCTACTAATATTTGGTTGAAAATACCCCGGGAATAAGGCAGTCCAAGTATCGTCCCCCAAATGGACGATTCGCTTTCCCTGGTCCCGGAACTGCATTAACAGGTTATCCTCCTCGATAGCTGTCCCTGCAAAATTGGAGCCCATATCAATAAATGTCGGCAGCGTTCCAGTTGTGAGGCCCTTTAGCCGCTGGAGAGTTGTCGTGGGGGGGTCCGCAATGAAAGGTCGCAGAAACGCATTGTTTGGCGACCGGACTGACGATTCGTAAAGAAAAGGTAGCGCATTATGGTACATTTCGGCCTGCTCGACCGCAACAGGAACGGTAAAGTCATAGCGTAGCGCGTCGATCAAGACGACTACAGCTTTATTGAACGTTTTCGGATGCCAGCAGCCGCCGTCAACCGTGCCTTGCCCGTCCCATTCCAACAACGGCTCGCTCGGGGGGTTCGCACAGTCGGATCGTTCGTCGAGGACGAGGCGAGTCAAAAGGAAGCCACTGGTAAAGAGTAGAATGCCAACAACGTGTATGAGGAGCATCCAGGTCCAGAAGCCGACAGACCAGGAACAGCGGCGTTCGAAGGCGGTCTTCCGACGAGCCTCGAGGGCTGCGCGCTGGACATCTTCCGCAGGCCGGGTACTTTGTGGCTTTTTGGCGGCATCCTCGGCCTCTTTCAATTGCTTCGCTTTAGCCCACTGGGCAGCGATCGCCTTGTAGTCGGTAGCGGGGGTTTTCGGTCGCGCATTGCGAGTCGGCATGTTTAAGGATCAACGGGTGGGAGAAGAATTTCAGCGCGTCGTGCCAAAGTAAGTTGTAGCCATTGGCCTCTATAAGGAAGGGCAGAAGAAAAGCTATTACTAAAAGAAAAATTTACATTAACGGGGAAAACATAGCATTAGGTAGTTTGGTGAAGGTGGAGGAGATAAAAAAAAAAAAGAAAGTCTAGGGTTTTTGAATGAAGGTTGACTTTGGAGTTAAAGCTATTTTGAAGCTTTCCAAAAGTTGACAGTATTTGGTACTACGTAGGGTACATTGTGGTGAGGGAGCACGGACGTTGGGACGGTCATTATGTACGTAGGCAGGGTACGTACCTACATAGAAAGCCCCCATATGTGGGTCTCATACCTATCGTATGTACCTAGGTATATGCACCTAGGTATATGTACCTAGGTATCTGTCATGCTGCAGGTGCTGTCATATTTATACCTACCTTTCAACTGCCGCACTGAGATTTAATTCGTCATCCCTACCTATGTTATCTCCGGAAGACACTGAGACTTGGACTTGCGTGTTTTACTCTGGAATCAACAAGCACAAGAATACGTATATACGCTATAGTCAGTCTAGTACCGTTGTTTCCTCCTTGTATAATGAGCCCTATTCATTTAGCCATTTCGTTCTCAAGATTCTCCAATCTAGGTATTCAAGTTTCAACTGACAAGAGTGCAGACTTATTGTGCCGCCATCTTGAACGTCAGCAGATCTCCCTTGACAATCTCATCCTTCTTAGCCTCGAGCTCTTCCATGTCCCATTTGACACTGAGGAATCTGCCACTGGTCCAAGGCCGGTTCTCCTTGCATAACCACACGATGGAGTCCGCCGGCAGCTGCGGTTCGTCGACGAGAATTTTGTGCTCAGATTCGGGCATATTAAAGGCCAGCTCCGTTTTGACGGCGCCCGGATGGATAGAGAAACAGACGAGTCCTTGGTCCTTGTAGTCGGACGCGATGAACTGGGCAAGGCGAACCATGGCAAACTTGGATGCTTGGTATGCCGAAGCACCAAAAATGAGCGCCATAGAGCCATAGCTCGACGTCAGGACGCAAGTCTTTATATTGCTCTTGAGGAGAAGTGGTATGAAATATTTGGCGCAGAGATAGGAGCCCTTGACGTTGACCTCCCATGTCCTCCACCAGTCGGTTGGATCCGAGTCGGCGACAGGAAGCCAGTTCTTGAGGTAGCCCGCATTACAGATGAGCACGTCTAAGACACCCCCGAAATCCGTCGTAATCGTCTCCGCGGCTGCCTTGACACTGTCCTCTGAGACCACGTCGAGCTTTATACTGACGACCTTGGGCACCTGACGGCCCGCATTGCTGGCCGCTTGCTTGATCTCATGTTCTAGGCTTGATAAATCGGACCGGGCTCCAATAGCTATCTTGCTACACCCGGCCGCCGCATAACTCAGCGCGGTCGACTTTCCGATTCCTTTGGATGCCCCCGTGATGAAAACAGATGTTCCCGACAGGTCTGCTTTCTTGGGGGAGATGTATTCATAAGTATCGGTATGGATGGTCTTTGTGAAGCGGGCCACCGCTTCTCTGTTCTGCTCAACCGTGACCATGGTTGGAGATTAAATGAGTTCGGGTGCCTCTTTTGCGCTTGGAGCTAAGTATTTATTCTGTGATGTGCAAGAGATTAGGTTTCTGCTTCCCTTGAGCAACTCGGGATCCCTATTTATAGGCAGGTCCTAGAGGAGCTATCCTTCATGTCAACGATGGAGTTAACCGGACCCGGTAGGCCAGCGAGCGGCAGCATTGCGGGTTTTAGTTCTTCTCCGGGGTGTAATTGCCGAAAGTCAACATCGCCGCACTCTCTAGGCTTAGGATCGGAGTTACGAGAGCTGAACCCAAGCTATCAACCAACTAGATATGATGCCACGGAGCATGGATTTCGGCGTAAATGATCAGGATTAGTAGTAATGCTTTGCGATTTCGGGCTTTAACGTGATGTGAGGGCTGGGCTATTTGCTTATTCGAGTAGTGTCTAAATAATTTTGAGTATAATTATATTTCCTTACGAAACCAGAAGTTGGCTGGGCGACTCGCCGCTTGATGCCGTAAGCACTAGTTATACTACCGTTAGTTTCAAGCTCAGTCTATGACATCAAAGTCGATTTCGCTTCCTTTTTGTTGGTCTTTGAGACGAGACGAAGATATAAGGCATGAGATGAAGTGTATTAGCCTACGATGGAGTTAGATAGTTAAGAATAGCTCATATATATAAGAGGCCATATAGGACCGTATAGTAGGGGATCAAAAATAGCCTCCGTATTTCCTAACATTGATGTCTCTTACCACGCCTCTCAACACAATGCATTCAGTTAAACTCTGAGAAAAGTATTTAAAATACGATTTTCAGGCCTTGTAGAACCTGTTTTTGTGAGCTATGACTCGTAAAATCATATATACGGCTTTCTATAAAATATCCATAATCCATCCTTGCTTACCAAGTTGGATCCAGGTTGGTTCTTACTCCGTTTCGTGTTAATTCTGTTGTCTACCTATGCTTGAGAGATAAACTTCACACGAAAGTTATAGTGGATAGTATTTCAAGTTAGAAATAAACCTTTCTCTTCTAAACAGAGTATAGAGCGATCATTAACCTTATTCTCACACTCACTGTTTATAGTCAGAAACAGAGACTAGTATAAACATATATTAACACGATATTTCGACTTCTTATGATATGCTCTAAACGAGGGTGAATAATTCCAAATCAGAACTTCCAAGATACTCATTCTTGTTGCTTTCGGTGTTGGATCTACATAGATAGCAGACAAATCGTTGTTCCAACAGACTTAAGTTGACATTCGGAAACCTCGGGTCCTCCTGCCAAAGCGGGAATTTGCCGTTCTGGACTATGAAATTGAAGCACGATGGTCTCCATGTTGCTCCGTACAGGAGCGTATGTCTTCCGAGATAGCCGCTCGCTACGAGTTGTGCATCCCACTTGTTATACGACTCTGGTGTTACGTATAAAGTAGATACTTAACTTTTTAGTTTGAATGATGTCATTGGGTTTTGCTTTAACAAAGTATATTAAGAATTATTATAAACGAGTGCATTGCATCAGCGAAATGGTAAGTGATGTTGCAGTGAAGACAATGGCATGTAGTGCCGAGTCAGGTATAACAATGCAGTAATAGGCGGAATTGTAAATGGCCTAAAAGACAAGCGGAATTGGATGCCGCAGGTTTTTAGGTAGGTAGGTCATGCTACGTAGCCAAATGTAATGATCAACCCAAGGTAATAAATAAATTAGCTAGGGTGGGAATATAGTTGTGCCAAGGAAGCTATTCGACAGCTGCCGCATACATCATCAGCTTACGACCAAGAAGTGGCTTCATTTGCGAAGACAGGTCCCAAGCCAGAGGCTGCCAACTTTTGAAGAACGGGGCCAGGTTGCATAGATACATAACCTTATAATACAGAAGCCTCAAGGTATACGGAAGTACGCTTTTCGTCTTATCGGCTGCCCGGGTTATCTATTATACCTGCTTTAACGTCATAACGGGTCCGGGTCCCTATAAGTTAGGTAGCTTTAGGTACCTTACACACCTTACACGCCTTATATCAGACCCCGTCTTCAACAACAATTATTGTCATTCCATCCGTTAGTCCTTTAACCGTTCCCACCCGCGCCGGCCTCTCCACGCGGTGTGTCGCAACCACCACCACCATGTCTTCTTCCAGCCAGCGGCCTCTCATCAATGCCGCCTACTACCCGTCCTGGCGCATCTACCGGGGCCTTTCTCCTTCCTCGCTCCAGCTCGACTGCATCAACCGAGTTCTGTATGCATTCGTGCTCGTGAACGAGGACGGGACCCTGCGCTTCCTGGACGAGCATGCCGACTTCTCCATCGCCGCCGACGGCGAAAGGGGCTGCCTCGCCGCCCTGACCAAGCTGAAGCAGCATCACCACGGCATACAGGTCCTCGTTTCCATCGGCGGCGGCAGCGGCAGTGCCGAGTTCCCTGTGCTGGCCTCACACCCGTCGCGGCGTGCCACCTTCGCGCGCGCCTGCCGGCAGCTCGTAGACCGCTTCCTCCTCGACGGCATCGACATCGACTGGGAGCACCCGCAGACGCCGTACGACGGCGGAAACTACCTGCAGCTGCTGCGGGCGCTGCGCGAGGCCCTCCCCGCACCGCGGTACGTGCTCACGACGGCGCTGCCGGTGGGCGAGTACGCGCTGCGGAACATCGACCTCGGGGCCGCGGCGGCGCTGCTCGACAACATCCACCTCATGGGGTACGACTTCCACGGGCCCTGGACAGACGTGTGCGGACACCACGCCAAACTGCTGCCCGAGGGCGGCGGCGCCAAAGACGAGAAGAACGTGTACCCGACGCTGCGGCACTCGTGCCACCGGGGCGTCCGCTACGTGACCTCGCGCGGCTTCCCCGCCGACAAGATCGTCCTCGGCGTGCCGGCGTACGCGCGCTCGTTCGCGGGCGCCCACGGCGTCGGCCAGCCGTTCAGGGGCGCCGAGGAGATCGACTACGCCGAGCTGCCCGAGGAGTGGATCCGCGGCGCCAAGATCGACCGCGACGTCGTGGCCGCGAGCTATGTCGACCGCCACGGGCATTCTTCCAACCAGCATCATAACCATAACCATAACCTTAGCCATAACCATCAGGACGGGGGCAAGAAGGAAAAAGACAAGAAGGGCTTCGTCACCTTCGACGTGCCCGAGACGGTCAGGGCCAAGGCCGAGTACGTCCGGTGTATGGGCCTTGGGGGCCTATTCTTCTGGACCGGCGCCGGCGACCGCAAGGGCCCCGATAGCCTCGTGCGTGCCGGCTTTGAGGCCCTGCGCTCCGGCGACCCGGCCTGGAGAGATCGTATCGCGATGGTGGTCGCTGGGGGGAAGCCGTCCCCGTCGCTGAAGAAGCTGGTTTCGAGCTGGATAAGGCATTAGCTACCTACCCGGCTACGCCTGAGTCATATACGAAGGGCTTTCTTTAAATATACGTTTTTTCCCGGTGTTTAAGTGATGAAGGAAGAGGTGGTACGGGAATGGGGATGGCGATGGGGATGGCTGTATTATACCACGTGCGCGTGTGTGGTTTGCGGATTAGACCTACGTTATAGACTTGACCTATGGTTTTTTTTCCCTTCTCGAAAACGACCTTTTTATGTATTACCGCTCGAAGAAAAAAAAAAGCCAATATCTCGATAGAGAAAGAAATTTTTTATCGGTCCCACGTCTTCTTCTGGCTCGGAGGTCATATGCGAGTCCAGACTATGCCCCTCGGGGAGCCTACCACCGTTGCTGCCGCCGAACTCAGGGTCTCGAGAAACCTGGACTCGTCGACTGTGAGCGCGAAAGGGTCTCCCCATGGCGCTAGGTACGTGACGTGAAGTCTACCTTCTTCCGCCAGGGAGCGGTTCCCGGAGTGGCGTGCGGGTAGTTACTCACGAAACAGGTTACGCCGCGATTAGGCGTGGACTGAGGGTTGCAACCAGCAGTTGCCGAGCAAGGCGCCGCGTTTAGCAAAGGCATCGATGTTTGGAGTCTTGAACGATCTGGTTGACCAAGACTAGGCATTTGCTCTCCTGGTTGGAGCTCTGCCTAGATGGCACGGTCTATGCCAACTTGCGTTCGGGGGTAAGATGCAAAGATGACTATATCAAACTTATTTCCACCACATCCGAGTGGAGTCATGCCGCGGCTGGTCCGGCATGAAGACGACGAGTTTTCAGATAGCCGACCTTGAAACTGTCGGCAGGCTTTTGAGGAAACCTGCGAAGCTCGTGTTGCTTCTCAGTGAACACCGGGATATTTCACACGTTCACTTCCATCGAAGACTTTAGAAGAGCCGTCTTACAACTCTGACGAAGAAAATTAGCCGAATGCCAGGAGAGAATCCACGTAATCCTTACATTCGCATCATGATTTACCTCCCGTGTCGAGAAGGGCTACCTACCAAAAAAGAAACGGACGACTATCAACCCAGGTCGATGGAGGAGCTCCCCTTTTCGTTCTAGTATACAAAAATAGCACCATAGCTACTCTTTTTTAGGGTATATCACATGTAGTAATCCCCGCATCGTGGCCCTAGGGCTAGACGCAACTTTGCGAAATCCAAGATGCTACTAAGGTAGACAGCGAAGCGATGAGATAGGGATGTTGTAAGTTGGTATAATACATGCACGGTCCAAGCCCATAAAAGCGGGCCCACTACTATAGTCTTCCCCTTAGGGACACAATTAAAGGGATACCGCTACACTTAGCTACACACGCAGGATAGATATCAAACGGTGCCATATTTACTACCACCTTATTCCCATTAGTATTCCGCTCGCCTTAAGAACCCTTCTTGCCAACCTACACTAGAGAGATCAGGGCCTAAAGTGCAGCAATCTCGTTGGCCACTCTACACTAGGTACTATGTCTGGAGCAGCCCCTCCGCCCCTTGTTTCCCGGGTTTGATCCACAGGGTTCTCGAATTATTAGGAGGTATTCGTCACCCTAAGCGAAGAAGGCTCCAAGTTATGTGCGTACTATGTTGAACCTGGACCCATCGGCAATTTCCCACGCACTGTTCGATATTCATGCATCTGCGGCCTGCAAGAGTAGGTAAGTAAGCGTGCAGGCCGCCAAGGATTTGCGGATATGAGCTGTGTATGTTTCATACAAAGCAAAGATAGAAAAGGAGCGTCGTTTCGCCAAGCCCTATTTGTGAAGCTTTAATTCGCTCATCTGGATAGTTCGTTGACGACACCCTGGGCAATAACAGTTGGCGAATATGGTTCTCGCATTGCCACTACAAGTCGAGCTCAGACATGCGACAACATCCTTCCTTGTCGTGCAAGCTATTTCGATGAGTTTTGAGACCAAGGGAATTTCTATTCAATTGTCTACAAGTCCATTTCGAATAATATGGGGGTTGCTCTGAGGTGACACTAAGCGAACTGATTCTTCTCTCTTCACAGGGTATCAGATTGAGCTCAACCGAGCTTAGATAACGGTGATATTAGTTATACAGCTTAGAATATATAGGCACCGCCGTGAATGGTTCCAGAACTCCCCCTTTAGATAATACTTCTCGCGAAAGCCGAGTCCAGAGGCAACAAGTAGGAACGTGGTATCGTTATATACGAGGCTGATATATACCCCAAACCCAAGGATGTCGCTTCGATAAATAACACCACCTTCGACACCCCAGGCTGGATTTCCAAGCGGAGCGTCATCTCTGGACCCTTCTGCCTTGTCCCAGAGGCGATTAGAACAATTAAGAATAGGAACATCTGTCTGATGTAGGTACTCCGTTATTCATGCATGTAAAAATTGTCGTCCGTACTCCTCCCCATCATATACTAGGAACAATTGGAAAGCGCAATCGAGGAATCAGTGATTGTCGTTTAGCTGAGATTAGTATGTGGTTGCTCACGAGAACTGTGTTCTCTCTTTCTCCTTCAAACCCCCAATGCCGTCCATGTCAATCGAGTAGAAGCCCGTGCTGCTCTCCTTCTCATAGGCCGGCAATTGCTCCTCCTTCACGGGCTCAAGGCCAACGGTCGTGTCGCCGACTCGGACAACAACGACGCGCCCGTTCTTCTGACGGCCATTTTCGTCATGCTCGTCAGGGAAGGTGATGTGGATCTGGGGGATGTTGGTAGGCGAATGGGGAGGCGCGTTAGGATCGGCCAGCATGGGGCGGCCGTTGACGACGAGAAAACTTGATCGGCCGTCGGGAGTCTGAATGGTGAAACGGTGTTGGTTACTGACGTCGTCGTGTTTGACGTCGTTATATTGTGGCAGACTTTCTTCACGCATCCTTCGCTGATGCCTAGCACGTCGTAGCATCACAAGAACCGCTACGAGAACAAGACCAAGGAAAGCGATGCCTAGGAAAGCAATCATAAGGTTGATGACGGTCTCTGATTGGCCGTCGATGGCCATGTCACGGGTGGCAAGAATAGAATTGCCACGGGCAATGAGGCTATTGAGCATAGACATGGTGATTAGGTGGTTTCGATATTATCGTGTTGCGTAAGGGACTCGTCGGTTCAGTTAGATATGGGATGACTAGCTAGAGCTACACTGAGACAATGTTAGTATACCTAAGGGCGCACGAGGGCATTCGATGGATAGAACAGCGACAAATTCCACCCACGGACGATCATGGCTCCGTGAAATGGACAACTGTATAGCCTCGAGACACAATAGAACTGGGCCGACCTACGTAAGGGAGAGAGGGCCTCGAACTAGCGGATAAATCCAAAAGAAAAAGACCGGACGGTATCAACTAAAAGGAGTGAAGTTGAAACCTGGATTTAAGGAATGAATGGATGGGATGAAGGAGAGTGAGGGGGTATAGAGGGGAAGGCAACGAAGCCAGAAAAAAAGAATGGACTCTCTGAACCGACAGCGACAGCGACAGCAACGACGATGTAAAGATCGTAGGAGGAAAGAGAGGGAAAAGGGAGACGGAGAGGTGGTAGGAAACAAGCAAACAAGATCTTGGAGGAACGGTGGGCCCACTTGCCAATCCTGGGCGCATCCTTGGACCTGCGCCGCCTAAGATTGGCCGATAATTCTACGCTACGCAGATTACAGGGGGTAGCTAAGGCACCGGCTGCTGATTCGACAGGAGTCGGCAGGGCCTGAGCTAGACGCTGCTTAATTTCACGATCGACCAATAGCAGGGCGAGCGTTTAGGGAAATATGGACATCCCGACCACAAAAACGGTTAAGGGCTCTGAGGGGCTTTGCTGACTTAAGATGGATGAGGGATCGCGCCCGGACCATATGGATCTGAGCGCTACTTACCAACACAAATAATGGGATGGAAGACGAGTTCTTTCAGGATTACCCTCGGAGCTCCTACCCAACTGAGCAAACAAGTTCCTGAATCAACCCGAACTGCGAGACCGGGCTTGCACCATCGCCAACTCGTCGCAGAGCACACACATTCGGTATCGGGTTTTGTCTGCTACGATGTAGGCAACTTCGGATTTGATCTATGACGACGTGGTCGGCCCTCTGGGAATTCGGCCGGCAACACGGAGGACGGATGGAATGATTGGACAACCCCCTGAGCTGTACTGGCGCAGACGCGGATGCAAGGTTCAGCTGCAGCTGTCGGGACCTGCCAGGATCCCAAGAAGGAAACAAAGAAAGAAGAAAAGAAAGAAGTAAAAAGGGGGTTGAGAGTGCGAAGGGCATTTTCTTCAAATTCAATCCTGCAGAATGTCCACGTTCAATGGGGAAGAGACACCAGTAGCGTTGTCGAGGCCGAGTTGGTCTCATCTTACCTACACTATACTCTGTCAACCTCGAGCCTACACTATGTAGGAACTATCCTTTAACTAGTCGATTTATCGGCAGCCAGCAGGTTTACGGAAGTCCCCGCAGGAGTCAACACCGTCAACCAAGACATGGCGCAACCGTCCAGCCGAGTATTGTGCCGATGATCGCCTGTTGATTCGAGTCTTCTCCGGCAGCACGCACACATATTCCTTTCTTCCCATCGAGGACCCGGCCGGAGGAGGGAACATGGACGACGATTTGTTATCATGACTTGCCGTGGCGCTAGAACTTTGCAGTGTTGAACTCTCCTCTCAATGTCCAAACTAGCCCTACCAAAAGCAGTCTGGACCGGTGACTCCCCCACGCCCGGTGTGTTACAGAGGCGGGTTGGAGACGCTCTCTATGGCCCAAGAGCCTGCAGCTAGCCGTTGAGAGAGTTCCGTGGTCCGCGCTTGTCTCAGAGGCGAAGGGACTCGGGAATCAACTACTAGCCATTATCCACGAGTCCCAGAGGTCTCTCCGAGGAGGACGTTCCTTGGTCCCGAATCGAGTTTGCAGGATTGGCGCTCCTAGAGATAAGGACCGGAACCCTTCTTAGGGCATCCATAACTGATCAGCTACGTTTGTCCTTGGTATAGCTTTTGCCTTGATCACTCATTTCCTCCTGGAGTTTGAGACGAGATCAACCAGGTGACTTGACGTCGCATTTCTCGCAGACTGAACATATGAAACTCCTAATTTGAGATGTGTGGGGGTAGTGATATTTCTAAGTCGCTTATTGCATTAGTTCTCTATCTTTTCTGCTTCCCATTCCACTTCCAGTCCCCTCTACTTGCTATTGGTTGGTAAGTCACTTGATTGAAATCGAAGATCGAGGCTGAACTTCCAGATCTTCATTTTGCTAGCGGCAATCATCACACCCTGTAGTGCCACAGACTTGGCTCTGCCGGGATACGATTTCATCAATCATCCGTAAGGCTGTATCGGGTCTCTTACGACTCGAGGCGCATTAATGGCCTCCCCTTTGAAAAAGATTTTCCGCATGGGATCTGTCTCTGTTAGGAAAATGCCAAGTTATATCTGGGAATATTTGGCCGTCTACATGATTCGAAACAAGTTGCTCTGTCGCGCAGGAGGGAGAACCAACGATTCGCTTGTCGAGGCGAGGCCTAGCTGTTGTGTGACTCGTTAGGTATGCGAATGTCAGGTTGGCAACAATCTAATGAGCCGAAAAAGTGATAAGGCATCGTTGTGTTGCCGGCATCTAAAGATGGCCTGAGTGAGACCAGCGGGACGCTCCAGCAAGGGGAATGTCGCTCCCAGGAGCTAAAGAGCAAGGGCGCATATTACTCTACATTCCCGAAGAAGATTACTTCGTTCCTATAGTAGGTAATGATGAAGATTTCCCGACATTCTTAGTCCCTAGGTACCAAGACAATGCGGGTTAACGCGGGTAACTCCATTGGGCTTCCCTTACCTACAAGCCTATCGACCCCAAACAGGCAACAAGTGGTCCGTATTCTACCGAGATCACGAGCCACAGCCGTAGCCTCGCTAGGTATGGGCTTCGTTGCAAGTGCGGGTGACGATATATCGTCTAGGCAAACATAGCCGACGTTGCAAACGACGGCCCTATCATCTCAACCGGCCAGAAGACGAGTTGTTAGCTTTTCACGTAGCGCCAGTTGCTTTCCCTCCAGTGCCCAGTACCACGTTGAGGGCGTCCCGGTTGTGTGAAGGAAGAATATACTTGCCCGTCGTCATATCAAACATATCGGCGCCGAATGGAGTTTGGGGTATATGGTGCCCCAGACATGTAGGGGAGCCACATGAGTGATCTGCCTTGTACATCCACACACCCACTCTCTGTACCACAAAGTTATTATACATGCTTCGATGTTAGTTGGGCAATAGCGTACTCTTGGCCATAACAACTAGCAGAGTACTAGTATGATCAATATCGCACTCGTCCTCCCTTCAACTTGGTCTTCCTTTTCTCTCCTCTGCCCTTGTCTGTGAAACCCCCTCTGGCCATTGGAAGAGACCAGGAGGCAGTGACGCTCAGATGAGTAAAAGTTGGTAGGATTCCACATACCGTACAAAAAATTATTTCTATTCCTTGTCCATCTCTGTCTCTATTCATCACTTACCACTCTCTTTCCCCCTATTTTGAACCTCTTTTATTTGTCTATACGACCTGGACTTCGTCGCCTGTATCTATCCTCACTTCTGCGTAGACGAGCGCGGACGTACAAAAGAGCCGGCTGGACCCCAACAGATTGGTACGGTGCAAGCAACGGTACCTGTTCTCCATATAGTTACAGCCAGTTAAAGCATCGCAAAAGACAGCACGTACATAGAGGACCACATATCGCCGTCCGCAACCAAACATCGACACATCTGAAGAGATCAGCAGCCACCATTGGCGACCAACAGCAGCCCCCGAAGAAAAGATAGGGTCGCTTATTAGGCCACAGCCGCCGTTCGCATCATTTTTATACAGTAATCGAGGCAGACAAGAAAAGGACAAACATAGACGAGGCAGCGGCTATCGATCGAATCTGTCCGGCCAACCAGAATAGCACGGGAGCCGGCTTTGAACTATTTACCTACTTGCATATATAGGCCGAAATAGCAATACAGCCTGGTTGTCAGCAGGCTTGGCTGCAGCACATAACAACCTGCAAAGCATACTTACTACGACTTGGGGTTTTTGTTCAAGAATTTCCACGAAACGCCCACGCTTCCTCTCTCTCTCTCTCTCTTCCTCAGCTAACATAGCCCAAACGAAGATTCGTTTCGGCCCCGAAAGTGGTAACACAGCACGGGATCTATTTGCAGTTTTATCGAAGTGTTTTCAAGCTATTGAACCTTGGGGGCGGAAAACAGCGACTTGGGTTGAATTCTTCTTTTTTAGTGTTCGGCTGTCAAGAGAGGTGACAGGGAGGACTAGTGCGAAAGCTGTCGCGGGAGCCCCATTCGCCCCATCCACACCATCTGCGGCTAGGCCTGAATTGCCCCTCAAAAAAGGCAGGGAAGCACGGACGATACAAGCAAGCTACAACCATCTGTACGTCTACCCAAGGTACTACCCAAGGTACTACCCAGCTACATACCGACCTATTGCGACTACCGTACGTACCGGACTGTACTTGCTCACATACTTGCACACATACTTGCACAGCACAAACTTTCACCTAACAACACATCACGCCTGCAACCTGCGCCTGCATCTCGGGAAGGTTATTGGAAAAGCTTGAGCTGTGCGTGCTAACAATTCGAAACCAAGGCTGGTACGTTAGGTTAGGTATCTTATCAGCCGCCCCCCCCTACCCCATCGTTCCGGTCTTCCAGCAGCGGCAGCAAACTTGGAGCCTGCATCATCATTACTACCTTACCTTGCCTACGCTTCCAACCCTTACTACCTAACCTGCATCGTACCTAACATCCTACTAGCCGGCCCTGGCCAAGATCCATTCCCCAGAACCTGGTCTCACGCCGCTCTCGCTAGCAGACCTCTAGGCAGAGCGCCAGCCCTACTACAGCTGCTATTCTTGTTCCTCCCAGACAAGCCAGTCGTCTCCGAGACCTCCCCTAACCATTCACAATCCGGCCGCCTCCACAGATACGGCCCCATCCAGAGATCTATCATTCCACATCCAGCGCGGATTGGGATAAGTCGTTCGACCTGCCGGGCCCATCCCCTGGCGCGAGAGATTCCCAAGTCTGGCCCTTCAGGCCCAAGCGTTCGCTGCTGTGTGGGTTTTCTCAGTACCGGCTTGGGTAGTTGCAATACCCCTGTCTAGTCTTCTCTCGGACTCGAGCAGCGTTCATCACTGCAACCTCTTGGGACTTGGACTTGTCAATATTTTTCCCTCTCTGCCGGCTACTTCTTATCGTGCTGAACCAACAGCAGGCCAATCGAATCGCGAATCGGCCTCTCCATCTTGCGACCTGAGCTAGATACGGCCCAGAGACAAGCGTGGTACCAGCCGGCACGGTACTCAACACCTGGTACCGCCTCGATTCCTATTGATGAAATCCAGCTCGGCACGCTGTACTTCCAACCACGAAACTGCGAAAGTACGACCCTGGCTGAAAACGTTCGCCCTTCCTCCCTCCAACATCTGGTCTCCACCATTCACCTTCGCGCATCCGCCTGCGCACTTCCTACATACACCTCCCTGCCTCATCTACCCACGGGCTCGTCAGCCCTTCCTTCCTTTGCCCATCGTAGGTGTCTTCTTCACCTCTGCCGACCGACTCGTCTCGGTTCCTCTCTCTCTCGTCCTCCCTACCACCCCATCGCGATCGCTCTGACGGATGACGGCGCCCGACCTCCAGCATTTCGATTCTACCTCTGAAGCATCGGTACATGGGACAGCTGCTACCTTCACATTTGCCGGGAGCTTCGCCACCGCTCATTGCGTTGTACTGCATTGTCTAGCGTCGTCCAGGAGTCTGGAAAATACCGTCAGAAAGACTAGAATATAGCCCTCTCAGGTAAGCCACTGCCCGTCTAGCCTGATGATGTTTTTGGGCCTATTTTCTACTGTCACCCGTCATCGTTGGAGGTTTTCAAGCAGACTCCGCTCCTTCGTCAGCCCTACCGCAACTTGTCCATCTCTGCTTGCTCTGACTGTTAAAGCTGACTTGCCTCATCTCTCTGTTATCGTGCATCACCGCAGAGTTGAAGCCATTTACCCTCGTATATTTGTCACGTATATAATAGAAACGATCGTCCTTTCCCTCCCCTCGCGCCGCTCGAGCGAACCGACCTACCGTACATTCTACCCTCCCCGAGCGTCAGGATTTACATATTAGAATTTAGAACGGGACAACACCATCGTTATATCCTCTTCCTCTGTCTAGTGCAACTCGTGTCAAACAAGCCGGAGCTATGACTACCGCTGTAAGTACTACCCTGCTCATTTGGCCAGCCTAGATGGTTTGTGGTACAAGCACTAGCTGTGAATCCGGGATTACCTCGCGCTCGATCTTATGGACCCTGGCTTTGTGTTTGCTACCTACCACCTCAGCCAGGTCCGCCTCTAGTGCGCCAACAGAATGAGCCTGTCGTTATCCAATGAAGCCGTCGTCCAGGACTGACTTGTGTTTCTCAACAGACTCGATCTAACGGGTTTCCAAATCTCGCTATGGGGAATTCCTCTAGCGAAAAGAACTCACAGCCACTTGGCTCGTCTTTTGCCCATTCGGCATGGCAGTCAAACGGTATCTGGGGCAGTGGACCCATCATCGGCGGCTCTTTGAATTCGCATCGCGACTCAGCAGACTCCAGAGGTGCGTGGATCAGACAAGAGAAGGCATATGAATTTATATCGCGGGGCCAGCTGACAGACAGTGCAGGATCGGATGAATCCTCGCCCAGTGCCCCTTCGGGATCTGCTCAGCTGAACCCACTCTCTGAGGCCGTACCTTGGGCCCCAAGAGGTGGAATATGGAACCAACCAGCGAGCTCATCACAAGGGCCATCTAACCCCGGAAGCGCCTCGCCGACAAGAATGCGAGACAGCTTTCAGCACAACTATTCCGACATGACTAACAGCTCCTCCATATTTCAACCTAGACCATCGGGCAGCCATAATGCATCGAACCTCCAGAACAGAACTGTGCCTCCGGGGCCAGCCGATTCCTCCACCTCTTCTTTCAGATACACGCCCGGTTTCGCGGATCCAGCGAGTGAGGAAAAGAATAATCCGGGGTTATATAATACCCTAGGGGGTCCTCAGTTGGGTCTTGATTCCTCGAGCCTCTACAGGCGCAACTCGGCGGATCCAAGTTTCTTAAACTTAGCGCCAAATCGACCTGGCAACCTCAGCACACGACAGACTGATACCGAGACCTCAACAGCTTCAGGCCGCTACGGGGAAGGCTCTCAATATCCATTTAACAAGATATCGGGCCACCCCAAATCTCACAGCCAGCGTGCTTCCATCCCTAACCCCTCGGTGACATTGCCGTCAGAAGCTGGTCGTTCCAACACTTTTGGGTTCGCGCCCGCAGACACTTCCGGCCATGGTCTAGATGATAGCTTCAACCGGGCTCTAAACTTGGACGACAACTCAGAGCCTGCTACATTCGGAAATAATGCATACCCTAATCCGGCCAGCCAGCCTTTCCAATTCAATCCTGGTTCCCAACCTTGGCAGCAGGATCTAGGGGGCAATACGCGAGGCTTTGGGCAGGGCGTGCAGCAAGACTCCTGGGCGGAGCCTCTGATAACTCCGCACTACGGCCCCAAAAGAGGATCGGTGGAGAGAGGCTCACCAGGTGGAGGAAGCTCGTACCGACCAAATCTCAATAGCCCGAGAGGCTTGACCGGTACCCCTAACCCATGGAGTAGGCCAGGGTCACGAGATCCTAGGGTCGCACTTCAAGAGCTCGACCGGCAACAGCACAACTCCCAGTTCTTACCGCAGCAGACTGGATACTACCCTCCGCCGTATTACAACTCGAGCCTCTCCCAATTTACCACTCCATACGAGCAATTCGTACAATCTCCAAACTTTCGACCGCAAATGCAGGTTCCTGCGTATGGAGTGTCGCCACTCGGCTTCATGGCTGGCATTACAGTCCCCGTACGACCCAGTCGAGACCAAGACCCCGGCAAAGGTGTCCGTAGCATGCTTCTCGAAGAATTCAGGGGGAACGCAAAATCAAACAAGCGCTACGAACTGAAGGTATGTGACAACATGTTTCCGGAGGATGTGAAGGCTAACCGGAATCAAGGACATATACAATCATATTGTCGAATTTAGCGGAGACCAGCATGGCTCGCGATTTATCCAGGAGAAACTCCAGACAGCGAATAGTGATGAAAAGGACCAAGTTTTCAGGGAGATTGAGCCCAATGCTCTCCAGTTAATGAAAGATGTTTTCGGCAACTATGTCATTCAGAAATTCTTTGAGCATGGTAATCAGGTGCAGAAGAAGATCATCGCAGCACAGATGAAGGGTAAAGTGGCCGAGTTGTCGACACAAATGTACGCTTGCCGCGTTGTACAGAAGGTTAGTACCAAAATTTGACCACCCCCTGAGGTCATTCGTGTTACTAACCACATACCATAGGCATTGGAACATGTCCTCGTCGAACAGCAGACTGAGATCGTCGACGAACTAAAACCGGATATCATGCGGATCGTCAAGGACCAGAACGGCAACCATGTGATCCAAAAGATAATCCAAATGGTTCCACGTCTCTGCATCCCCTTCATTATGGATGCCTTCAAAGGCCAAATCGAGGTTTTGGCAGCTCATAACTATGGGTGCCGGGTTATCCAGCGTATCCTAGAACACGGCACAGATGCGGAAAGGAGGACACTTATGACAGAGCTCCACACCCATGCCACGAAACTTATTTCCGATCAGTACGGGAACTATGTCACCCAGCACATCATCGCCCACGGCGAGCCTGATGACCGTTCAAAGATGATCAATCACGTAATCGACCGGCTGCTATTCCTCTCTAAGCATAAGTTCGCATCGAACGTTGTTGAGAAGTGTATAGAGTTTGGGACGGCCGAGGAACGAAAGGCTATTCGTACCCAGCTCACGGCACTCAGCAGTGACGGAACGAGTCCACTCCAGATTATGATGAAGGATCAGTTTGGCAACTACGTGATCCGTAAGCTTTTGTCCTGCCTCGACCCTGATGTATCCGCGCTAACTAGTGTATAGAGAAGCTCATGCAGTACCTAGACGGTCCGGACCGTGAGTCTTTCATAGAGGAGATGCGACCTCAGTTCGCTACCCTCAAGAAAATGAGCACCGGGCGTCAGATTTTGGCCCTCGAACGGTTGATGTCTGTAACGGGAGGGCCAAACTCAGCAAGCAACACGAATGTGGGCACTCCGACAACACCGAGCCTGCTCGTAGATGTCAACTCCACCGCACCTACCCCCTCACTTACCATGGAACAGAACAGCCCGCAGAGTAGCAGTCCTCCGAGCACCAACGTCAGCACTCTAGAGGAAAGTGTGGAGGAAAAGAAGGTTGCAAAGGACCCGCGTCTCGACAGCCAGCATGGTCCCGTTGTACATGTTGAGGAAGCCTAGTAGATAATACTTCTTTCTATCCCGGGTACAGATATGGCGGCAGCTTCGACGCACACCCAGTATGCCGTCGGACTGATCCCCTATCTAGGGCACCCACTACTTGATTTCACATACCATGACAATAGCAATTCCTCTTCTAGGCCATATTTCTCGACACACCAAAAAGGGAGTTATCACGAAAAATCAACATTTTTGCAAATAACAAATGGAAAAGGGTTAACCTACGCACGGTTCATATCGCACAGAAAATAACGGGTCCATAATGGCCAGTCGTGCATACATGTACATGGGGCTGACTCTACTGTAATCTGTCTTCTATTCTTTTCCAGGTTATTATCACCTATGGCCGGATCACGCTGGATACTGGGACATGTTATTCCCACATCCCAGGCCAAACTTTGTTGGTGTACCAATGGTTACATTTGGGAAACGGGCAGGCTTTTCTTCAAGGACATGTTACCGGGGGATCTGGGAATGACAATCGTGTTGGGCGACACTGTTGGGGAAATGCGCGGTTTATACCTTTAGGTCACTTGAGCACAAAAAGAAAAGAAGAAAAAGCGAGAACTGAACACATGGGGGACAGCTAGGGGCGGCGTTTGTGTTTTTTACGGTGGCGTGCAGAGCCATGCCAAATCTCCCTGTCGGCGTTTGATGGGTAGAGCGGCGATTTAATAGAAGTCAAGCACATAGAAGGTATTGCCATGCCTCACCTTCTATAGCGAACAAAACACATCGTCTCTAAGCCAACTAGGTTTTGAGTTTGACCGTGAGCCAGACTAAAGTGCTCCGTGGCGATGAGTATCAGCGCTGCAGTTGGACCTTTAGAGCTTATAGCAAGTGTGCATGTATGCATGTTTCCTCGTACTAGGCTCAGTCACTGAAGGCGAAAGGTGGGGAAAGCGAAGCAAGCTGATGGTCGTCTATGATTGGGGGTCTTGTAAAATACGTTCTGAGGATATACATACAAGCGAAGGGGGGTAAGGCAGCTTAGTGAGGAATGCTCTACCGAGCTGGAAGAAAGAAATACGTTATGTATACATGTGTCTAGAGAGAGAGAGAGAGAGAAACGGCCCGGGGCTGCCAGGTCCTTGAACTATTACGGACTGTGCCTACTTAGAGGGTAAATCATGGTAGCGCTACATACATACATACATACATACATACGGGCTTTTGTCCACCATGGGGTTGGTGACTAGAACCTCTTCTGTTGTGCGTAAAGATAAGCTTGAGGTAATCTAAAATTAAAATTTGATGATCAAACTTGATTTCCTATGATGGATAATGGCGTTAACTTGGCTTTTCCCGCCTCGTCCGTGTCCACGTCCCACGGCGTATTTATCGAGAAGATTACATTATTTTCACGAGGTCATTGCATTATTATAGGTAGGTAGGTAGGTAAGTAGTTATCCTAGACAAACTGAGTCTGAAAACCAAAGCGGCTGGTAAGGCTGACGATGATTTTACTTACAAAACATAGACCACGGTTTAGGTTATAGACAAAGCAGTTGAGCAGAATGAGAATCTTTAGCAACTAACCCCCTTTTCGGTAGCGGTTAGTTAGTATATAGAGATATTATTGATTTTGGTTTTAGTTTTAGTAGAGGAAGAAGAAGTAAATGGATTTATATATATTCCTTCCACGTTCGATAGGTCAACTTTAATCGAAAGGACCAGAAGGCATGAAGAAAAAAAAAAAGGCAACCAGCCGAAACTCTTTTATAAAGTCGGGTTTCACGATGCTAATAGGCTGACCAAGACTATGGAGACGAGGTCGCATTCCGCATCCGTCCACTAGCCAGGCTCCCCATTTAAGATACCACCCCCCCATTCCCGAACAACCCCTGCTCCCCTCCTTCCCCCCAATCATCAACCACCATCCCCCCTGGTGGCTCTTCCTGATTGGGAATTAGGGCTAGTTCGAGGCTCCTATGGGATTGATCGATTGATTGCATGTGTACTGAAAATAGAAATAGTATTTTTTACACTATTACACTAATAGAGCGAAATACTACTTACTAGTAATAATCTCTTACGATCAACTCTGGAACTTTTTTTAACTTTTTTTTTTCAACTTACTACCGTGTTTTTAATTTCAACAGCCTTATTTATTTTGGGGATTCGAGTTGAATTGCTCGGTAGAAGAAGATAAAATAAATGAATAATGATAATGAATAATACAGTGTTAACGATGATTGGTTTAAGTTATAAGTGAAAAGTGTAGGTAGGTAGGGTACGTGCATATCATCGTCATTTCGTACCTTGCTCCCTGGGTGACGAGAGAAGCCTTCTGCCGCGTAGTATTCCTCGGCTGTCCCGGTTCCTGGTCTGCTATTGTCTGGTATGTGATCGTTTCCGAGGCCAGCGTGGCCTTCGAGAAGCACTGCGAGAGCTGGGTCGCCGAGGATGACTTCAAGCAGACGAGGGAACCTCGGGCTGGACACGGTCCGCGTATCCCTGGGCTCCTAGCTGAAAGAAGATCTCGTGATCGAGGGCGAGGACTTCCACCCGCTAGGGGGAGACCTGTATCTGCCGGACGCCGTGAGCGCGCGGCTGCTAAAAGTACGACCTCTATGTAATGACTCGAGTAAAGGACCCTCCGCTCAGATCGCCGAACAACCTCTCGTCTTCTCGGTGAGCCCAAAATTATGTTTTATATAATATATGTCTAGAATGCACAGCGCCCCTGGCGTCCAGAGGAAAGGGCGAAATCCTCATACGCCGGTAGCGTCGCCAAAGTTGCCAATTCCTTCTACAACGGCGAAAACTACAAGCGAGGCACCCGATTCCTCGAGCACTTGGCCCATCTGATCTATGACAATAAACTGGACAACATCGGCGTGATCGGTGTCCTGAACGAGCCCGGGGGAGGGGAGGGAAAGGGAAGGAGAAGTAGAGTTTGCGTAAATTAGATACATTATTTTCGCGTCGATCTTCCCTTAAGAATTTCTTTTCTTTCTCACCTACTTCTATAAGCCCCCTTTGATAATGTGATATGGTATATACAGGCATATCGGCAGCTTCCGTAGGAAAGGGATAGAGGGATGGACACTTAATCGTATACCTAGGCGTATCCTCTCTGATTATAAATTGGTCCGAATCTGCTAATATAAAAAATCAAAGTCAACATATCGAGCGTGATTGCTCTCCGACACGAAAGAGATAGATGCAAAAGTCAGTTCTACACTCTCTAGCCGGAGGAGCAAGCAAACTGGCATGGATTTCAGGGGGAAAGGGGGAGAAACTCCATCATTGCCCTGCACCCCCCTTTAGTTTCATATATGTACATCGCTATCATCGTTGCATAAAGGTGCCACTGCACTGACATTGGAGTGGGCAGTGGGTAAATAATAACTGGTCGGTTGCCTAGGTAATCCAGATAAGGGGGGGGGGTAAGGGGGTTAAAAATTGGGGGACGAACAAAGGCTTATATATCTAAATTGAGAGCATACTTACCAACAAGTTGAGCAAGTGGACGATAGCAATCCATGGGTCTGGGGGGATGAGTAGAAGGAAAGTCCGCCTCAATGGTCTAGTCGTCAGACACCACCACCGACTAGGCCATTGAAACCCCGGGTACCGGAGCATGCCTTGCCAACTTGTTTTTTTGTCCCTCTAAAAAGACCTTCTGTTCGAACCAGCCTTGTGCACTACTTTTTAATCACATTTTTGCCACCAAGTTCTCTAGTTTTTTTTTTTTCTTCATGTACGTACGCTTGCTTGCCTTTACTTCTATTTCTTTCTCTTTATTCTGAACGAACCCTTTTTCAATTCTACCTTGTAAGCATACAAACATGTACTTTGGGGAATCCCTTCCCCCTCCCCCCATTCCGCCTTCTCTTAAAGGGTTTGAGGGGGGGGGGGACAACGTTCCGCTATGACCGAACCCATGCTCTAAGTTGTTCGTTTTTCTACTGGTCATCCTCTTCTCCTCCTCTGTCCGCCCTTCCCTTTACCGCTCGGGAGAGAAGAAAACGACCTGCACCGTAATGTCGTCCCGGATATCCCTCGCATTCGGATACCGGAACGTCAGGGCCCCCCTGACCATCTCGTCGTGCGCGCCACCCAGGCCGTTCCGGATCAGGTGCACGGCCGCGTTGTCGTCCCGCACCGTGGCCTTGCGTTCCTCGTACTTGCACTGCTGCTTCCAGCCGAGGACCGTCGGTCCGAAATCCGGCGTCGGTGGCCGCGTCTTCTTCTTCTTCTTGTTGTTGTCATCCTTACCCTCGCCCTGCCAGTCGATCCACCGGCCGACAAGGTCGACCGCCTGCGCGCTCGACATGGTGTCCCAGAGGCCGTCGGTGGCGAGGATCAGGAAGGCGGGGCGGTCGGCGGGGACGGCGGCGGTGCGCACGGCCGGCTCGGCCGTCAGGTAGGGCCCCTCGCGGTAGTCCTTGTAGCGCGTGCCGGACGGCAGGCTCAGGCCGTTGTAGTGGTGGCGCAGCTCCTGCTTGAGCCGCGCCGCCCACTTCCACATGCCGTCGCCGAACGTGCGCGACGGCTGCATCCCCCAGACGCGCCCGCCCTTGACCACCTCCGGCTCGTCGGGGAACTGCGCCTGCAGCCGTGCGATCTCGGCCGGGTTGGCCCCCGTCTGGTCCGTCGTCAGCTCCGCGGCCTCCCACCCGCCGCCCGCCGCCTTCTGCCCGAGCACGGCGCGGCAGTCGCCCGTCGAGGCTACCCGCAGGGTCCGCGCGCTCGGGTCGTAGAGGGCTAGCAGCGCGCACGCGCCGGCGTAGGCCAGTTCCAGTCGCCTCGCCTTCTCGGGGAACGGGAGGTCGCTCTTGATCGTGGCCGCCGCGGTCTTCACCAGGGTATCGTCGAGCGTGGTAAATGCGGTTTTCAGCGCCTGGTGTATCGTCTCTTCCGATACGCCGCCGCTCTGGGACTTGGCTTCGCCGAGGGCGCGTCGCACGAACGGCATGAGTTGCCTCGTGAGCATGTTTGACGTCTGCCAGCCGCAGTGGCCGTCGAACACGGCCCAGGCCATCCAGTCCTCGCCGCCGAATGGGCTGGAGAAGCTGCCATGCATGAAGGCGTCCTCGCACGGGCTGTTGGATGCGAGCTGGGCTCCGTCGTACCTGCTGACGCCCTTGGGTCCGGCGATGGAGAAGGCTTTCTCGTTCAGCTGCTTAGTGACCTCCTCCGAGGTTGGAGGTGGCGCATAGGCGATCTGGTGCGATGTGCCCAGCCGGTTGAGATCGGGTACCTGCTTGTCGGCGGGTAGCGAACTCGACCTGACGGCAGCGGGGGTCAAGTCGTCACGAGGCCCATTTCGAAAGGCAACCCAGCCCGCGGTGGCGCCGGCGGCAAAGCAAGCGGTTGCGGTGATGGCGGTGGAGGAAATGGACCTGTTCTGGCTGTGGGTGCTGGAGTATCTCGGCCTCGGTGCGGTCTGGAGGAAGGCCACGAGACACGGGCGCCGGCAGTAGAGCAGGCGACGGGCCAGCATCTTTGCTTTAATTGACGGATAAATCGAGGACAGAGAGATGTCGGTACCAGCTCAGAATTGACCGTGCTATTTTTATTTATGCTAAGGCACACGACCAGAGCCGATTTCCGCCGATACAAGCCGTGTTGAACAATAGCCGTGTCACGCGCCGTTTGGCTATGTTCACTGGCGGTGTTTCACCGGTGAAGATTGGAGACGAAATAAGTGGATGTGGATAACACAAGTATACATACCTGTATAAGTGCCTACAAGCTGCACAATTTCTGTATTAAACTATGTACAAACTGTATGTATATTGTTAGTGTCTTGCATTAATTACTTACATACAGTGCGACTTTCGCCATGTCTAATGCTAGTAATCAAGCCTTATTAGTTAGCTTAGCTTCATCATCTCAAATCATTGATTGATTGGGTTAGTAACTTTTAAACTTGATATGAATTTTTATTAGAAAAGAAGAAGGAAGCTAAATTTCATTTACGATGGATATCGTGTTTATAGAAAGTGGTCAAGTGATCCTCAACTCGGTGACGGTGATTGTCTGCATTGCTTTGTAGGTATTTAGGTAAGTTCTCGCTGCTGGAACTAGGGGCGGCCCTAGGCAGTTTTTATGAATATTGAAGGCTACATGGACGGTACCACATTAATAAACGTTAATAAGCATCACCTACGGAGGGATCGGCTTTGAGTGATCGTGGGGAAAACGTGGGGTTAAAACTTGCTATACCAAAGAAAACGCAGCCTAAGGTTCCACTTTTCGAATTCGGAAACGAGCCTCGGCTTGGACCCGGTAAACCGGTGTGGGGGGGAGCAATCAGATCACCTCAATTCAGATAATGGATTAGTAACCGCCCCCCTTTACATACTAAGGTAGGTAGGTATACCTACCTACCTGCCCTGGTATCTACCAACATCTCTACACCGTCATTAAGGAGGAGGCCCCGATTACTATTCATCACCTACCTAGTATCTCTAAAGTTCGAGGTCTCGAGTAGCCAGGTCGATTTGTGGGAACACAACTCAAATAGTCGAAGCCCTGAAAGCTTAAGAGAGCGTGTATTTTTGACCTCGAGGATAAGGAGAAAAGTATCGATCCGCTCTCCCTTTGGAAAAAGGGGGGAAACAAATGAAAGGCGGGATATAGAGCGTGTATAATCAGACATCGAGGACGGATTTTTTTTGTTCATCACCATGGCCGACGTGATCAAGGTCTCGTACGCCGGCCGCGTCGCCACCATCACCATCGACAACGACAAGAAGCTCAACGCCCTGACCGCGGACGGCTACTACGCCATCGCCAAGGCCCTCCGCGAGATCGCCAAGCGCGACGACATCTACATCACCATCCTGACCGGTAAAGGGCGGTACTTCTCCGCGTAAGTTTTTCATCTCACCCCATTCTTCCCTCCCTCCCTCCCTCTCTCATCATGCTACGAGAAGAACCATAAATCTTTTTTTTCTCTTTTATTATTTATTTAAATCTATCATTTCCTAACTTCTACTCCCCCCGTCCCCCCTCCCCACTATCCAGCGGCGCAGACGTATCCATAGGGGCCCGCAAGCCCGCGTCCTCCGGCGGCGGCGGCGGCGATGGCGATATCTACCGCGAGTGGCTGCGCGGCTTCGTGGCCAACAACCTCGACGTGACGCGCGCCTTCACGCAGCACCCCAAGATCCTGGTGGCGGCGCTCAACGGGCCGGCGGTCGGGCTCTCGGCGGCGCTCGTCGCGTCGGCCGACTTCGTCTACGCGGCGCCGCACGCCTTCCTGCTGACGCCCTTCTCGTCGCTCGGCCTCGTCGCCGAGGGCGGCGCCTCGCGCGCCCTCGTGCAGCGCCTCGGCGTCGCCAAGGCCAACGAGGCCCTGATCCAGAGCCGCCGCATCCCCTGCGCCGAGCTCGTCGCCGCCGGCTTCGTCAACCGCGTCTTCGACTGCGCCGTCGGCGACAGCGACGCCTTCCTGAGCCGGGTCCGCCGCGAGGTCAACGAGCGCATGGGCGACCACCTCGTCGGCGAGAGCCTGCTCGGCATCAAGGAGCTGATCCGCCGTCCCGAGCGCGAGATCCTCGACCGCCAGAACGTCGCCGAGGTGTTTGCCGGCTTGGAGAGGTTCATGAGTGGGGTCCCGCAGGAGGAGTTCAGGAAGCTCGCGTCGGGCGAGAAGAGGCATAAGCTATGAGTGGCGAGGTTGAATCAAAAATATATCCTTTTGGGGGTTCTTCAAATAGAGCGAGCGCACAATGTGTTATGTAAGATGAACATGAAACATTGTTTTCAATTCTTTCTCGGGATGTTATGGCATGGTATAGTTTATGTGATACGATATAAAGAAGCGTTGTCTATCATTGGGTATCATGTGAGTAGGCCAAATAACAAGCTTGTTCTCTTCCAGTACTCCTGGGACGCTTTGACTAGGCGTTCCTCGGCATCATTCGCCAACTCGGTCTTCTCAGATACCTCTCTAATAAGCCCCCCAAGAGTCTCCTTTACATCCTCTTGCGTACCAAAACACTCCTGCATAAGATGTATATCGTAAAGCCACTGAACGGAGACATCGTTGCTCTGCTCGGCATCCTTCGTTGAAGCCTCGCCGCTTTCCGCCGGGCGGTCGCCATCTACATCCCCAGAAGATTTGCTTTCATCGATCTTGTCGGCTGTTGATGTAGACTCTGCTGCCTCCGGTTCTGTAGCACGCGCCTCAAGTTCCTTGCGCCAGACATCTACCAGTTGCTTGCTAAAGAGCTGTTTGAGCTTTTTCACGGCGGTAGGTGTCCAGAGGTCTAACCCGGCGTCTCCCATGGACTTGATGAGATTTTGTAGGAGCCTGAATGCGCCAGATGATGGATGAGTTGGTAGCGCAGGGTCACCTTCCCACAGTGCCCGGCCAGCAACTCGTTTCTGCGTCAATGCGGCCGAGGAGAACTCATCCAATGCGGATATAGATATGTGCGCCGCTAATCGCTCGTGCAGGGAGGGGACACTATCTAAGCCAAAGGATTCGATGCCGTCGAGCTTAGGCAGCCGGCTCCGAACATCTCTAAGGATCCGTAAAATATACATGGCGATCTGGCCGCTGTCGGGACTATCCTTTCGTCCTTGCCAGAGGGTTGCTAGTTGCCGGTCTAGGTCATTGAAGGCCTTTTCGAGAGTTATATTGAGTCGTTCATGTAGTAGCTGAGGGTCGTCTCCGCTCAGCAGCTTCTGCCGGGCCTCGAGGATCTCCTCGTCCTCGATTTCATCCACGTCGTTATCCCAGCGCTGGCGTCTGAGCTGCTCAACCAAATCGCCGACGTTGTCGATGATGTGACGCCACGACTCGAAGCAAGTTACCGCTCGAGAGACGGCATCGTTTCTCCCGTGCAAACGAGAAATGATCTCGTGAGTGAACTGAGACGCACCACTGGAAACATCCATGTCAAGCATATCCTCGTCCCATAAGCTGTGATAGTCATCCGTTGCGCCGGTCTGCCAGGCTTCTAGCGTCGCGGACACTTCAGACGCGACGAGCTTGAGTCTAGTAACTTTAGTTTCTAGGAGTTGCAGCAGATGACCGTTTATAGTATTGCGTAACTCATCAAGCATGAGAGAAGGGTCAAAGCCTTTCGCTTTGCCACCTTCCTGGACCCATTGTTGCAGCACGTTTGTCCGCAGTTCCACAATTGCCTTAAACTCCGACATGTGCTCGAGTGTCTTTGCAAGGCCTTGCAGAAGCGTCTCACCCCCCTTTTTTGCCCAGGATGAGAGCATCTCTCTAGCTTGCATGCCGTCTAGGTCATCGTGCCGAATGAAGGGAGTGAAATACTGTATCTCATCCCCGCACCATCTTTCGTATATGTCCAGTCGAAGGCCCTCCAAGTTCTGCAGCGACTCATCTGCCAAAAGATGTTCTTTCTTCAGCACCAACAATGCCTCTGAGAGCTTTTTAGGCACTAGTGCTTGGACGTCTAGTAGCGTCCGCGTATACAAATCGAGGCCCCGTAGCACGTTTTCGGTGCTCCTCTCCTTTTCGCGCTCCTCGAAATCGAACTCGAACGTCACGGCCTCCGCTCTGACATTGAGGAAATGCCGGAGAACATCCCTTGCTCCAGAGTTCGACGCGAGGCTGTAGGCGGACAGCGCCTTGATTATATCGGGACGGCTCGCCTCGTCGCCGACTTTCTCCAGGACCTTCTCGACCGCCCGCAGCAACCTCCTCCGCAGGCTCCCCAGACTCTTCTTCGCGGTCGCGACCTCCTCCGCAACATCCTGCTCCACGGGCGACCCCGCGTCGCCAAAGCTCGTCACCAGCAGCCGGCTCAGCACGAGCACCTTCGCCGCGAGCACCAGGCGGTCGCCCTTGCCCTCCCCGGCGGGGCCCTTAAGCAGGCGGCCGACGGCGAGCCCGCAGGCCCGCAGCAGCCTCGCCCTCGCGGCGCGGCCCATCGCCGCGTCCTCACCACCGCTACCGCTCCCTCGGAACCGGCCAAGCCCCGCAACCTTGCCGCCGACGACGGCGCGCCCGCACAGCCCGCCCATGCGGCCCAGTATCTCCTGGGCGCCGAGCATGTCCCCCCGCATCCGGACGATGGCGTCGGCGGTGCCGAGCAGCTCGCGGTAGCTGTTGCCGACCTGGGTGCGCAGGCGCGCCGACTTCTCGTCGATCTGGACGTGCAGGCTCTTGTGGACGGCGCGGACCTGCGGCAGCGTGTGGGTGGTGAAGACCTGCGCCGAGCTCGTCAGCGACGAGACGTCCGGGGTCGCCATCTCCCTTCTCCACTTTCTTTCTTTCTTGCTTTTTCTTGTTTGGCGGACGGGTGGAGGAGGACGAGAGAGTGGACTGTAGAGCTGAAGCTTTTGGGAGATGAGGCCTTTATTCTGATCGTATTCTACGCATCGGAAGGAGGGTGGTTCGCTTTCAATCGCTGCTTGCGACTCGGGAGCTTTGGTTGTTGTGACATTGAAGCTCTCAAGTTGAATGTAGAAAAGGTGGTCCGAAGTGACCAATTGGCAAAATAGTTTGACGTAGTCCTCACAGCTGTTCGCAGCGGTCAGAACTCTGCCAGGGTTCGTCCTCCAACTGAACTGAATCTCGTAATTACTGTCGACTTGTTCACGACATTGACGGCTTGCCCATTTTCATCGTTCGATTAGCATTCTTTCATTTTCTACTCTACAAACCAATATTTTATTTCTCACTTCTTATTGGGTCCGAATTGTGAGCTCAAAGTATTATTTAAGATCTTGTAGTGTACAGTTTTGTATCCAATTGCATAATTTCAAGGCGCTCTCCTATCATCTTTTAGAATTCATTCTACCACGCAAGACTTTCTACATATGTACCTTGAAAGCGAAAGCACTTTTCACGTTAGAAAGCTTGCTAGCCGACCAAGAATATAAGAATATACATACAGGTTACAAGGATGCAGATCCGGGGGAGCGACGAGCGAAGCTTTGTTCCTTGAGCAGATCCCCCTCCATCTTTCGCCGTCCAGTCTCAGAAGAATCAAATAGGCAAGTTAATATCTCACTTTCCTGCCTCGCTCTCTATCATGAATCTAAATTAACAACTTATCTTGATGAGTTACATATGTGCTTGCAACAAGAACATGACTGCTAGCCAAGACTATGTACGTACGTCTCGTATGGTAGGATTTTCATCACATCATAACTAGGGTTTTTGTGTGTCCTCGTTTATTCTCATCTAGTCGTTTTGGAAACACTATATTATACGTTCACGACCTCCTCGATCGAGATCCGAAAGCTTAGAAGTTGGCCGGAAAACCCAACTCCCGACTCGGCGTTTGAGCAGGCGTTTCCCGACGAGTTGACAGGACGCAGGGTCCGCCCTACCAAGCTAGCCATGCCGGCGACG
Source organism: Biscogniauxia marginata (assembly GCA_022695795.1). Taxonomy (NCBI): domain Eukaryota; kingdom Fungi; phylum Ascomycota; class Sordariomycetes; order Xylariales; family Xylariaceae; genus Biscogniauxia; species Biscogniauxia marginata. Next base: position 83,176 of record MU404094.1, on the reverse strand, counting down.
AAAAGGAAGAAGCACAGCTGCGAGGGATCTTTGAGCTCTTGGCGGTTTATATAGCTGGTGCTGGATTTCAAGATGTGCTTGAGCCGCAAGAGGAGGGCTGTAACGCCAAGAGTTTCTTCTGATCTTAAACACGCAACGTCAAACATTAGTCAATACAACTCACAGGCTCAGGGTATGTTGCCCTGGAGTACTGGGGTAAGAAATCGCTTCTAGACTTTAGTTCTTGAAATAGGAAATAGGATTGATAGAGATCTTGGTAGATCATGCGATATGACAGCAATACCTTTAAAGAGCGAGGGTATCTCCCGGTGATCCCCAAGATCTTGAGATCATTATCCACTTGATCGTCGCGTTCCATTCTTGCCTGTTTCTTTCAATCTAATAGGTGAGGCTCGAGGCACCGCCCCTAGTGTTCATTATATTGTCATTATCAATATCTCAACACTTATCTCAAGCTGCAGTGCAGTACTTCTCTTCGTCGACCACTCAACCATGCGCTTTTCTACAGCTATTGAAATTACGGTGCTGGCACTGATTCACGCTGCAGCATGTGAGGAAAGTTGGAGCGTAGGTTCAAATATCTGTTCCCTTCACCACTCTAGCCGTGGGATAAAGGCTAAAACAAGGCCTCATAGGGAAGCCATGCTGCTCGGGCAAACATCGTAGTCGGTGGGAGGAAACCTCTCCCTCGACGTCAACTCAGTTTTGGAAATGGCACCCTCACGATCGGAGGCATTACATTAGGTGGCGGTAGCCAGAACGCCGATGACGAGGCTGCTGCTGAGGCGGAATCTGACTCTGCGCTAGAAGTGGAAGACCCAGAAGCGTCGGAAGAGGCGGCTACTGAGGAGGATGTGTCCCAGGACGAGGTAGCCGAAGCAGAAGGAGAAGCAGAAGGAGAGCAGGCCGCAGCTGAAGACATAGCTGCCGTGGAAGAGTCAGAGCAGTTCAGGTACGTATCCCCCCGAATAGGAGCCCATCCCCCATTCACCCCTCCTCTCAGCTAGTAGACTTATTGCTAACCATCGGTACCTATAGTGAGAATATCGGCATCATCACAGATGCGAAGGGCAACGCGGTGAACCTCGGCGGCGATCTTGGAATCACACAGGGCTCCGACGGTAGTACGTCGGTGGGAGGTGAAGCCGGGATTAACATTGTTGCCTAAAAATCAGATCTATCTGCTTCGATCCGGGAGAGAATATCTCATGGTTTAACTACGTAGGTAGTCTGTATCAGTGATGTAGCGCGCGGTATCCTATCGGTCCTCGTACGGAAGCAAGGCCTTTCTTTGCAAGGTGTGCTCAGAATTGAATAAAATAAAAGACTTTTATTTGTATTTTATCATGACAATAAATGGGTTTTGAATCGGAAACCTACGTGTGATTATACTATCCTCTCAAACACTTTTTGTGCTATGGTATAGGTTTATGAGTCTTAATATGGCGTTCCTGGCCTTCGTGTACTTCTTGATAGTCATATAGAATAAATACTCCAACGACCATTGAAAAGCACCGGAGAAAATGCCACGTTAGTTTTCCTTATCTTCCCCCTAAAAGTTGGTAACGGCATCATAGCTTGCCCAAATTTAACTCTAGCAAGTAACATTACTCCTATTATATAAAGTTCTCATCTAGCCGAACCTTCATTTAAATGAGAAGCTCTTATACTTCAGCTATCGAAGGCTTTTCCACCTTACATCGTAGAGAAATTTTCCAAACATTAGGCACATCCAATGCATTATACTAGTCCTATTTCATATCCTGTTGCACACGGGAAACAATTTGAAATACACTCTAGTCTAACCTAGATGCTTGCTCTCTGGAGATAGCTATATACACTTGGGTGTATCGAAATATTGAGAGATTGAAAACCCGGGGTTCGAGCTATATCGCTACAATGACATTATGTTTACTTACATCCACGGACTATCTATACCAGCTATTAGTACCTGCGAGTCTTTCATAACCGAGACTATTCAACTGAATACCCGGTCTCGATGGCTATGTGTTAACTGGCAATGAATGGTGGCAATCCTATCTTTATCTTCCTCCTCGCCAAGTTTCCCATGAGTCGTCAAATGCAACTTACACCGCATTTAGTAGAACAGGCTATCTTGTCATGGCCACGAGAATCACCTACCTAGATGGCCGTCTTGATCTAGTGCCTCTCAGGTGTTGAACCTAGGAATAGACTGCCAGCCAGTAACGCCTGGCTTCCTCATGTCGGTTCTCCTGTTTTGTCACCGCCTCGACGGCAATAGGTACTACGCCCGCCCCTCCGTGTATGTGGGTTTCTCCGGGCCATGTCGGCGCGGGCCGTGACGAAGCTGACAAGCAGCACTACGGAGCGCGCATGCGGTGAGTCTCGGACAAGGCCTAACCTACCACTAGGATGAACAGAGACCCATACATAGCTGCCAGACTAGAAACCCGCGCATAAGCGAGATCATGCCCAGCGGCACTACTGGGCGCGGTGTGTCTTTTTAATTTTTAATTGTTTTCTGAACCCTAATGATGATAACTAGGTCGAGCGATGTCGGCCATCTCGAGAATTAAACCACGTACTAAATTCCAAATCCCGACTCCACAGAGATAAAGAAAACCTTCGGTTGCGGGGATTGGGACAACGTCCCGTGTCGAACAATGGCCTCCTCTATTCCGTAGGCAGTCTCTTTTCTTGGTGTCCGGGTAAAATGGTGCGACAGTGGGATCGGTGTAAGCGAGGTTACGACGACAAGGCACACATACGATTTTGTGCAACCTCTTAGACATAAATATTAATATCGATACGGAGGGCAGATAGGTTGTCCCCAGTTTTGTTATATATATTACCGAAGTTGCACAAATGCTTCTTCTAGACCGCTCGGGTTATGCGTACAAAAGGGCGTCTGTTTTATATGGCGTCGGGGTCCAACCGAATAATGAGACTTGTTTCGGTGAAAGGGGCACCGCTCTTCTTTAATGGCTAGGAGCGTCATCTCGCAGGACCGTATCTCTTCATTTCCTAAAAGGGGTAGGCAGTTTAGCTAACAGTTAGGTTAACCAAGACTAGGTTTCGACGATACTGGATGGATTGATCCAGCAGCCAAGCAAATCATCGTGGAAGATCGTCTCGAGCGATCTTCTTCACTACTCGTGATTACGTATGATGGATATAAAGACCTGGGGCAAATGGCTCACATTACCTATTTCCAACAGCTCGATAAGTGATGGTTTCCTTGGCATTCTCGGGTCCGCCTATGGCTTTCATGTTGTTATCTTCCCCGCATTCTTGACATGTGCACCTAAGTTACTTATAGGTACATGTACGATGTAGTTATATTTACTAGGACAAAGCGTGCTTCTCAGGTAAGGCGTGGGGAACCAATTAAGGTTCGCTGATAAGCAATGGGAAGCATTCAGGTGCGTCTTAGCTGATCGGGCGGCATATACTTACATCCTTAGTACCGCTGCGTGTGTCGGCTTACGGGCGAGTTGCCGTCGGGCATGTGCGCATGCAACATGTCAAGTGTGTCATTTTCTTAGTGAGCTAACGGCGGCGATGATATCTCACAGCCCTCGTGACTCATGAAATGTATATTTCCTCTGAAAGTCTTGATTCCATCGCTTGCTCACGCGGTGTCTTACGAGCGGCCCGAAGGTATTCGAGCCTAAGCGGACTGGAGTGTAGGGTAGGTAGATCATCGACTCATCAACGAGAATTTACACTACATGGACTTGATCAAGCCCGCTGAAGTTAAAGTGGTATTGACATTGCTTAAATTGAGTTGATAATGTATGATTTAGAGACTTGAACATGAGTGGCGAATTGCTGGTTATAATTCGCGAAGAAGACTGGTTGAACTGGTGTATAGTATATATTAAACTTGCCCATCGATTCATCTATCGGTGATGGTGGCTCACAACAACATAACATCATAAGCACTCGAGGGACCGGGATGACACCCCCAGTTGGGAATTCGGGATCTTAAGGCTTGGCCGGAGTTGGACAGGCTCCCCACGCGATTGTGGTCAAGGGGGTCAGGGGTGTATATCATGTCATGGCACACGAGCCCAAGACCCATTCAATAGAAGGTTGGAAAAGTTGGAAACGTTGTTCATCAGCCTGTTCCCTTTCCTACGGGTCCATTTCGTCAGCGGAATCTACCTGGAGAAAAGGGGGAGCTTAATGCAAGAAATGTCAATAGAGCCATAGCAGTAAATAGTTGTCCGGAGGAAGTTTAGATACGGCGAGTTCGAGATCCCTTTTTTGCAGGCTGCCGGACATATGTACATTGGCATGTCCAGAGATTCTGGAGTTTGGGACAATCTCCCAACAGGACCCCAAATCTGCAAGGGCGGAGCAGTCGTGGGAGGGAGTGGCTGGTCCAGCAAGCAATGAGTTGTAAGGTCTTGGCGATGCTACGCCTGAGCTTGCCGCAAGCTGCAGCAATACTGGGTATGTATGTATGTCGGCAGGTCGGGTACGTATGTAAGTTACGATATCACAACTTGAGCCATTTTGTGGCGGCAGTCCTGTTTGGTGTTCTGATGCATACCAGACCTATGTTGTAAGTTAGGAGGAACTTGATGCAAGACAATTGAAAGACGTAATCTATTAACTTCATGTTGTAAGTGAGGTAAATTAGTACGTGTGCACCAAGCGTACCTACCTGAATAGGGCGACGGAGACATTTTGGGCTTATCAGATAGAGTGTATACTCGAGTCCCCACCTTTCCGGTATGTAGTGTAAATGTATTCTTTTTATCGCGCCCCGAATGAGGCAGGCCATAACGGAGTACCTCTTTAGGTGTACGTACCTAGGTAGGTACTTAGGTACCTAACCACGCAGCCACGCTACTGCTTCTTTCCGTACGGACGGATCTACCTAAGGTATGTATGTACATTGTAGGCTTGGCTGTCATCAATAGGTGCCTATTCCGCGCCTCCCGCACTTATCAAAGCACAAAGCATTCATTCATACGTACCCTAAGAGGCAGACACATACCTACATAATGTGTTATCAACTGGTAGGACGACTGCTCTACCGAGTATAACAGATGACCCGCGCCTCATCACCGCTATTAACTCTAGGTTGGCGGTTCTATTTCCCTTTCTCTTGTCTTCGACTTTTTAAGACGACTGTTCCTAAAAACCATCCCCTGAATGCTCGGAAAGGCGTCGGTCTTCAAAGAACCAACCCGAACTTACCTAACTTCGGTACCTCGGTCTCGTACCTATACGTAGGTACTTACCACAGCCCCTGTAGCCACCTCTATCTACCTGCTGCAATCCCCGACCTGTCACTTCGATTGCCTTCGTTGGAGTGCTCAATACTTCGTCCCGCTGCACTGGGATGCCTCACTCCTCCCGTCAACCCAGCTGCTGGATGAGCGTATGCGTCTGCCACGAGAAACAATACCGACAGCCTGCACAGATCTACGGCGTACGACATCATCTCTAGACACGCGACCAGTAGCAGAGAGCTCCCAGCTGGCCGGGATCGTGTCCTGCATCCGACGGTGACAAGACACCTGTCTGTTACGTACGAGAATCACCACCCCTGAACCCGACCCTAGAGAGAACAACAACGCAGCAGGGCGATTACTTGGCGATACAAACAAGACTCGTCCTATTGTTTAGCCTGGGTTTTGGATCCGGCAGGGCTTCAGGTATTCAGGCTTTGGTCGCGCCAATGCAACCCCACCGCCAGGCAGATTGAACCGGACCCTGGCGAACCCTGCAGTTGGACACTGCCTATCAGACTTCAGGCCATTTGTTATTACTTAACTAGCTTGCGCCGTTTCCAGGAAGCCCCGGCCTGCGAGTCGAATAAGAATAAGAATAATGATGATAACCCCGAGATCCTTCCTCTACAACCGCAGACAACACACTCCGACTTCTGCCCCAGCTGCCGCCCCGAGACGAAAGGATGAGCCGGCGAAGGACGCCTCTGCTCCAAAACCCTTCAGATTACTTAGCGACACGACCATGTCTAGGTGTAAGACGGTGCAGTCCGAAAAGCTGCCCCTATCGAATAGCAGCCCACCCGCGGAAACGATGACGAACACAGTCCCACGACCAAGTAACTCTTCGGGCGCTGTACAGATTCCCGTCAAGCCCAACCACCAAGATGCTGCACACATACACAAGACACGACACTATGCCGACCCGCACCGGAGATACCCCTCGAGCACCCGTAGACCCCGAGATTCCCACTCGCCCGATGCCATCCCACCCTCCGTAGCCGCGCTGCTCGCTGTTACTAACATACCACCGCCTAACCGACGGAGGAGCACGCGGCGGAGGGAGTCGAAGGAAGCACGCATGACGGTGGACTGCATAGTGCCTCGGTCGAGGGTGTCGGAAAAGGAATTGAGCCACGAGCTGCGTCTAGGATGGGATCAAGACCCAGATCTTAGCAGTCTTTCATCTTTTGAGCGGAGCCCCATGGATGTGCTACTAAGCCCCCCGGATGAGCTCGAGGACGATGAAGCATCGATCAATAGCGATAGCGGTTTCGCATCTGCCCTGTCAACACGAACAGGTTCTTTCGAGAGCGTTCCGTCCCTGGCCGACTCTCCGGGAACGAGCGTCTTCACGTCTGTGGACTCCCCTTTCACCCCGAGAGGCAGGAAGTCTCGGCTCCCAAGGCGTTCTCTAGAACCGGTCAGATCACCGCCCGGCGAACTGCCACAAGATCCGCTCTCCAAGAAAGAGCTTGAAATCGATCTACTGGATTTTAGGGTTTTCGATTCAAAACCTAGCACGGGGGCGGAGAAGCAACTTACAGGGCTGATGCCGCTCAAGTCTGTCTTCAAGTCTAATCTAACAGCGTCACTTCGGGCATTACGCTCTGCAGCTCGATCCCTGTCTACCTTTACTACTTCGTCGATCCATCCAGACGACTTTCTCACGAGATCGATTCTCACCATAGACCCGAGGGTCCCTTTTACTGATGAGAGGCGGCCACCCGTGCTAGAGGAGGAGCCCAGCGAAGCAATGCGCCGCTACTTAAACCCGACTAGCAGTCTTCGCCCTGATTCGCGAACACCGGCTCCGATCCGCAGTTACACGGCTTCTATCCAGATGCAGACCTACAAGGTTCGACGATCCAAAGGGGTTGCGACGAATCGCCCTGTTCCTCAGCCGTCTAGTTCCAACAAGACGTCGACCGCGATTGTGTTTCCACCAGGTCCACGCCAACGAGAGATGCGTGAGAACTCGGACTTCATTCGCATTGCAGTCATGGAACATCTCATGCGAAAACACGGGAAGCTGGATGATCAACGAGAAGGTCACGCGCGTTGGCTTTTACCACCACGAAGAGCTACCACGAGACCGTACGAGATCGGAACTGATGGCGTGCCTCTCCGGTGGGTTGCGATGTCATACGATGATGTCTAAACTCAGTGGACAATCTTCCTAGACGCTGCCAACGAAATGATTTTGAACATGAATCCACAACGTCTCATCACGCACAAATACCGGCAGCTCTAAATGCAAGGCGAAACGATTGGTGGTACGGATCAGGCCTCAACCACGCTGCACAGGAAATTTCAATGGGGGCAGCAGAAACTATGCAGTGAGCATTACTTGAAGGGAACGTCAGCGCCAACGACGGCGACCGATGGGGAATAGCTCCAACAAATCCGGTTCGATTCATTGCTACTCGTGTTGTCACCATCGTGATGACGCTACCGATCCACAATAATCTTCTCGAAACACGGCCGGCTTGTGGGGAAAAGGGCCCTTAGTTTTTTCTCTCGGGATTCTAGGGCCCTTCTAGGTACTTCCACATTACGGGGTACATCCTCCAACCCTTTTATTAGACGAGCGGAGAAAAAAAAAGAAAACCCCCCAGGCCAGGCTAATCTTCGTGTTAAGCCGAAATATGAAGACACTATACATATTCCCCGAGGCACGACACGTTACATGGGGGAACGGCAATTCCACCGAAGGCATTAGGGCTAAGGGCTCGTAGCTTCGTGGGACGTCTTGACGTTCCATGCATGCGAGCACAAAAATTCGCATCTCCACGGCCTCATTTAGCGGAATGTCATGCCCTGATACTTGGGGCAGTCTAAGCATGCATCCGACCCAATCAGGCTTGTCTGCCTCCCATAATCGGCATTTTTATTTTATTCTACACAAACCAAAGACCAACAGAAACAGCAAACTATACATTCCAAATTCCTTCGATTCGATTATTGTACTTTCAGCACTCATACCCCCCGGTGAACTGTGTATCCGTTTTTTATCCCTCACTCAAAAATACTTCATGCCCTCCTTTGGGTATATCTCCTTCATCGTCGAGTGTACCGTTATTCAGCATGTACCTGTCCTTTAGATGCATTGGGGAGGTGTCACATTAGCACATTTGAAGGAGCTTGCATTTGCTAGGCGTTGGGTCCTGGTTTCTTTTGAGGCCTTTTAGAAGTTGTCGCAAGATTGATTGTATCCATCAGTGCCTGATCAGTTTTTTTCTTCTTCTCACATGCATAGCATACATTAGCGTGTTTAGTTTTTTTTTATTTCTTCGTGACCCGCTGACGGGGATATGAGGAGAAAAGAAGAACAGCTGGGTCTGTCTCATTTGATCTAGCGGTCCCTACATGCATGACTGCCTGATTCGGCAGGAGGTTCAGCGGGTTTCGGCGGGTTCAGGCAAGGGTGGACAGACGGAGCTAGCTCCGCTCCGCTGAAGTGAGCTCGCTCGTCAGTACGGCGAGGTTTGTTGAATATCTTTTTTGGATTGCCTTCCATTGTACCCTATCTCTTGCCTGCTCTGTATACTTTACTCCGTTAGAGAGCCAGGGCACTGGACTCGTAGATGCCGTTGTACCATTCCAAATTAGCTGTATGAATTATAATATGGGGGACATAATATATATATCTACCTTAGTTATAAGAATGACATCTTGGCAGAGCTTTTCTAAAGATGTCGCGTGACCGGACTACAGTGAGCCAGTCAATAACTTGTGCAGACGAAATATGGCGAAAGGGGGGGAAGAAGACAGAGCCGACAAGACCGGAAAGGGGCAAGATATTAAATACCAAAACTCTCGTATCTTTAGTTTCTCCGGATTACCTTAATACCTAGGTAGGTACTAACTGTGACCCTTAATGGAATTCATTATTAGTGGACGTCTGATTCGGCTGACGGGTGGTTTTGCCGCCTTGAAGGACTCGTGCCCACATCGGACCGCTCAACTGATAGGCTAGATGTTTGGTTCGGACTTGGGGTTTCGAAGGACTGTCGTTGTTCATCCTGTGCCAATTGGCAGGTAATCGTTTCTAGAGCCTGGGATAGATTAGAAATATTGGGCCTCAGGCTCCTCGACCATGCTATCAAATCGATTGCCGGACGACCTGCGGGGTCGCGTAGCCTGGCCGTTGAATATAATACATTTCTATCCGCTAGTTGCGTGTCGTCGTCCTCGTACCGATCATAATTGGTCGGTGGAAGACGACGTAGCCTCGAGTGGTCCGAGGCCTTAAGATCTAGACAAGCTGAAACCTCGTCTTTCTGGGTGACGGGCATAAACTCTGCAGCGTGCGACCGCGTCCCCAATCCGGGCTCCTCGAGAGCGTCCGACGAGACGACGCGGTCGGACGCCCTCTTTTGTCACCCTCGAGAGGTAGGCGTACTGCTTGTACTTCGATGTGCGGTTGGTGGAGATACGATAGTGTGGGCTCGACGATGAAAGATATTAGTTTTTATTAGGCCCCCCTCCGGTGAACAGGAAGGATATGCCAAAAAGTACCGAAAAGACATGTGTTTGAAAACTTGGGATTTCCGGGAAATGCGTCGTGTAGCCGTCGGTCACAAGGGGCGCTGCAGTGCAGGCGAAGGTCTTGAACTGGGTTCCCCTTGGCTCTTTACGCGATTAATGCCAACATAATCATTGGTGTCTATCAAGCCTGGAGAGAGCAAGCAAATTGTTTGTCGGTGTTGGTCCGAAGCATGCATGTCATGATGGAAAGGGCTACTCTCTCTACTATCGACGGAGCTCGGATTGCGATCCGTGACGAACCCTGCACAGTCGAGACTACCCGAGTTGTTGGCATAGCATTGCTGGGTATGTATAGTTGGGGGGGGCGCTGGCGATATGTTCCGCTCGCATAAACAGCATGAGTGTGCGGTACTCTGCGTAGTTGCCCAGCGCAGCCTGCGTGGTAGTCGAAGATACCGCCAGAGCCGAGGGAGAACAGTATTTCTTGGCCCGTGGAGCTCGGTATCGACGGTGGAAAGTAGGAGGTGACGACTAAGGAAAGCCCCCAGACAAGCAGCCACGAGTAATGTCATCGGAAGGGTTGAGATGTATTGCTGTCTGTGAGCATCCTTCGGAGACCATGCGAATTCGGAGAAGACGAGTTTCGAAGGATAACCTGACGTTGGTGATCGCACAGGCAGGTAATCCGCCAAAACCTGGCGGCTACGATGGTCGCAAAAAAGATAAAAGAAGAATAATAATAATAATAAAATTTTAATTTGCAAAGGCAATCACTAGGCCGCTATCCCGCTGCGTGAGAGTGAGAGTCGTGCCGAAGATGGGCGGAACCAATTTGTCCATCCCCCTGGATATACGGCATATTGGGTAGACGTGAGATTGTCTTTTCACGTGTCCGTTGTTGAAAAGGTACCTAGGTACGAAGTCGAATGATCGAATCGAAATTGCGTCTTGAACTCGTAAGTAGCTCGTAAATTGATGGTAGTGACTTATTATAGTCCTGCAGCCACGAGGCGAAGAATCTCGCAGTGATGTATAGAGACTAACCTAACCTATCTTGACACAGGTAACTCCAGATTGGGATCATATGGATTCACAGGGGTAGAGAGGACTCAGCTCTAATACAGAGCACCGGCCACCATGTGTGTGTTGGTTTTATCTCGATATGCTTAATCAGAATCCTGCCAAATCCCCTAATTCAGTGTTGCAGAGGAGGGGGGGGGGTTGCTATGCATCAGGCTTAGCAACTGATGCATATCATCAATAAATGATAGCGAGCCTAGCACGATTAAGTCTGAGGAAAGGTGTGCGACACAACGCTCTTTCTTATAATTGCATGTTAATATCTACTTGCGGGCTGAGAAACTTATCTTCGCCGCAAGCCACTGCTGCTATTGCAATCCAACGGCTTTGGTTGGTTGGAGGATTATCCCCGGGATTTCAAGCATCTGAAGCGAATGGTACCTTGCTTAGATGGTGCGGCGCTTAGGCTTATACGGATGTCGATCTACCTATAAGCCTGCTATCACACAGCTCCCATGATATGAGGCTCTGTGAAGAGGTCTTTATAGCAAAACAGAGTCCTAACTAATGACTATAGCCGTTTTTATAGTCTTCACGGGCTAGTCTGCGTAAAGCCTATAAGGAGTTTGAAGGACAAAAAAAGAGGGGGGGGGGCATATGTATAAGCCTTGGGTGGGTAATCGAGCACAGGTTATCGCTTGTACAGGTTTCGGTCGAATATCCCCGAGGTTCATGAAAGGAAGCGAAACGACCTCAGCTAGCAATGAGACCGAGAGTTGCCATTTTCATAGTTCCCTGAATAATATATGGTTCATATAGTAAACTATGTAGTCAGTATCAGCCGGAAGCCTGAATCTGGAATTCATCGCAAAGCTATATATGAGATGTCCCTCGAAATAGTAGTCATAGCCAGAGCCCAAGAAATTAGTCAACTGAGCGTGATGATGATGATGATGATGATGATGGCTCGTCGTCGTATGCATGAACATTCCTATAAAACATAAATACCTATGCAATTGTATATAATGCATTTAAACATCGATTGATATGTATAACTTCGAAGGCCTGTTATACAACGGTGCTTGCTTCGTGAGGAAAAAAAAAAGAGGTACAAAAATACAGCAATAAAGCCTTTAAGCTTAAGGCCATAACTGACGACACTCATGATAGGCTAGCCCGACCTGCTAGAAATGAAATATATCTCAAACAAAACAATGAGACGAAGAGGAGAGAATCAGGGAGATAGGGCCCCTGGGCTGCTACGTGTAGTCAGTTTTATGTACATATGGATACTGGCTGGATAAGGCTTTCTAGCCCCGAATCTATTAACTGGCGACGACGAGGGCAGCTCTCGCCGTCATAGTGTGCCGGCGATATTAACCTGCGCAGGTTACGAGGTAGGTAAACCCGCAATGTCTACTTGCATTTGTTAGGCGAAGGTGTATAAGCGCAGGAGCGACAGAAGGTGCGGCGCAAACTTAACGCTGTTGGGAGCTTAATTCAGCCGCAGGGAGAGGGTCAGGAGATAAACAGGTCGTCCCTAGTCTAGCATGTAATAAGAAGATAGGTCATGAGATAAGAATTCCGGGCCTCTATAGTGCTATTTGCTGCGTATATGACTTGGACGACGGTGTAGTGTTCGATATGCGACTACCCCTCCTCTCCCCGGATATGTAGTTCACTTCTGGGTGGTCTATACCCATGACGCTGTCGGTGCTGTGCCCTTAGTTAGAAGGCGTTTTACTGCAATCATCAGATCATGAGCAGGGAACGAGACATACATGATATGATCTAGGGTTATGGTGGACCACGAGAAGATACGATGGATGGCCACTACCAACCTTGTCAATGAGCAAGGTTTATATTGCATCCAAGGATGAGTCTATTAAAATACAAGCAAGAAATATCTAGCTACCGCTATGCCCATACTAAATACAGTAGCGAACCTAGGTTTCGGTTATGTCTCGGCTATAGGGTTATAGGGGTATATAGCTGGCTAAATAGGGGATAGCCTTAACAGTTTATCATAGCGAGTCCTTCAACTATATTGCTAGCGTCCTCTGGGGTTGGTGTAAAGAACGGGCTGGCTCGGTTGCCGGTGACCATGGGAATTACGAACTGCCAACTCGGCAATAGAGTGACGGCATATTCAGGCATGAAATAAATATATAGACTAATATCATAGTATTATATACCAATAATAGGGCAATCTAACCCTTTTCAGCAGTTCTGGTGTATAGACATGTCCAAACTCTCCTCGTAAGTAGGCCGTGCCGGGTATCTCTTAACACACATAGACGCCACAAAACGAGACGTCCGCTAGTTTTAGGCGATGTAATCTCTGTATACCCTCCTCCCCTCGCGGCGGACTCTCCTTCCTGCCTTCCGCACGCTTCTCCACACGGCTTCCCTGGTGGGAATCTCCTGCTTCTCCTTGGCGGCGGCCTCGGCCATGTGGTCAGCCATCCAGGCGGCCCACTCCCAGGGGGCTTCGGTGCCGCCGGGCACCGAGTTGAAGTACTCCCAGGCGGCGACGCCGCCGAAGTTCGCGTTCTCGCGCACGAGCTCCTCGAGCACGGGGGCCTGGGCGTCGAGGTCGACGAAGCCGCTGCCGTTGTCGTCGTTGGTCAGCAGGCCCATGACGACCTTCTCGGCCGGGAAGCCGTCGTCGAGGACGGACTCGTAGTCCCGCGCCGAGCCGGCGCTGGCGAACCCGGAGTAGAACTGCCCGTTGTAGAAGGCGATCTGGTCCCCGCGCTGGGCCTCCAGGTCGAAGTAGTCGAAGCCGCTGAGGTTGCTGCCGCCCTCCGTCAGCGCCGAGGCCACGGGCGCCAGGGTGATGATGAAGTCGTCGCCGAAGTCCGCCTTGAGCCGGTCAATGAGGCGGATAATGCCGGTGAGGGACATAGACTGCTCGACGTCCAAGTCTAGGCCCTGCAAGTTATATGTTCCGATCACTGCGACGTCTTTAGTTAGTCTACTTTTAATTATACCACAGAGGTATAGAGTAAAATATGCACCCACGACGGGCAATATATAACTTGGATGCTACATACTGTCATGGAGAGGCCCATAATAATGCTCAAATTGTTCATCGTCACCGTCGAGTCGAGTCCAAGAACCGGCAGCGGCGCCGCCGACCATGGCCATGACGGTAACACCCTTTGCCTGGAGCTCCGCCGCGTCGCTCCACACCTGATCGAATCTCTCGTTGTCGGGCGGGTAGTCGTTGAGCCTTATACCGTTATCCTCGTCCACGATGTGGACCGCGGCAACCAGAACGTGGGTTACGGATATCGAAGGCGCGCTGTTAATCAGGGGCAGCAGCGATACGTGGCTCGTGTCGCTGTTGTTATAGTTTGTCGTCTGGTAATAGAGCACGACTCGGTGGATATCTCCGGCTGCCACCTCGGCGGCTTGACATGTAAGCGGGACGAGGAAGGGGAACAGCCTCGCCACCCAGGTGGTAGCATTGCAGGCCAACATCTCTGAGACGGTTTCTGCAGCTTCGGAAAGCTGCCGGATACCTGTAGAGGTGGTGATGGGAGACGTAGGCAGGACATGTTTCTGTTTCACGAGATAGCGCCCGTCTTTAGGTAACTTATACAGCTGCTGACGCCGACTCGGTTGTGGGTCACCATGATCTACTAACCTACATACCTAGTGTAACTAGTCGAGGCGAAGCCGGCTAGGTATCCGCCATGGAACAGGAAGGATTCCTAAGCTGGGCTGCTATGTATGTTCTCATTGCCACGCTGGGTGGCGGGTTGGCTTGTCCGTGGTTGTCTATAGGCCAGTGACAAAACGGATGTAAGCTGTCAGGGGCCGCCCAACACTGAGCCAATGCGGGCGTCGGGGACGTGCCCCATCGAAACGTTTCGCACGAGGGATTCCAGCGCTAGGGCTTTGACTTCTGGCCAATGTAATCCAAGGCCTTGTGCTCAGCTGCACAGAAACTGGAATATCCCATCCAATGCAACCATCCTGTCCCTGCTCGTCCACCTCGAGGTCAGGTAAGGTCAGACGAGGTTTCCCCAGATCGGCAGGTGTCCAGACATGAACATTTCACCGTAGTACTCGGTCCTGCATATCGCCTCTTTTGGTGAGGGAACTGTGCCTTGAGGAGTCGGGGTCGAACTGCAACCTACACTATATCGTATCAGCCAGTCTTCAAGTGACACACATGGTAAGAGGACCGGTAGAACCGTTGCATGGCTTCTTGGGGCTTGAGCCAGGCTGCCCACGCTAGGGTTTGAAGGGTTCCATTTGCCGGGGATCTGTGATGGAAGGATTCGAAGTGGTGAGATTCTTGACAGTGTATTATAGAGTCTCCATATTAAAAAGTTAGCTCGTTATTCACCGGTATATGGTGATAATCAGGAAGGGGAAGCGGTAGAGCATGGAATTTACTTTAAGTAATGAAAACTAGAAACCATTTGAACTGGTCTTCAAGTGCCACAACCCCGGTGAGAATCCATCTTGGCCGAGTGGCTTTGCTAGAGGTTATAAAATCCACAGCGGCGTAGCTATGTAGCTAGTAGCTGGGCAGATCCTGCCTTAAGCTAGGAAACGAAACGTGCATTGAATCTAAAAATAATGCAAGATGTGGTAGTTTCACCAGCACATAAGCAATGTCTCGATAGATTTGAATGCCGCAGTTGATAATTATCGACGTCTTGCCAAGAAGGCACCTATCCACTAGGGATTTTGAAATTGTCCAGGTGTTTGATTTTCTAGGTACTTAAAGGCGACTCTCTTTTCCACTTTTAGGTATTTGATCGATTTAGCTTAATCTAGCAAACACGGATGCGCATGACATCTTTATGCTTGCTGCCGTGACAAAGGTTACGGATGCAGTTGAAAGGGAACCTTTTAACCTCCGGGCCTATTTTTATATATGCGCTAGAGACTACTAGATATAGATTTTATTTTTATTTTTTATACATTAATTACCGATGTACCTATTAATCTAAGAAAATATCGAAGATTAAGTTCTCAGTCGAGCGATCTTCATATGCAAGTACAGATTAGGTAGTATCTATAAGGTACTAACCAACCAGCTGGGTCTCTTACGTACCGCATCATACTCTATCGATAAGAGCGCACTTACCCAATCAGACGTCCAATCAGACACCCCTGTTCTTCTGCGTCATTCGAGTCGCTTTCAATATCGCAATCTTACATCTTACAACCTCGCAGGCAGCATTCGCGATCTTCCGATCGCAGTTAATAAAGAGCCTCACGATTCGTAGTAATTCTCGGCAAATGACCTTTCCCTTATCCTACTAGCTTGCCACCCTTGACTTTTGAGTCACCATCTAGTCTAGTCCCATTGACAATTCAATTTTGCACCTCCTTGTGTTCCTCCCAGTCCCTTCATTCATTCCACACATCTACATCTATTTACATGGCCTTGCACCGTATCACCCGTAAAAATGGCCTCTGATGAGAACCATAATTCTGCTAAGAATCCCGATACGAACACAATGGATTCCGAGCAACCCGTCGCGCATTCCGCAATTGCACGCGCAGCCTCAACTTCCGACCGCGGCGACGAGGGCATCGCTACCGACGCTCTCGACGAAGCATCCGCTCTCAAAAACCTGACCTCCAATGTGCGCGATCAGGAAGATCTCGAACGAGACATCACGTACCAGGCCAACCTAGCATTGATTGACGCCGAAGATAAGAGAGATGAGAAGCGTATCGAGAAAGCGCAGGCCAACATCCTCAGACTTGAGGCTCAGAAAAAGACTCAGCAAGAGCGATTTCGCAAGGCTATCGGCAAGCCCGATGTAAAACAAAAGATTCGAGATGAGATAGCTCGCATAGACTCGGAGATTGAAATTGCCGACAGGGATATCGCCGACTTCCAAGCTCGTATCGAACAGAGACATCAGGATGGCAGTCATGCTGACCAAGTTCAAGGGGGAAGCAAGAAACTGCCAAATGAGAGCCACCGTGAATTCCTGATTCGCACGGGTAAAATTACACCATTTGCAAATATTGGGGGGCCACGTCCAGAGGGTGTCGAGGGAGAGTTGGCGAATGCTTTAGTCGATGCCGAAGATGAGGCTGCCGCAGAAGAGCTGGAAGAACAAGCTGGTTACGAACCACGATCTCACCAGAATTTGCGCGCACCGGGGTTTGATGAGGAACCTGAAGTAGCCACCGCATCGGCTGAAAGCGAATTCTCCTTGCGGCCACGAAAGAAGCGACGTGTACAAAAGGATGTATCATCATCTGATGAGTATACCCCACAAGCCACAGATACGCCCGAGGCAGACTTCATATACGACCAAGAATCGGATGATTATGACCTGACCGAGCAAACCCGGAAGAAGCCTACGAAAAAGTCGAAGGATGAAGAGAAACTAGACATTAGCAAGCTTGACGATGGCAATGAGGCAAACTTCCAGAAACGACTTGCGGACTGGGTAGAAAGACGGAGCAGAGCAAGACATCACCGTCGACAAGATGGAGGCGATGAGGCTACTGAGCAACCAGGAATTGCTAATGATGAAGATGAAGAATGGTTTAAGCCTTCTCCGGATCAGCCTGACCACCATTTTGGCAACGGTTTGAAACTTCCCGGCGATATATATCCCGCGCTATTTGATTACCAGAAGACAGGCGTGCAGTGGCTTGCAGAACTCTATTTTCAGAAGGTAGGAGGTATCATTGGTGACGAGATGGGCCTCGGAAAGACTGTCCAGTTGATATCCTTCGTCGCCGCCCTGCATTACAGCAAGCAGCTAGACAAGCCAGTCATCGTTGTGGCTCCAGCGACTGTCTTAAGACAATGGGTCAAAGAGTTTCACCGTTGGTGGCCACCTTTACGTGTTTCGATACTTCATTCATCTGGAAGCGGCATGTTTAACGTTAAGGATGAGGGCATTATCGAGGACAATGAAATGGGCTGGGACCAGCGAGGGGACGATCGCGGAATTAAAAAGGCTGCTAAGAAAATAGTCGACCGAGTTGTTAAGCATGGCCATGTTTTGGTCACCACGTATGCAGGCTTACAGACATACGGGAAAATCCTCATCCCAGTGGAATGGGGATACGCGGTCCTGGACGAAGGGCACAAGATTCGCAACCCAAACACTGCGATTACGATTTATTGCAAAGAGTTGCGCACACCCAACCGTGTCATTCTCTCAGGAACACCCATGCAGAACAATCTCATGGAATTATGGTCATTATTCGACTTCATCTTTCCGATGCGACTAGGAACATTGGTAGACTTCCGAAACCAGTTCGAAATTCCTATACGAATTGGAGGATACGCCAATGCTACAAATCTTCAGATCATGACTGCACAGAAATGCGCCGAAACGCTCAAAGATGCCATTAGTCCTTATTTGCTCCAGCGGCTCAAAGTTGATGTTGCAGCTGATCTGCCAAAAAAGAGCGAACAGGTTCTCTTTTGCAAGCTCACACTCCCGCAACAGACGAAGTATGAGGATTTTCTGAAATCAGATGATATGAACTCCATCTTGAGCAGAACCAAACAGTCCTTATTTGGTATTGACATTCTTCGAAAGATTTGCAATCACCCGGACCTCCTGACTCCTGCTTTAAAAACGAATCAAGACTACAAATGGGGGATGCCAAACAAGTCTGGCAAAATGCAAGTTGTGAAGGCTCTTTTGCATATGTGGAAGCGGCTTGGTCACAAGACCCTCTTGTTTAGCCAAGGCGTGCAGATGCTGGACATCCTGGAGAATTTTGTACAGAATGAAGGAAATATCAAGTATCTCCGAATGGATGGTTCAACAGCCATTAAAGAAAGGCAAACTCTTGTGGACCAGTTCAACGAAGACCCCGAGATTGACCTCTTTCTATTAACTACCAAGGTTGGTGGTTTAGGAACAAATTTAACTGGTGCCAGCCGAGTCATTATCTTTGACCCGGATTGGAACCCATCGACAGATATCCAGGCGCGTGAGAGAGCATGGCGCCTTGGTCAGAAGAAGGAGGTCACAATCTACCGACTTATGACGGCGGGCACGATCGAGGAGAAGATATATCATCGTCAAATCTTCAAGCAGTTTCTAAGCAATAAGGTCCTGAAAGATCCGAAGCAGCGAACGACATTCCAGCTGAACGACTTGCATGATCTTTTCACTCTGGGGTCTGTCGACGAGGATATAACCGAGACGGGGAGGCTGTTCAAGGGGTCGGAAGTTAAGTTTAACGAGTCAGCGACCGAGAACGAAGCAGATGCGTCAACTCTACCAGCATCCGAAACACTCGCGGCAAATGAACTAGCGGAAGGCGACAAGCCCCAAGACCTCAGCAACATCGCTGGCGTCGCCGGACTCGAAGACTACGAGCCCGATCCAAACTCCAAGCCAGCCCCGACCGAAGAGGCACGGATCATGGAAGGCATATTCGCACGCTCCGGCGTCCACTCGGCACTCGAGCACGACACGATCATGAACGGCAAGACCAAGCCGCAAGCCAGCCGCCGCATGCTCCAGCAAGAGGCGGACCGCGTGGCCGCTCAAGCCGCCGAGTCGCTCCGCCGCGCGGGCGAGCAGGCCCGCTCGATCCCTATCGGCACCGTGACCTGGACCGGCGAGGTCGGCGAAGGCGGCCGGCCGACCAACATCCGGCGCGGCCGCGCCGGCCCCGGATCCGCCGCCATCCTCTCCGGGCTAGCCAACCGGCAGGGTCTCGACGCGCCGTCGCCTCCTCGTCCGGGCGGCAGCAACGGCAATAACAACAGCAACCAGTCTCCCGCGCCATCGACGAGGCTGCGCAGCAAGGACTTCGAGAAGATGATCCCCGAGTTCATCAGGCGCCACGGGGGCCAGGTCCCGACCAAGCTGCTCGTCGACCACTTCAACCCCTACTGCGTCACCAACCACCAGTCGTCCGAGTTCAAGGCCGCCCTCAACCGCGTCGCCAAGATGGAGAAGAAAGGGTCGAGCATGCGGGCCATCTGGGCGCTCAAACAAGGTTAGGACCCTGCTAGTTTGCGCCCGGATGATCAGGAATCCTCCAAGGCGCAGGAGTCGCGAAAGGGCCGCGGCCGTGGCGCGGGGAAAGGGTCGGGGGTTGGGAAAGACTAGGTAGTGAGTGTATGGGATGATATACCTCAGCTACCCCTAAATTAATTGACCCGGCGTCTACGACTAAGTCAGCGACGGGGGGGATACTAATACGGAGTACTCGCGTTGGTTTCTAGCATAGCGTAGGATGTTCACTGGGTAGGGGTGGATTGCGCTGTTTTCCGGCGATGTCTTTCGCAAAGATAGGTACGAACGTTGATTTACCTACCTAATTCAATGATCAACACAAGGATCCTAATAAGAACTTGACATTTACATGACTACGCTCCACATGGTATTGCATTAACACATAAGTCACGTATTGAAAGGATGCGATACGGAAAACGCGACTCTCGTAGATCAACGTTTATTTTTTTTCATATCTGCTGTAGCCGTGCCAGAAGCAACATGTGACAATTGGCGAAGCCACCCCAAGTGATATGGAGACCAGGCATGCATGTCTCTAATTCAGAGATGTAGACGCCGTTCTCCTCGTAATTGTCAACGCCACAGAGATGAAGTCCAGATTGAAACCCAGATGCAAAAATCGTGATCTCGTCGAGTTTTCCCTGCCAACCAACCAACGAACCACCCGTAAAAAGGGGGTGTAATGATATGGTGCAATCACAGACGGCGACCACGGCGACCGCCCTTTCTGCGGGTGCTGTCGGAGGGCGTAGGGGTAACGTCCTCGATACGGCCGATCTTCATGCCGGAACGGGCCAGGGCACGGAGGGCGGACTGGGCGCCGGGGCCGGGGGTCTTGGTACCGTTACCACCCTGATAACCGGTTAGCAAGGCGGTTCCTCTATCGGTAGTCTCGGGGTAATTTTCTCACGGTAGCGCGGATCTTGATGTGCAAAGCGTTGATGCCAACCTCCTTGCAGCGGGCGGCGACGTCCTGGGCAGCCAACATGGCGGCGTAGGGGGACGACTCGTCACGGTCGGCCTTGACCTTCATACCACCCGTGACTCGGGTAATGGTCTCGCGGCCACTGGAATCACCCAGAATGTTAGCCTCAGGGAACCACAATCCAAGTATTTTTTTCTTTTCTCTTCTCTATATCACGAAATGTCGAGGGAGAGTTTCGCGGGGCAGACGTGACAGAGAGAGTCCTTTTGGTCGCTTTTCCTCTCCCCTCGCATTTTAGAGGACTGTTGCTTAGACGAACCTGAGATCGGTGACATGAACGAAGGTATCGTTGAAGCTAGCGAAAATACGGGCGACGCCAAAGACGAGTTCACCTAGCAGCGGTGCGAATTAGCAACTGTGTAATAAGAGAAGATAACGGCGAGGCACTAATGTGACCGTAGTGAACGTACCATCTCTGACCTGAGGGCCAAGAGAGATGTTCTCCTGAACGGGACGAGCGGCCTTCTTGGGAGGCATTTTGATTGATTTTTTAGATTTTCCGTCTGGGGGTGGACTTCGCGATGGGTGATCTGAAGCTTGACCGCAGGTTTTGGTGAGAAATTGACCAAAGGCAGCTCGTAGGAATTTCGAGGGTTTGTGGTGGGGAAATAAAGGCGGTTAAGCAGGGCAGAACTTCTGTGGTAGTCAATTAACCCTAAGACCATTCCATTTTCCACTTTCCATTTTCTCGCTTGCTAGGAGATAAAAAAGGCGGGAGGGAGCTTGCACCAATCACAATCACCCCCTGGCCCAAGCGCCCACACTAGACTCTGACCCTCAAGTCTCGCAAATTTATTTTTTTACCTTCGGCTTTCTCTTGTCCACATCCTTCTCAACCACCAACCCGTGTCGACAACCACCCACTAACCGTCGCAGCCAATTCTCGACACAATGTCTTCAACGTATGCTATTCCTCCCTGACCTCGTCCTCCGCCCCTAGAAACACTCTTTTCTAGCCCGGTCCCGGATTGTTGCAGATTGTCGTGGTCCTCTCGGCTGGCAGGCACTGGTCTCTCGCGAACAATTGAAAAATGGCGCGAGGGGCTTCGCAAACCAGCTCGATCTTTCCTGGGCTTCTCCCTCTGTTCTCTAGGCTTGGAATATAGCTTGTAGGCCGAGAGATGTCGCTTGGGACGTTGGAGATGAAGGTCTCGTCCTTCTCTCTTAATTTCATCTGCCGCACTTAAATAGCTTCACGGTACAGAGATGTCCGGTGAATTGCTTTGAGCTACTGCGAGCATTTTCTCTTGGACTCTGTCCGAGGCGTTGTCGGATGAGGGAAGTGCCCAGAAGGCCTTGTCGCACTACTTTTACGTAGTGCTATCGAGGCTTCGGGCATCTCACCGATTAAATTTATTCCTTCGAGTTAGCCACCGCTGAGAATGTCGCGTTGCAGTCGGCAGTTCTCCAACCGGCGCTCTACTCATACATGTCTGATGTATGACTGGACTACGTACTAATCTAAGTTTCCCTACAGTACCGTCCCGACCAAGGACCAGATCCTCGTCCCCGAGACTCTCCTGAAGAAGCGCAAGAGCCAGGAGAAGGCTCGCGCTGAGAAGGCTGCTCAGATCCAGGAGCGAAAGAAGGTTAGTCCAATGTTCCATGTATTCAAAGTAAAAGACGATATGATGCATAAAAACCCTTTGCGACTAGACCAAGGTCAATGCTGTTGCAAAATTAACCATCTTTCGGGTCTGATCGCCGAGGAGAGAGATCAAATGCAACACCTACTTTCAGTGTTTGGATTGCAAGCTAACGATCTTGAATAGGCCAACAAGGAGAAGCGAGGTGTCATCTTCAAGCGTGCTGAGAAGTACGTGAAGGAGTACCGTGATGCCGAGCGTGAGAAGATTCGCCTCAACCGCGTCGCCAAGCAGGAGGGCAACTTCCACCTCCCTGCTGAGGAGAAGCTGATCTTCATCATCCGAATCAAGGGGTAAGCTTCCCAGTAGGTCCCATGTAACTGAACAGGTACTAACCATAAAACAGTATCAACAAGATTGCTCCCAAGCCCCGCAAGATCCTCCAGCTGCTCCGTCTGCTCCAGATCAACAACGGTGTTTTCGTCAAGATCACCAAGGCTACTGCTGAGATGATCAAGATTGTCGAGCCCTGGGTTGCCTACGGTTACCCCAACCTCAAGAGCGTCAAGGAGCTCATCTACAAGCGTGGATACGGCAAGGTCAACAAGCAGCGTATCCCCTTGACCGACAACGCCATCATCGAGGAGAGCCTTGGCAAGTACGGCATCATCTGTATCGAGGATCTAGTCCACGAGATCATCACCGTCGGCCCCAACTTCAAGCAGGCCTCCAACTTCCTCTGGCCCTTCAAGCTTAGCAACCCCAACGGTGGTTTCCGCACGAGAAAGTTCAAGCACTTCATCGAGGGTGGTGACCTGGGTAACCGGGAGGACAAGATCAACGCCCTGATCCGACAGATGAACTAAGGTGTTGTTTTTTTCCGGGGTAAATCGGTCTGGTCTGGTATTTGAGAGTATTGCTTTTGCATGGGTGGCGGCGTTCATAAAAGCTTCGGAAGCTATTCATGAATTGATACATTGATGATCACGGCCCACCGCCCCCTTGCATGATGCCTCCTTGATCAGTATACTTAGAGAAAATTAAGGTGATAGACCAACCAGGATTGCAATACTATGACTACAACCAACACCTGTACTTGCATTCAAAAAATTGTAAGACTCCACATAAGTCGTCATGTTGCTGTAGTCATCTACGTGAGTTCCCAACAGAAAGGGGGAGGATTACTCATCCCAAGAGGACAATATTAGGAGGCCCTAGCACGAAACCACCATATAAGCATAGTGAGTAGGGGGCTAAACCTTCAAAGCATTCGGGGCAAAGAGCAGAAGGGATGAACAATATATATTTGCTCGCGTGAAACCGTATGTATGAGTCGGGTAGTTTTTTTCCCGTCTAGGTATATATCATACAGTGTAGTGTGGCCATACCAATACGCCATACAACCCCGAACCGTCGAGAACTCATGCTCTTTTTACTATATACAGAGTCGGGCTATGTCGAACCTTTGGTTGTTATTGTTATTGTAGTCCTGTGGAAGTGAACCAACCGGGATGTTCCGAATATCCGATGAGAAAGAATAGGTCTTCTGTGAAGAAATGCTTTGCGATATTGGAAACGCTCCTTCCCCCACCCCCAACCCTTTTACCTCTTTAAAAATATCTTTTCTCTTCTAAGAAGACCATGGAAGACCATGATTCAGCTTCGCTGGCTGGGCTTGCTGGATTGGATCGGATTGCGTGGAATGTATGTATGAGAATGTCTCGATTTAGAGAGGCTTTTAGAAAGCGACTCGATATTCTCAACATCTAGTTTTGATCTCAAGCTTTTCATCTACTTTAAAATTTTTTTTTTTTTCCTCTTTCGTCTGGCCGGTTTTTTAAAACTTGATGTCGAAACTGGTGCCGCAGCCGCAACTGCTCGTCGCGAGCGGGTTGTCTACGATTTTGAACTGGCTCCCGATCAGCTCCATGGTGAAGTCGACTTTGCTGCCCTTCAGCAGCTCGAGGCTCGGGGCGTCGAGGATGACCTTGGGCATCCCTGCTGCTGTCGCCGCCACGCTGCTGCTGCTGCTGCTGCTGCTGCTGCTGCTGCTGGACTCGGGCGAGGGGGGTGACGGATCTGCGTCCTGCACGAATGCGAAGACCGTGTCTTCCTCGCCGAGCCGGGGCGCTGAGGGCTCGGTGCTTGTCGTGGTCGAGGGGGCCACTTCTTCGGTAGTGGTGGTTGTTGTTGTTGTTGTTGTTGTAGTGCTTGGGGAGGCCAAGGAGGTGGACGTCTCGGGCGGCAGCGTCGTCAGCGACATTAGATACTGGAATCCGTGGCACCCGCCCGACTCGACTTGTATCCGCAGCGCGAGGTGCGGGTTCTCATCCTTGGCCATGATCTGGCATAGTCGCTAAGAATTGGTCCCGTGTTAGCAGGCGGTTCTCTTTTGTTCTTTGCTAGACTCGCAATACGCAATTTTCGCAAGGTCTTTAAGAAGGGCGTAATTATCTTGGGATGAGAAAGCAAAAGGATTGGGGCCATATAAACGCACGTTGGCTGCCCGCGGCGTGATCTCTAGCCGCATCTCGTTCCCGTCTGCGTCAACCTGCGGATTGTAGATCACCTGGGTCTTCCTCCATGTTCCCGTCGACGCGAACCCTCTCCTTCGGGGCGTGACACTCTGTTGACGCAGGTAGCTAGTGCGAGCTGGTATTCTCGCTGTCATCGCGGGTCTATGGGGGCTCTGAGCCCCCCGGAGGTGGAAGGCTCGGGTCTGGGTCTGCGGTGGGAGGAGCATGTCTAGGATCGAGTTCGCAGACGAGATTGGGGTTGTGCTGCGCCGGGCGCACAGCTGCAAGAACAGGTTCGCAGCTGACGTGAAGTTTGCGCAATGTAATGGAGGCATCGTGGGATAGATTAAAGTGGTGCGATTAGGTATGTATTGAGCGGAGGCGCGGCGCAAAGGACGTTTGTTGGTGTCGCTCGGGTTTCTAAGCAAAAGATTTTGGTGCTTACCGGAGTCAATTGGGGGATGATGTCAAAGCCGGAGTTAAGGGTGGTGGGGAGCGGCATTATCCCAAAAGGGGGAAGATAGCTGTCCAATGGGCTTGAGATAATTTCTAACCAACCTAACTCAGCAGACCAACCAAATGTATGAGCAAACACACCCGAGATGTTTTTAGTATCTATCTAGTCTACTGTCCATCAATACATCTCTCTTTGTCAAATTTTTGATCATGTAATTAGTTGAGATGATATTTCTACCCCTTTTTCATCAGCGGGACTAGTCTTTGAACTCACGTGATCCACCTCACTATTACCTAGTCAATACCTTGTCTCAATAACGACTGCGGGTCGTCACAATAATTAGCATCTAGTTGCATGACAGCATGAGGCACTATACAATCATTCTATTAATATGAAGTCGGGTTTCTATATTATCCACAATCTTTCAACCTCGTATCATTCTAGCCACGGATCAACTAGCGATGCTACCAGAGAAAAGTCCATTCGTCACTAGATAGCAGATCTACTGCATAGACACATCACCTCTTATGGGGATACTTGTGGAGGCTCGCTCCCATAACCAATATTTTGCTGCTATTTCCCATGATTGGTCTAAGAGGGCCTACCAAAAGCCCGCCTGGAGATCGAAATGATTTAGCTCAGCTGGCATCCTTCACTAGGCCCCGGACCTGCAGACACTACAAATCAAGTGATACGCTCCTCATGTGTAAAACAAATTGGCGACGTAAGTTGGCTTTAACTACTTCCGGGTCAATACCATAAAAGAACGGTGCTTGGTACTAATATTATAGAAGAGAAAATACGTGAACCCCGAGGTTCAACCATCTAGGTTAGTTATGTCTCCTCCAGGAACATGGCACTGGTAGGAGGAGCTTAAGTAAGGGGTGGTGTTGTTGGGATACTAATACATAATCAATCTTTACGTATTGAGGTACGTATAGGTAGGTATAGGTAGGTATGAGCCATGTCCAAGTCCACTAATAGCCAGGTTAGCCCGGGTAATCATCAATTAAGCTTATATTCGGACATTTTATAGAAAATCATCAAAGCTCCTCCTCCCTCGCTCTGTTCACCGCCAGAACCCTACGTCCCCCCCTTTTCCCCTCCACAATGCTCTTCTGGGTACCAAGCCAGAACGGAACCTCATTGGTACATGACGACATCTGCTGATCAACAAGGTCCAGGTTTCCCATCATGTTGGGCAGAAGGTGATCCGGGTGACAATCTGTTTTTCGTGATCGGGAACACATCCCCCCCTCCTCCGCCCCCGCCATAAGGACGATCCGCCCCCCCTCCATCGCCGGATTAGGTATATCCAGCAATGCGACAAGATTCGATGTGCCGAAGACGCTGCAGCTCCGTACCTAGATTTAATATAAAAGGAAGCGCGGCCTCTTTTACCCGCGCTCCCTGCATTGTACGCTACTACTACTATCATCACTACCACTATTACTTCTTCTATTTTGCCGGCTATATAAATGCGACAGGGACGAAGATATCCACCCTCCCTTCCGCGCTGATTGCGGATATACCTAACCTAGCAACTGCTTTATCACACGCGCCGGAATGGGGAATGCCAGCATCGACCTTTTCATTTAACATCTCCTGTACGTGCGGTATGTAGTGCGGAGGCCAGGGGGGGAGATTTATGAGACAGATGGACGAAATGGGATAGACGGGATAGAAGCTCGAGGATTACAAAACAAGGGGGAGGGGACGACGCCCTGATCAGCAAGGAGTACAATCTATCTATCTATCTATCTATCTATCTAGGTATATATATATATATACACGAAATTCAAACCGTCAAAGATCCATATCTGCGCCAAAGTAAACAACCTCTTCCCCGACATCATCCCCAAAGCGAAAAAAAAAGAAAAAAAAAACCCTCCCTCCAACAGAACCGACCAGAACCGCAGCGCCCACGATGCTCTCCCGCGCCCTCCCCGCCGCCCTCGCCCTCGCCCTAACCCTGACCCCCTCCCCCGCCCAAAGCCACGGCCTCATCTCCTCGCCTCCCGCGCGCGCGCCCGGGGGCGCCACGGCCGCGGCCTGCGGGCAGGCGATCGCGGACGCGATCGCGGGCGACGCGACGTCGCACGTTGAGGGCCTCCCCGAGCTCGGGGCCCGGGACCCGGGCTACGACCCCGCGGCGTGCAACGTGTGGCTGTGCCGGGGCCTGCAGTTCGGCGACAACGCGGCCAACGTGCAGGCGTGGGCGCCGGGCCAGGAGGTCAACGTCCGCGTCGAGCTGACCATCCCGCACGCCGGCGCCGCCAACGTGTCCCTCGTCGACACCGCCGCCGACGCCGTCGTCGGCGGCGCCCCCCTGATCAGCTGGCCCGCCGGGTACGCCGACGAGGCCGCGTTTTACGCCGGCGCCACGCCCGCCGATCAGACCGACTTCAACGTTACTATCCCGACGGACCTGGGGGATCGGTGCGCGACTGCCGGTGCCTGTGTAAGTAGCCCCATCTTGTTCCTTGTTCCTTTTTTTTTTCCCTTCATGGGAGATATATGTTCTATGTAGGCAGCTTGTCTGGATCTGGTGGGCTCAGTTGGTAGGGTCGGGGACTCCGAGAGGCGCAGCCAGACAGAAGCACTCCACTGACTATTCATTATGTAACTAGGTTCTCCAATGGTGGTGGTACGGAACGGGTGCGAAGCAAACTTACGAATCTTGTGTCGACTTCACAGTTGCCGAGGCCTAAACTAGTGCGTGAGGGAGGTGTGTGGTTGGCTCGACACTAAATTCTTAAGGAAAGGGGAGCTTGACAATTGGTAGACGACAATGTATATCATCATTAGATTTAAAAACTACCCGCCTCATGAAGGTCTGCCCTGAAAGGCTTCCCCCCTTTTTACGTGGTCCTGTACAGTGAACATAGGAAAGGTAATATCTGACATTGCGGAAAGACGATATCAAAAAGAAAAATAGCAACTATACAAGCGTAGGTATTCCCGAACATCATTGCTCGTCCCTAGACACCCCCCAAGCCCACCAGATTTTCCTCGTTAGATATCTTTGTATACGTTGCGAGAGAAAAACTAAAACCAAATCGAGATAACACAATAACACAACCCGGATATAAGCCTCATCAATCGTCCCCTGCCAGTCGTCATGACACACTACCTGCCCCTATTACTTTTGTACTCACTAAAGACTTTTTAATATTTTTTTTAATATGGTGGGTTGGGTCCGACGGGAGGATAATCATTGTCAGACCGTGGGGGGCCCATGGAGCCGCCACGGCCATCACCGAAGTGCTTCTTGCGCAAGGCAGCAAGTCGCTTCTTCTTGGTGATGGTGTTGATGTAGGTACCAATAATGAACGCGACGACGTTGAAGAAAGGAACCCAGGCAATCTCAGGCAGGAACTTCTGGGCGAAAGCGAGGCAGAGCGGCGACGTGATCCAAGAGACCTTCATGACCTTCATGAAGCCTACACGTACTGTTGCGCGGACTTGGTGGTAAGTACGAGCACCAGCGATGAGAGCCATAGCGATGAGATACACGGAATTCTGGATAGGGGCGACCTGTGTGGCAGGCTTGTTAGCAGGGGGTGTCTCAGATAAGCATTGAGGACAACGTACAATCAAATTGCTAACAAGAATCTGCAAGATCTTGGAACGCAAACTTGTGCGGCCCTTAAAGGCCTTCTGGAGACACCAGATCAAGAAATGGCCCAAGGGAGCGCTTACGAGAGCGCCGTAAGCAGCCATCTTGGGGACACGAGAGGTGAAATAATTGCCATGCTTGTTACGGTCTTTGGCGAGCCACGAGGCGAGGAACTCCTGTGCGCCAGCGAGGGTACCGGCAGTGAGCATCTTCGTACGCAAAGGGTTCCTCTCGAGTTCGCTGATGTACGCCTACGACAAGAAAATGGTCAATTCGATGCACGGGTCATACGTAGGGTCGAGGAGGGGGTTTCCGGGTCGCAACATGAGGGAAAGAGACTCACCATCAGATAGCCCCTGGTGCCGGCATTCTTTTTGCCTCCAGTAACGGCGGTGCCAATCGCCTCGGCGACGGGATGCTTACCACTGGTACCAGGCAGAGGGCGATGGACGCGGCGGTCGTGACTATGACTGTGGCCGTGATCGTGGCCGCGGTCGCGATCGTGGCCGCGGACATGGTCGTCGATGCGAGCAATGTCGCGGGAGACTTCACGGGCAACGCCGCGAACAAGCTCGCGACCTGCGCCGTGTGCTGGTTCGGTTATATGGCGGACCGTGTCCCGCTCGATCTTCACCGACATTGCACCCAGATTTCAATCGGCAAATCGGCTTACAATATCTGGTCGTCTGGCAGAAGTCAGCGGCACGGACAGGCTTATATGGATGAATTTCGGTGGTGGGCAGCAAGTGTGGAATACTCGGTCTCGGCCAATTGGTTTGTTTACCTCGATCTAGACCCGGGGCCGAGAGGGATTTCTCTGGTTACGACGGCGATCCTCGAGTGACAAGCAGGACCAAAGTGCAAATTATGGAGGGAGAGGCAGCGCACGACTTACCAAAATACCGCGATGCAGACAGATGGGATGGTCGTCAAATATCGTGGGGTTCGCTGTTCATCCGTACGGTCGCTGAGGGTGGAGAGGAGTGGAGGAGGTTGGTAAGAGCGAGGTTGGACACAAATTACAATTCAGGTCCTGGCTTTTTCCCGGGGGACGCCAGCGTCTCGCAGCCTTTTTACTTGTTGTCGCGACCTGGCCGGTGACTGGTGGGGCCCTTGTGTTTTTAGGGGAGTTCGTTGCTGCACGACAGCTCACCCTTGACTGGCTAGGCCGGGATCCCCGGTCTACTCATCTCCGCTCCAATTGGCCCAAAAGGGTCCCGTCCGCTGCTGAAATGTTGTTCCGTCCCCGCTACCCCTCTGCTCCCTCCCCGGCCCACCTTTTTCAGGCCCATTGCCCTTCCCCAGTCTGGCTGTCCCCGTTCATCACGACACACCCCCCCCGAGAGATGTCCAGATGCATACGAGGTATCCATCTTGTCTCGAAACTTCAATGGGGCCTGGGTCATCCTATCGGATCGGCGTTTCGAGAGATCGCCCCATTGAAGACTTTTTTGGACGACTAATATCTTGCAGCGACTCTGTATTCACTTACCATGCCTAAGCAGCCTACTGTAGGCGTTGAGAGGGTGTCGCATCCAATCACGCCCTCTCCCTTTCTAGACACCTTACTGCACACATGTAAGTCAGAAGTGCGGTCAGACTTGGAGGGCACGATGAGTCCTCTCGTATCGGTGAAAATTAGCTGTTGGATACAGTAGATGTAGGGGATGTACAGATCATTTCCTCTGTATGTGTTGAGAGTGTCGAAGCTCACTGGAAATTATATGCATCAAGTTGCCCACTGGTTACGCACACAGTACTGTACATACGAGCCCTAGGAATCTTAAAATACCGTCTGTCTAAGCGCAAGGACCTCGGACGGGGTAGCTGGGGGTGTGTCCAGCGCCGATCCTAACCAAAGTAGGCATAACATTAGAGACTTTGGTATTCGCTTTGGTACCTTAGGTGATGGAAATGGAAAGTTAGGTGTGCTAGCTGGGCTGGATAAGGTAAGATACAGGAGGGACAAACAGGCCTAGAAGTGGATGTACCTTAAAATTGTAAGGAATACCAGGTAATTACCAAAACCATAGGGTCAGGTACGCAGGTAAGCACATTAGGTACTTCGTGCATGCAAAGCTCATTAAGTCGGATAACAGTACTAGTGTAGCTTCCTAGGTACCTAGGTACCTACCTAGTTATTCCACTAGACCTACGGGCACCTCTTTACCTCGGTTCAATTAAATACATCATTTAAAAGATAAAGTGTATTAAACTAAACTACCTAGGTAGTTGTAAGTAGTAAGTAAATAATCATTTTATCCCACATTAGCACCTAAGTACACAAGTACATACTCGTATACTAGCCTACTTTCGTGTTATGTATATCCACATACGCGCAATGGAAGTTCCAGCTTCGCCAACATCGTCATCGCTTTAAGATGATCCCTCCTTGATACTTGAACTATGCTTCCAAAGTAGCACTGCTAGTCTTTCATTATTTTTGCTTCTTCTTGCATTCATTCCGCTTTTTTTTCCTCTACAGCATCGTTATAGCTTACATAGTTACAGGTTGCAGGTGTCTTCTATCTTGATCTGGTTGCCCAGCAACTTTTCCTTTTACGCATACATATACATCTTGCATCCAGACACACCCGCCTACTAGAATCCTAAAACACAACAAGTCTTGATCCGCTCACTAACATCGTCACCAACATCATCACCAACCATGTTGTCGCATATTGCCTATCAAACAATGGATTTGCAGTCACCTCGCCAGACCACCGAGGCGCCAGTAATTCCGCCTTTGCCCCTTTCATGCTACTCAACCTACCGGCCGCAGCTGTTCCGGCCAGCCTGCACTCACCTGACCATGACTCGCATCTACGACACGAACTACGTATGCGCCATGTGTCATCGACCTGGTCAGTAGGGTTGGCTCTATCGATGTATACAGGACCGTGAGCATTTAATCGAATATGCTATGAAGAAAGGCCACCCGGTAAATACAATAACTCCCCCCCTCCCCCCCCTTTTTATTTTATTCTTACCAAGTCATCTTGTGACTAACCACACCTAACCAGGTGAATTTTGACCTTCTCGGTCTTTCTTTCAGCGAGCAGATATCCCCTGGTGCTCGAGGCCCCGAAAGAAGGTCGGACAAGTTTGCCTTCCTCAAGGAGATCACTCCTGACCAAATGAAGACATATACTCCTGATCAAATTGCTACTATCTTGAAGCAAAGAGAGCACGTAAGTGTTTTGCTACCAATCCTGATATTGAGTATGCTAACTCGGGCAGTTATTGGATGTTGTCGGCCATGAACAAGAAAAGGCAGGCCAGCGACAACGGTCCTTCTACTTTCCCTCTTGTGACAGTAACCTTACTGTCAAGCCCCCACCTGGTTTTGATTGCCCAAGTGACGACAAGAAACCGTGGGTTCTTGATGAAAACGATGAGTGCCAGGTCAAGTATTGCCATCGATGTCGTCCTTCCTGTGAACCGCGAACATATCTGAGTTTAGACGGGGTTCTATCCGGGGACATACCTCCTTCCGTAGCTACTGGATTCGGGTTCCATCGTATGGGAACCAGGCCGATTCTTGATGCGGAGGCGGTGAAGCACATTGGTCTGAGAGCAGTCCCCTGGGTATGATAATCACATGCTAAACCTAACGTATTTATTTTTAATGGATGCTGACACTCCAGTAGCCCAAAGCCAGGTCCGCAACGCTTCCATCAGCTCCGTCTTCGGAATCTTCAACCTGGAGTTTCTCGGAATTCATAGAGGACGCACTCACCGATGCGGAGCATATCGAATTTGAGTCGAGCCCACCAGAGAATGATTCATCAATTGGCGGCATCACCCCGTCGTTCCCGCGACGGCACCTTTCTAATGATATTATACGCCCTCCGTGGTCCCCCCCTCCGACTCCTGCTGGCTGGATGGGGGTCCGTCAGAACAAGGAAGGCGTATCGAGCTTTGACTACCAGCCATTCATATGTGACGGCCGAAGGTATATTTTTTGTTACCAGTGGTCCTCCTTTTCGTCGTAGCTAACGGAGCATAGCCCAACATCTTTGAGGACCAATAACCAAGTTCGCCATCAAGTTCTTGGTTCGATGGATGGACTCACCATTGAGGCATCCGGCAATGTCTGCGGGGATATGGATTTGCAAAATGTCGGTTCGCCTCTGCCCTCTCCAAGAACCAACCTCATCCGCGCTTGCTTGACACCGCTTCCTTCCCCAACGCCTGGAGAAGAAATGGCTATTCGGGACACTGCCACCACGATGATGATGGAGGAGTCGGAAGAGGGCTATTTTCATCAGGAACCCTTGGATGTCGGCGATGGTGTGGCAATCTTGGAAGAGAGTGTCGGCCTGGGGGTGCCGGATGTCATTTCCCAAGTCTGATCTGGATAGGTCTTCCTCCACCAGCGATGCCTTGAATAAATCAGCTCGAGCTAAGATGCGCTTGGAGATTGGGGGCTGGACAAGGGCACTAGGTACCAAGGGAAAGTGCGTTGCGAGGAACATGATTGTTAGAGTACGTCATTAAGCCAATAGCCTATAGGCTAGCTTCATGTTAAGTGCCAATAAGTACGTACCTAAGAAGGGTTAGGCTTCCAGAACCACCTTATTGTGTGTGCCTAGTGCCTAAACCAGCGAAAATGAAATAGGGGGTTGCATTGGTCACTCGCGCGTACCTAAGCAGAGGATGATCCCCGGGGTTTTACCGCTCTCTCAGTTAGTAAATTCGCCAACGTCGCAAACCTTATGTCTCCCTTCCCCCAAAAAAGCATAATAACATCCAATTTTTGAAATTATTTCATATTGTCTATCATCTGGCATGAACATCGGTGGTTTCGAGGTGCTCTAACCCGGCTAATCACAGATATGAACGCTGTTCTACGTTACAACGCTGAGCTGCCCAGCTGCTAGCAGTAACTTCACCAACTTCACCATGATTCCCCTTAGGTGGAATTTCACCAGGAAAATCATGGACAGCAGCACCTGTAAGCGGCTTGTACACACGGCACCGCATCACGCCAACCCGCCGCGGCAGGAAAACGCCATCTCAGCAGAATGGCTACAGCGGATCTTGAAAGATCGCTCCGAACCACCCAAGCTGTACGCATGGACCCTGGCTAACCTACCGGGCACCGCTACTACTACTAGCACGACCCCTCGACCAGCGGGGACAACAAGAGCCAAAGACAGCAACGACGAGCAACGCCGCATCTACATCCTCGGCGTCGGCAACATGGGCCGCCTGTACGCCATGTGTCTCGCGCGGCACGCGGGCCCCGAAAGGGCGCCGATCACGCTCGTCGTGCACCGCCGGGAGCTGCTCGAGCACTGGGCCGCGCACCCGGGCATCGAGCTCGCTCGTCAGGGCCGGGATCGGGACCGCGAAGCCGCCGAGAGGAACGCCGACTTCGACGTCGAGTGGTGGACCGAGGCGCGGCCCGACGCCGGGCCCGTCGCGGAGCCCGCGGCCGAGATCCCGAACCTCGTCGTCGCGACCAAGGCCGCCGACGCCCTGCCCCAGGTCGACCGGCTGAGGAGGTATCTCGGCGCGCGGTCGACCGTCGCGTTCACGCAGAATGGCATGTGTAGGCTCTGGCCCCCGCTGGGGGAGGCGTACGCGCGCGCGCGCTTCCCGTCCTCGTCGTCTCCGGGCGCGGGCACGGATACAGGTATGGGTAGCGGGGCAGGAATAGGTGGGTCGGGCGGTCCGAATTGGCTCGCGTGCGTCACGACGCACGGCGTGATCTCGCTGGGCCCGTTCCGCAGCTTGCACGCGTCGCCTGCAAACGCGCTCGTGGGGCCCGTTATGCTAGGCGGTGGCGGTGGCGGTAGCGGTGCTGAATACTTGATGGAGCAGATTGCTCGCGCCCCCGGCCTCGACTGCCGCCGCGTGTCGAGGAGGGAGCTGTGGGTTGCGCAGCTGGAAAAGCTCGTCGTGAATTCGGTCATCAACCCCCTGACGGCGATCCTGCGGTGCAAGAACGGCGAACTGTTCGCGAGCCGGGGCGATGATGATGATCTAGCGCCCGTAATTGATGCGCTCGTGGACGAGGCGAGCAGGACGCTCAGCGCGTTAGTGGCGGGCTCAAGTAGTGATGCTATCCTCGGGGATGACGGTGCGGGGAATGTGCAGGCTGGTCGAAAGCAGCTCCTAGAGCGCTTCTCCTTCACCCGGCTTCAGGGGATGCTCCTCGCTGTCGGGGCTAAAGTCTCGGAGAACACGAGTTCGATGCTCCAGGACGTGAGGGCCGGCAAGCAGACGGAAATAGACGACTTCAACGGCTGGCTAGTAGAGACTACGCGGTACCTCGAAGGGGGCCTCCAGCTGCTAATCCATGAGAGGCTGGTCGGGCTGGTGAAGGCTGAGGCTGTGCTGACTAGGGGCGAGGTCAAACGGCACCTCATGCCGACAGAGATAGGTCGGCAATGATTGTCCCATGTCAATCATCTGAAGCATGCTATATTAATGGCTGCTTGCCGTAGCCTTTCATGATTTGCTTATCAGCTTCAGTCCATGCAGCCACAGCGCCTAATATACGAATCTTCTGCAAAGTGATACGATAAGTCACTCAAGTCTTCGCCCATACTAAATAACAGTCTAATAAACTTATGAGATGTACCTCTACGACAATGATTGGGTGAACTTCTGCGGGGTCGATAGATATCTATCTCAGTTACACCAGGCTGGCAGCCTGACCAGACTTTTCTCACAATATCTCATCAGTTCTAATCCTTCTCGAGCTTTCCAAAGCCATAGGCGTCGAAAACTATTGCAGTACCTTAAACAAGGAAATGGTTAGTGGTCAGAATCTATGGCTACATATCAGCTTACACGAAAAATATAGCCGCTCCGACAAGTGTTCCCTAGTGAGGGGGAAAGTTCGCCAGGCGATGTAGCAAAAGCCGAGTATGGGAAAATGCCCCCTCAATCGTAAATCAAACTAATAGATCCAGCATTATTGCCGTCCACGGTCTCAATCCTCATAACAATAACGACGCGGATCATGCTTGGGATTCATGGCGCGAGCCTAGCGGCCCAACAGGACGCCTGTGGCTCCGCGATGATCTCCCTCAATATGTCCCCGAATCACGGATTTTCCTGTACGAATATAACGCTACCGCAGTCTACGGCGGTGATCGAGACAGCTTCTCTGGCAGAGCTAGTGAATTCCTAGAAGAAATCAGAGTCGAGAGATATGGGATCGAATCACGGCCGATCATATTCATAGGCCATAGCATGGGTGGACTATTGATAAAGCAGGCTTTGATCAACGCGCGCCACAACCCGAAGTACACGCCAATTAAGGATGCCACTTCCGGATTGGCTTTTTTTGCCACGCCCCATAAAGGCGGAAACCAGGCTTTGGTGAGCCTCGGGGCCATAACAACCAAGATCGCATCGCTCGCAGGATTCCACACGGGCCATGACTTGCTAGAAACGCTGAAAAGCGGTAGTATATTCTCGGATATCATGCATGAACACTGGCGCCATCAGTTATTACATTACGATATCATCTCCTTTTGGGGAGCTCTGACGACGTAAGTGACAAGACACCTATGACAACCAATTTCATCCCTATTCTAACCTCCTCTATAGATCGTGCCGAAGGACAGTGCACAATTTGGGTTGCCTGGCAATTGGGAGAATATTGTGAAACTAAAGGCAGACCATAAGAGCATATGCAAATTCGGGTCAAGCCAGATTAGTCGAGACAACTTCAAGCTCGTACGCAGTAACATCAAAGACATATACGATAACGCACTGAAGAAGGGTGAGTTCAATGGTTTGCCTCATATTTCTAGAGAGGAAGGGGAAGCGCGGACAGAGGAGGCATTGAGGGCACGGCTAAGTGGCTTAAGTTAGGGGGTAGTCTTTACTGCGGGATGATCATCAAACAGATGTACTTAACAAAGTGCCATGCTCAGAACATCGCTATTTTTTATTACCAAGCTATCCCTAAGGCCATCAGGGATGAGCAGAGCAAAGCATCTATTGGGTTTTGTTGCGAAGGAAGCTTCGGAATAACACGCTAACTAACATCATAGAAAGTAGCAGGGAACGGTGTCACTACATCCTGCCTCCCAAGAATAAGCGATTTGTAGGGCGTAACGACAGCCTAAACATACTCAAAGAGAGGCTTTTCACCAAAAAGAATGCCAGAAGCTTGCTATTCATGGCCTCGGTGGCGTTGGCAAGACGTAGGTTGCTCTGGAGTTTGCACACTGGGTAAAAGAGACCCAGCCGGAATATTCAGTGTTCTGCGTGCCGACGTTGAGCCATGAAAGCTTCGAGAAAGCATACGTGGATATAGCAAGGCAGCTCGGTATTCAGAGGAAGCCTGAGGACGAAGATGTCAATGATTTGGTACGGCACCATCTGAGCTTCGGTACGATGAAATGGCTCCTCGTCGTGGATAATGCGGACGACGAGGAAGTGATATTCGGGCCGGACAGCAAGCGAGGCGGCATACACTAATATCTACCTAATAGCGAAAACGGCGTGGTGCTTTTTACTACACGATCGATAAAAATGGCCTCGCTACTGGCAGGATCTGACGTGGTCGATCTAGCTACAATGAGTCTCGGTGAAGCAAGTACTTTCTTCGAGAAGGCTCGGGTCAAGAAGGAGCCATTAGAAGACGAGGCAGCAGTCATCGAATTGCTTGAAGGGTTGACATTCCTCCCCCTGGCGATCTCGCAGGCTGCTGCATATCTAAACCAAAACCAGATACCTATCAAGAAGTACTTGGAGTTGCTATAAGGTGCCGAAAAGGAGGCCACCAACCTATTGAGTAAGGACTTCTTCGACAATACCCGGCATTTAGAATCACAGAATGCTGTAGCGACTACTTGGTTTGTATCCTTCAAGCAGATTCGCAAATCCGACAATGCTGCCGCCGAGCTACTCTCGTTCATCTCATGCATCGAGTCGAAGGCTATACCGCAATCGATTTTGCCTACCTTCGATACAGAGGTGGAAAGGGTGACGGCGATTGGTACACTTTGCGGGTACAACTTCCTGGTCAGGCGGGGCGAGGACGAGATGTTCGATATGCACCGTCTAGTCCATCTGGCAACACGACTTTGGACTCGAAACGAAGGGCGTGAGTACCAGGCGAAGAATAAGGCCATCTGCCGCCTCAATACGGTATTCGGGGCAATAGATGCAGATGGCTGGCGTGATAGCCATGATTTGTGGGGAGCAAACTTACCACACGCACACTTCTTGCTCCAAAGCAGTGAAGAGCATCAGACAGAAAAGAAGTACGATTTAAATTATCATGTCGGACGTTGTCTGCTTGAAGACATGTTGTGGGAGGAAGCCGCAGACGTTTTCGAAGAGACTTACAGGTGGCAGGAAAGCCACCTTCCCGAAACACATATGCGTCGACTTGAGACAGAGCGTGACCTCGCTATCGCATACACACAAAGTGGTCGGGTTCAAGAGGCGATCGGTCTGTTGACGCACGTCATCATGATGCATGATGCTATACACCACGGACAAACGACTCCATTTCAGCTAATGGCAAGACACAGTCTTGCATCGGCATATATAGCTGCCGAGCAAGCTGAGGAAGCAATTGAAACTCTCGAGCTTCTCATCACGATCCAACAACAAATGCATCCAAAAAATCACCTTAATTTACTGGCGTCAGAGCACGAGCTTGCAAGGGCATACGTAGCCGATAACCAAGTCGATAAAGCAATCGAAATTCTCGAGAGCGTCGTAACAATCGAAAAAGGTTTCCCAGAAAACGACAGTGACCGACTAATATCAGAGTACGCGCTTGCATGTGCATACATGGCTAATTACCAAATCGATAAAGCGATTTATATACTTGAAAGTGTCGTGACAGAGGAAACATTACCAGGGAATAGCGACGCAAGGTTCGCGTTCGTGAAATTACTTAGCAATGTCTACGCCGCTCTAATGGTGCACTATTATAGCAAGTACTACAGCATTTTAGGGCTTGTCTATCCCAGGCCAGACTTGCTGTGCACACTGCAGCACTGGGGCTGGGATGACTTAGATGCCGAGAGAGACCCAGACGCTGAGGGCGAATCTGATAACTCGACGGAAAGTTCATCTAGCGTGCAGTAGGAGTCCTATATGAAGGACACGCGGGTGTTGGGCTTGAAAGCGCCCCTTCCTCAGTCAACGGTGCTTCGTCCTTTCTTAGATCTGGGATCTGCAAATGCAAAATGCGCTTCTTCGAATGTGAGATTCAGTGGCCGGGGGTGGGGCCGGGGCTTGCGGGCATCGATGTTGCCTCTAGGACGTTCGTTAGTCGAGCACAGATATGTACGACCCGTGTGGAGCGTGGTGATGAACAACCTACCGGTGTGGATGAGGACGCCAATCCCGGACTCGCTGACGGAGAGGTCACAGTACATGACAGCCTCGAGATCTCCTTTGTGATTCGGACATCTATGGAAGACGTTTGGTAGGGGAAAGGGGCTGGGGTACAATGTCGAATTTAGAAACGCATATCACTCTTTTTTTTTTTCTTCTTCTCCTCCAATCTAGTAAAGCTCTGGCTTTGATCCCTAACGTGCGACTAGTCCTCTTTCAGGAGAACCAGGCGGCTGACAACTTAAGTTTCCCCTGCAATGTGTGCCGAGGTCGCACGGAAGGCCTTTGACGCGCAAGTCAAGGCTCGGCATCCTCGTCAATAGTACACAGAAAAGTTCCATTCGTTCGGTTGCCCAGGAGCGTGGCAACTGGACGACATTGTTACGAACTCGCTTTTTCATTTCTTTCATGTGATCAAGTGTATCAGTAAAATCAGTTACTGACACAACTGATACATCACTTATATATACGCTCGTTAATTCCCCTAGAATGGTTTCTTAGCCAGTGATCAATCTAAACATATACATCGTATATGGAATTATTCCTGCGACGTGATCTTCAAGCCTACGAAGCCTATTTTACATAAACCCACGACCTAGTCGTAACAGACACCCGCCACCACAATCTCTCATGTGAAGTAGACCTCTTGGATCCACTCCGGCGGGCAGAAGTTTTTATTACACCGTAGTCGCATCTATGGCTTCGCTGAGTGCTCCCCGATGTTCGCGACAACGGGCCTTTCGCCTTGCTTGCTTGCAGTAGGCGCAGTCATAGACCCGTGCTAGGTTCGTAGCAAAGGGGCCAGCCGGGCTGCCGTCGAGGCTGTGAGGTTAGGGGGCTATCAATTATAGGTTGGTTTTGGCCAGATGGGCCCCCAAAAATAACGTGCTCCTGACCGGGGCGACCGCTCATTGCCGAGCATGCCCCGGCATCTGGAAAGGTGTTTCGCTACCTCCCAGATCACCCCCGGCGCGGGCAACAAATGTACGAGGAACCCCCTTATCTCAGTAACGGTGGACATGAGAAATTGTTCCACAGATTCCTGCGGGCCCGGCTTCGGCGGCGGCGGTGTATCTGCCCTATAGCGACTGCTGCGCGCTGGGGGTCAGCTCCCGTGATGGGAAGGTCAACGGACGATCTCTTCCTCTGGGGTTCTAAACTAAGAGTGGCCCGGGAGAATGCCATACATAGACTGTACTAGGTTACTCGTCTAGCGTACGCGGATGCTTGTATCTACCGGTTCTTAAGTGGCGAAATTATTCTGAACAACTATAGTTTGTGTACCAGCAGGCGCGTGGTTTCAAGGGGCGCGTATCTCGTTATCTTCCAGCCAAGCCGGCGAGGCTACCGTCTCTAGGTCGCCGTTCTTCTCTAGCCAGGCAAGGTAACGAAACATAGCCGGCAGGGAAGATATCTTGAGAACTGGTCATCGTTTCTGTGTGTATACTCCGTCTGCCAATTGGGCCGTGACAAAGAGGTTCAGGCAATGTAATGCCTATCCCAGTAGTCCTAACTCCCTTGAGTTCGTATCGCCTGGGAGAAGCAGTGACGTGAAGGCCGCCTGGCAGATATCGAGCAGAGAACTACAGAACGCTAGGAAGGAGTCAGTGGGGATCTATATCCCGCGTCTTGCTGTTCGGTCCATATGCTAGAAGTTGTTAATCACATTGTCTGCGTCGCAAGCCTCGAGAGTAGGGCGCAGGGTCCGTGGAGAGGGAGCGTCCAGTGTACGTTCCAAGTACAATGATATCTTCACGGTGATCGACAGAGAGAGTGGTTGCCTTTATTTCTGTATCAAATATTCGTTCTGACATATATTATAAGCGAAACCATATTCCCACTGTGTACTATTTGTAGTTCTGGCCAGTATATCTATCGGCATTGGAGTTTTTGTTTTCCCCCGGGCTGAATCGCCCGGGTTTGACGAATATATTTCCAGATTGCATCTCCGTTTGACTCTGCCAGAGTACCGCGGCTTTCGCGATTCTCATTGCAGCTCCTCATATGCATCATTCTTCGGACGTAAACGGGCTCATCATCATCATCATCATATGCATCATGGATCTGCTTCAGCTCGCCACACCATCAATGCCCCTATCGTTTTAGCATCGTGCTTAGCTGTGGTGGGAGCCCAATAGGTATTGGCAGCAAGGGCTGCCTCGCATTCGGCCAACCACGTCTCTTGTCACCGACGGAATTTCAGCAAGTGTGTTTATACTATTCTCCAGAAGTATTTACAGTTACATAGAAATGTGGGTCTATAAAAGGCAGCTCTCAGATAAAATTATAGGGTGTATACAGAGTCGTGCCTCGGGGTGTGTGAAGCCTTTTGCTAGCTGCTGAAAGCCCACTGTAGTTGACCTCAAAGTGTTCCCATTCCGGAACTACATAATAATAGGAGTTAAACCCGAACTTTACATTAAGCTATATTTTGCTATCTTAGGTATTGTATGTACAGGGTTTGTTAGCCTTTCCTTCCCAGTTTCGGCGCGCAGGTGTGCAAGGGACGTTCGGTGCTGCCGAATTAAGGGTAGCGGATCCGAATGCACATCCGATGAGTTGCGATGTATACTGGAATGATTCCTATTGGTTAGGCCCACGAACCATCTACGGTTAACCTTGACGTTTAGCGGCTGCATGTGATAGCCCCGATGCCTTAATGATGCTGATTAAGTATGGAGCTCTTAATATAGTTAATAAATCAGGGTTGCTGATCTAGATGGATCTATATAATAAGGAAGATATTGTAAGCTCGAGGTTGTGGTGTTAAAGTCAAGGAAAGTTGCCTGGTTAATTACGTAACATGATCTGAGATATGACAGGTATCCATCTGTTGATAACTAAAGTCAAAATACATCACACTCCCTATTCGGACATTATTCTAGAAGTGAGTATCCCAGGAATTAAATCGCGTCATATTGTTCCCAGCGATGTAAAAATGATACTCTTTTC
Organism: Biscogniauxia marginata; assembly: GCA_022695795.1. Taxonomy (NCBI): domain Eukaryota; kingdom Fungi; phylum Ascomycota; class Sordariomycetes; order Xylariales; family Xylariaceae; genus Biscogniauxia; species Biscogniauxia marginata. The sequence goes on along the minus strand of MU404094.1, from coordinate 41,009 downwards.
CTTTCCCCTCTAGACTCTTATGAATGCAATTTTAATAGAGCGAATCAAGTATACGGAACACCAAGTACACAAGACAGACAAAACAAATCGATTTCTGCATATTTCAATCGTGATAATCAATTATTTTATATGAAATACCTTGTTATTCTAGTTGTAACTACTTAAAACGGCCTAGATACTTTATTAAATACGGCTTATAACTAGTACAATTACTTTAAATAGGGTCGAAGGTATAAAAAAGCTTGAGAAGAAATGTAGATATATAAAGAGCCTTCGATGTAACTAAGAGAATTCATTCTATATTATATATATACTGTTGCTCCAGAATAACTACTTTAAGATTATTCACTCCCTGGATTTATCGATAGACACTTAGTAGAAGAGTCTTAAGAACCGTCTTCCCACGGTTTCATAGACAATGTTGAAATATAAGCCTCACTAAGCTAAGGCGCATAACACATTTTCCCTAAAATCAACAGACAAGACATGAAGCCAAAGCCATATTTGGAAACACATCTTGCTGCTAGGCCCTGAATTAGCAGTTTCGATTGGTCAATTAATGATGAACACATAGTGCCTCAAAAAGCAATCCCCGTTCAGTGATGCTAGATTGTAAAAAGTGACTGTACGGTTGAAAATGTGAATAACCGATGTATCTGGACACCAATTGACTTAGAACTATTATTTTGGTGTATGATTTCCATCTTTTAGCAGTCAGGCCCAGCGTTCATAGCATCTCTTGGGTAGATATCAGCTGTTGGAAGATGGAACTTGATATCGCAACTCTGATTGTGACCAAAACCTACCTCTTCACTCTACGGTGGCTCCACTGGGACCATTTCAAGATAGCGTGATATCTGAATATCCACCTTTAGTACCACACTATTTAAGAAGGAGGACTTAATAGAATGATACAAGGTGGTGTCGACCTTAGTGTCCAAGTGGGTATCATTAAGAGGGTTGTACACAGCCTTCTTGAAGTTACATTGTGGTATGTAGTGGGCTTCCTTGGTATGGGAGCTTTATTCAAGCGGTGTGCTTCACAAGACATGATACAGAAGTTAGTACCAACAATGTCTCCAGACAGGCAACCCTAAATTTGGAGTCTCGGTAAGATTTAAGTGACAGGTCGACTGTGCTATTGCCTATAATGCATGCCTTATGCCGTGAAAACCAAGGCCGAGCAACAAATGGCTATAGGGCGACTTCAGTTGGTTGTACTACCGGAGCGGGTGTCTTCTTTCTGCTCTTCTTTCTGCTCACGCATGTATTTTTCACCTGCATCGTTTGTACATACAATAATGATCCTTGGAACACTGTACTATGAGCATACGTAAGCTTTGGGGATTGGTAATATAGAAATTAGCGGTGAGAGAAAATGCATTTTTCAGGGTTTATACTGTGAACTTCACCCATCGGTTGCCGTATGCGAACCTCCCCTTTGTTACATGATAGAATAAATTTGCAGTCGATATCACTGTGGGGTTTCGTATACTTGGAACATGAAAATACTTGTCTCGATAGCAAAGTTAACAATCTAATGCTTAGTGATTCCCACTTTCTTCTTTTCGAAAGCACCAATTGCCTTTCCGCCAGGTTTAAACATGACTTTTGGGTCATCTACAAGGGCCTTTGGCTGTTCCAAAGCAGCAAAGTGACCACCACGCTCATGTTCCTTCTCAAAAACTACATCGCCAATCTGTGTATTCCACAAGCTTGGTGTACGAAACATCTCCTTTGGGAAGTAAGAGAAACCCTGTACAATCAGAATAAGCGCCATGAATTTCCATCGGAGTAAAGAATGGACTCACCACTTTGGTTCCCTGAGTATAAGTAGCAGCGCTAGAAACCCAGTCTCCCTTAAAAGTTTCATGATAGATAACAATACTAGCCGCAGGCCCTGCCCGGCTAAACCAATATATGCTAATCCACTCGCAAACTTCTTGGTCTGTCCAGGGGTATTCATCAGTCCACGTGACGAGTTTGTCATAAATCCAAGTCAGTAAGCCGACAGGGCTGTCCGTGAGTGCAACTCCAATAGTCCTTGGGCGTTGTTTCTGAATTTCGAAGTAACCATTTCCGTCACCCTGGAAAGCTTGCGCTCTCTGGAGCCCAAGAGACTCTTGACTGGTATAGCGATTGAGAAGATGTGTAGTTAAGAACTTTACAAAGCTGATTGGGGCCGTGAGGGGCGGTGGTGTCGCGACTATGAGGTTTAAGTGGAGTGCACGAAGGGATTGAGGATATAGAGCACCTAGTATTCGTCCGCTTGAACTCCCCTAGAATATGAAAGATGATTAGTGATATCCTACTAAACTATAAAGGCCCAACATACCCAGTCCCCTCCTTGGGCAGCATACTGTCCGTAGCCAAGACCTTGCATTAACTTGTGGCAGGTCTCAGCATACTGCTTCATACCGAAACCTGGCTTGTCAATCCGACTCGAAAATCCGAAGTTGGGAAGCGACGGCGCAACTACGTGGAACGGCGGATCGCTCTTTTATAGCAGCGGAAGGATCTTGGTCACTTCGTAAAAGCTACCAGGCCCTGTAGCAACTATGTTAAGCATCAATTACCTCGCGAGGGAGCTGAAAGCAGCCTTACAACCATGAAAAAACAGCAGAGGTATTGCATCCGGAGAGGAACTCCTCTGATGGATGAAATGAAGTTGGAACGATCCAAAGCCGTCTACTATATGGTGGCTTCGAAATTAGGAAGTTCATTCAATCTCGCTTCGAAAGATGTCCAACTAAAGCTGTATGCCAGTGTTGAATGATTCGTCGAATATCTCGCATTGAGGGTCCTCGCTCTAAATTGTTCTCGTCGTCGGTCTCTGGTAGTCTCACGTCCAGAAGTTTCTGGCGTAAGCTTTTCACATCTTCAGATAAGACTGAGATATAATAGGGGACGATATTCATCGCCATACTGGTTTTCAAAAACAAATGGCGTGAAAGCTTGTACGTAGAGAGACCCTAGAGACAGAGGTGCTTTTGAAAGATATTCTGGGGGCAAAGGGACACAGCCTGACGATAGGAGAGCCTGGAATCCAGATTACACCGCCCACGGCAACACAACCCCTATGGTGCAAGGACCAAGGCAGCTTAGATGTAGTTATTTTAGGTAGCATTTCCTAGGTTGCTATACGTTGTGGCTGATCAACTCACATCACCCTACAGTAACCTACCTTACTCAGATTCATCGGGTACCGCAGGCAAACACGACTTAGACTCACCAGGCAGCCGACAGGGAAGGCTGGCGGTCAAAGAATGAGATAACACCGCCTCCCCCCTTTTTTACAACATGTTTTGAAGAAAAGCTTAGGGAAAGAATAAGGACGATAATCAAAGACGCATTATTCTTTACGCTCCCCTTTTCACTACACCCAATACGATGACGATGTCTTTCAGGCCCAAGCAGATCACCAACTACCAGGCGGAGCACCTAGCCGAGCTTCAGGGCGATGTTAGCGAAACGGCCATCAACTACTTCTTGAGCCTGGTGCCCCCTTTCCAGGAGGGCGACATCATCCACGATAATGCATGTGGCTCAGGTGCTGTTACCGAGACCTTCATGAGCAAGAACCCCCCTAAAATCCACATCGATGCTACCGGTATGATCTAACCCCTTCTTGTTTTACTCATAGAATACCAGGCAGCGTACTTCAACACTCTCTTATGGCTTAGTAGAGGAAGGTGCCTGTGGATCTAAGAATACACCATGGGGACACATTTTAAGAATCAGACTAGCTGGTCCATGTTTGGGATGCGCTGAATATAGCCGACAGAGGAGCCTGAGTAAATTTTATGTCTAACCCCTTAAAGAAATACAATCGGATTCTTTTATATTGAAACAAACACGAAAGCGGGACAGAGCATTATTCTATTAGAAAATCTCTAGGATGAACCAGTTGTCATTCAAGGTCTTTGCTATACTGTTGATAGCCGTCCTAAGCTTCTACATCTGTCGCACACGATTCGCATTTCAAAAGGGAAATGCTATATTCTCGTGGATTGTCAACGTACAATATCTAGCACTTCAGTACCTAAAATGAAGCTTCTCTGACATGAACTAGAAATATCTAATAGCTAGATACCCGATCAAGTCATATAACGATATACCGCCCAAGTTGATACCGGCATGTCCGTACTAATGGCCCAACGGCCAAGACGATATTGCAAAGTTCCTCGACGGGGAGAAAAACAGTAGTGATTGGTCTAGGAAGCATGGTAGAATATATCGGATATGGAATGGCATGAATCCAGAGATGTACATTGATTTAAGTCTATTATGCCTTCGCGACTGACGATATCTAGTGTTCTCACCCAGCCAGATGATGTTAAGGTAGTATTTAAGGACTCCGATATGCACACAAAGGCAATCAACAATGATGCTGGGCGGCTGATGGGTGAGCTCTTGGGTAAATGCATGGGCTTTGTCACAGGAACAGAATGGCGGAACGTTCGTGCTTCGCTCGAGGAATCATTTACACACAAGTCAGCAACACTGCGAATCTCTCGCATAACTAGACTCACCGAAGAGTACTTTGTCGACTTACATAATAATGGCAGACTTAATGGTGGCTTTCTCAACCCAACAAAGGACCTGCGGCTTCTCGCTTTTTGGATCGTGGCTGATTATCTCTACGGAGAATTGACGCCTGCCGCGAAGTTAGAGCTAATGTCATTGATACCGTTACGGGAGTCATTATTCAGGAAAGTAATCCAAGGCGGATTGACGCGTTTTTCCTGGAGTAAACATCTTCCGTCAGACACCAACCGTGACTTGAAAATGTTCAAAGCGGGTTGGAGGAAATTCAACGATACTGCCTACGAAACATGTAAGCATGTGGATGAGAAAATACCCACTGTGCTGATGTACGAATCCATACAGAATGGTTCTATCCATATCGATCATGTGCTATAGACTCGGGATGAAATGCTCTTTGGAAATATAGATGTTACTATCGGTGCGCTCTCCTGGAATCCCATATTTCTTGCTGCGAACCCAACCACTCAGGCTCAGCTTCGAGAAGAGATCAGGGGAGTGAGAAAAGAGGAATGGGTGGAGTATATCTCAAAATCCAACACCTTATTAGCATTCGCAGTCCTCGAATCCGCCCGTCTCAAGCCTACAGCCGCTTTTTCGATCCCCCAAGCCGCACCAGAAACACGCGTGACAGAGGGTTTTTCGGTTCCCGGGGGAACAAACTTCGTGGTGGACACGCACTCACTCAATATCCGAAACCCCTATGAGGGCCTGACAATACGGAGTATCGGCCTTCTCGCTTTCTGGACCGAAAAGGTCCGAGATGCGGTACCACTACTGGCGATTCGGCTTTGGTCAAGACAGTGCCTGGAAAAGTATCTAGCTAATATGATCATTCGTGTTTTGGTTGCACATTTGCTCGACCATTACCAGCTAACATTCACTTCAACAAGCAAAAGGGATAAGGACCCAAAAATATGAATTGCACAATACTCTACAGAGATTCGTTGTGAGAGGCTTACAATAGGAGGTAGGATGATGAACAGACCCCATTGAAGCAGAGCAGGGAATCGAGCGAGATCTCGATATCCTCGATCGAGATCATGGAAAACTCCATTTTCGGATCCCAAAACTTCCAGTCCTAGAGGCTTCTATACCCATAGGCATCATTTATATGTAAAGGGTCTATATATCAAGGTAGATTATTAACCTAGTTTAATCTAGCACGAAAACTGCAATTGCACATGTAATCGCCCATTATGTTGGTGGTTGACGCCTGCGGTTGATGCATGCGTGCTAGCTTAACTCTGGGCACTGATCAATACCTAGATGAGCCAGTGAAATTTGTAAGTCTGCCTTATACCTGGCCTTATATATTAGGGCATTAATTGCTTTAAATAAACTGGACATGAGGTCTCGAAGAAGTTGATCTAATTATAATGCCTTCTAGAATATCCGACCCCCTAATTCATAAATGCTTAGTTATACTCTCCTTAAACATTGGAAGTCCGAGCAGCAGATCACGAGAACAGGTTGGTTCCTAGAAACAAGCAGAAACTATATCCGAAGTCCGCACCTGTCTTTTGTATGGCTAACCACGGTTGGCTCTCCGGTCAAGAAAAAGCTTCGTCATAGACTGGTGTGGTCGCATATCTTACCGCGTTACCCGAGGAAATTACTTTCTCGTGAAGAAGGGAATCTAATAGCTCTTCACAAAATAAGTTCGCAAAGTCACAAAGAATGGAGTGTTTAATGTTAAGGGGTTCCTAGGGGAAATCGAGAAATAGGGGCTCAACACGAGAACACCTTGAACGGCGAAACCTTGTGAACAGACTAATTTAGTTAGAATATGGACTGATAGTAATACCACATATATTATTATATGTCTGATAACACTTCGCACGTTTTGATTACCCTCTTTCAAATCTATTGCCCTTGATTACTAGCTCCCTTAATACCAACCATTAAATAATAGTAACCTAGAGCATAGTAGACGAAAAAAATAGCAACCACAAGGCAACGGATAGTCCAGGACCCCTAAATTGGAGAGGGGATTAGCGGGTGAACTGCACTTAACAAAGGCATTAAGGTACCCCGGATTCCTATGCTGGAGGCATGGCACCATGCGATGAATGGTTTTGGTTGCAATAAGGGAAGACGGGATATAGATTTCCCTGTTCTTAAGTTAGGGGCCACCACGTTTCTATCAAAACTCAAGACATTCCAGACATTCTAGACATTCTAACAATGCATATACTGAGAATAGCGAAGTAGAGCATTTACCGAGAAATAGTCGATAAACGATCATGTGTCCCACATAGATGTGCTTGGTAAGGGGCCGAATGCTGAGTAAACATTTCAGCTAGCAAACTCAAGGTTGGCTCTAGTTTGGTGTATCAAGTAACATAACTCGTTTCACCAACGAAGAGGAAGCTTCCTCGCCGCCTCCGCCAACCTTCCCCTCTCTACCTCACACTGTTAAAGGCCACCTAGCATCTACCGGAGCAAGAGATCAGGATTACTTTGCAGATGACTTGGCCAGGGGATTCATCCTGCTGGGGCGTCACAGGTCAACCCAGTCTAAACGCCAACAGCACAGTCGATTGGTTGACAGTTCGTAGACCACATCAGAAACAACATCATGCTCACCGCTAAAAGGCTACATAAACACGAGTACGTATTTGCTCTGCTGCAGATGCAGAGGCACCTACTCTTCAGAGCTGACAAGTGTCTGAATCGTCGAAAATGCCTTCGTCACCTGCAGGCGCACCATCCGGGCATGGTTCGTGAGCCTGTCAAGTCAACCGGTATGGCTGATCCGGCTGCAGCGCGCCTAGCGAGGGGTGGCAATTCCACCAACACCCATTAACACCGGCCCGATATAGGGAAGGGTCAACGACAGGGTCAAGAAATTACCTTAACACCCGTACTTAAACCCCCACAAAACAAGGAGATGAGTGGCTATGGGAGCTCTGTTGACACTTCGAGAGGCCGAATAAACCCGCCGTTGTAAGCATTGGCGGACTTGGTTCGACAGTCCTCGATCCCGAACTCCCTTGTCGTCACTAGTCATGAGCTCACAAGGATCGAGCTCAGTCTAGACTTTTTCACGGCTCGACAGCGACTGGATTTAGTGCCTAACTTCCCAACAAGTAAATGAGTAGTAGTTGGCAGATAGCCTTGATTGGATAGCCAACGCCCCAGTTACTGTCGTCTTGCTTGGCTACCTGCCTACACCCGCGCCTGCTAGTCATCGACGATCTCTAGAGTGCTCTGGGGCCACAGATATAGCTTCTGATCGAATTCCCAATGTGAAATCTACTGACACTACCCCTGCTGGATGTCAAATTTTCTCGTGGGATTTTGAAAAGGGTTCTAGGTAGTATTAGCCCCAAGGTACCGTGACAGCCGACGGCACGACAGCATCGCGTCATTACTCAAGTAAGCCCTGAGCCCGAGCCGTCCCGCCAGGAGATTATATGCAAATCTTTTTATTATTATCATCTCTAGACGTAGGCCGAGCCAAAAGTTATAACAACACATCAAGCATACTAAGGACTGGGTATAACTCACTGACAAATCTTTATTGTATAATCTCGGCAGCGATGCTTGATCGAAGGCTGGCGTTACCTCGCCATTGCTCGGTGGCAGACTGCTATGGCTGTCGCAATTAAACAAAAAACAAAAGGTCGGTAGATGTTCAAAGAATCTAGCAAGAGAGCGACAACCCCGTCTGCCCGTGGCATCTTGGATTTGAACGATAGTGATACTCTCTGGTTGATGAAAATTTCCGATTGGCTAGAACAGCTTGAGAGGTGGGCGGGCGCAGCAAGTAACCAAAACAAGAGCTTTCGACTTGAGATCCATACATTCGGCCGAATTGGTTACGGGAGACGGGCAAAGCGGTTTGTTCCTCTAACGGTCCATGTGCCAAAATATTTGATGATCAGACGTCAAGCATTGAGAGGGAAGGAATACAACCGAGCCTCGCCGAGTTGGCGATGTTGGTGATGTTCAGGCGATGGCACTAGCGCAGATGACAAGCAGCGAAAGCCGTCCAGCTCCCCCTGGCTCGACTGCAAATTCCCAGCTAGCCAAGCAGAACTCACATCGGATGAGGTTCTGCTTTGAGCCTCAACGTCGCTTGGGTGCTTGCAGAGATTAATAATGAGTAGGATCGCTGGTTCAGCCTGCTGTCCGTGGAGACATTAATTCGTATCGAGCTCTCCCGAGGCCAATGCGATCGATCTTGGACCTTGCCATTGGCTTAGAGCTTCTAAGGACCATGAGGGCTAAGGAACGGGATCGCCATTCGCTTAAGGATTGCATGGCCTGCCGTATCTTGTAGAAAAACAAGGCATTCATTCACTAGCACCTACGCATGCAGAGGACGGGACCTCCACGCTCCGCCGATCACGAGAATATCATTCAACATTTCAAACCTCAAGTTCGGCTCTCACGTAGAATTGCTGGGCGTCGCGGCAGCCCCAGGCTTGTTGTAGGTATTGTCCGCGGTTCAATGCGGGAGATCCGGATCGATCGGGAGCTGTCGTGCACCGAGTCCCTGTCGGACTGTTGTCATATTGGACCAGGCCGGCGCCATCTCATGTACAAAGCACGATGCCGATGGCCACACAGGCAGGCCAGCGTTCTCCAACTCGCAGCACAGGCCAACAGATACTGCGAGAACCTGGTGATGATGCGTGCATGCTGCATATTTCACGGTCGTGACCCGCAGGAACCTGGCTGGTCGGCTGGCAGGCTGGACCTTGCCATCCATGTCCATCTGTCTCTCCCGCAGAAGGCCTTGCTTCGGCAGCCTGGTTTCGTGCAGAAGAAATTCCCCTAACGTGCGATTTAAATTTTCCTAAAGCTGCCTCAGGCCAGGGGGGCCCATCTCACGACCCCTCACCCTCACCGCAAGGGCCGGCGGCAGTTGAAACTCGATTACGTCGTGACGGCCAGCCAGTTCCATGCTGCTGGATTGCACAGACGGGGAGAGGTAGTGTAGATCCAACGTCAGCGTGCAAGATTCAGCCGCTATAGAGCGCCTGTCATGCAACACCACGTCAGCATTCACAGCATAAGCAGCCTGCGGTGGGATAGGTCACGGCCGACGAGCTATGGGTAAAATCTCTCGTCCATCTAGCCTGTACCTTGACGGGGTAGTACCCTACCAGCAACCCGCCAGGGTTTTCAGGGCGGGTTATGGAGATCTTGCAACACAGAGGCCGGGATTCAGAACCCTGTGCATCTCCATGTTGCATCGTGACCCTGCTCTACTTAGCGAAGCACCAAGCGATGGAGGATAACCCACCGACCGAGTGGTCTAACCTACGTCGAATGTTTTATTTCTGTTATAACAAAGGCTGCGACTCTGTCTCCCGTGACTCCCACCGACAACGCTTGGAATTACCTAGCCCAGCACATTACCCCCGTTGACCTTCGAATCACGCACGCAATCCCGAGGGTTATGCCGCTCTCCCATTTTCCGAGGTAGGTGGCAGCTTTATCATGAGCGACATCTGAAATCGCGATCAACCCCTGTTGTCGTCAACTGGGACTGGCAGGCCGAGCACTACCACCCCCAGTGGGGAACGTGGTCTCTGGTAAGCCGCTTGGTCTTGTAAAATACTGGATGCCCGAGCAGCCAAAAAATGGTGTGTAGCGGTTTGGTAGCTACGGCTCGGATGTTGCCATACGTCCATCCTAACAAGGTAAGACGGGGGGGGCGTTGGGAGGTCGTCCCCGGCAAAGCGTCCCTCACCTAGGTACATAGCTCATCACACTGCGCTAGTCTACGCATCTTTCACCGCAAGACCTCTTGCTTCTTGACCAACCTAGCAAGTGAGGGGCCCAGCAGGAGCTCCTCGGCTAGTACCCATTATCAAGGAACGTTACCGATTACACGCGCGAATTGGATGGAGAGGAACCTCGAACCCGCCTGCGGACCTATGGGCTATCTTGGTAGCGAGTGACGCTTCCGCGCTTGGAACGTAATAAAGATGCTAAGACTACTGCATACTCTATAATATCCCACTTGGGGGGGGGGGAGTTCTCAAACGGGTAGTTGAGTAGGTTGAAAGCATCCGGAAAACATACCTTCAGTGAACTAACTAGGCCTACCGACCTAACTAAGGAGCTTGGAATCTTTACTATTACAGTAGCTGTAAGTATTTCCCGTGCCGCAAGTGCAGACGGGCCATTGCATCGTGAGCCAGGGGCACGGATGCTGGGATTGGGGGGAATTGGAGGTATATCACCGAATGTTATACGTGTGACAATGACAGCGCACCCGCAACTCGCCTTCGCCCTCGACGAAAGAAGGTTGGGAGGCCCAAAACAAGAACCAGCGTGGCCTATCTACAAAGCTATGCGGCAGAGGTAGATCGAGTCCAGATCAGAGACCTACAGACCGACCTTGCTCGTGTATCCCCATAATTCTTTCTCTTTCACCTGCTTGTCCGTCTTTGCCTCCACGTTTTTGTGTCGCCGTTTCACAGCCAAAGGTCTGGCGGCCTCGTTCGCCGCCACAACCCGATTTCCCTGATTCTAAAACACGGGGCCAAGAGCCCGCCTCACTAATCTGTCCGCCTCGTCTGTATGCACTTTACTCGACGTCCTGCTTATCCCCCTTTACGCAAGGCGTTCGGATGATATCGTTTTGCGTGTGGGTAGAGAACCAGAGCTCGCAGTGTTTCAAAACACCGGATCCCCAGAATCCAGGGGTCCCGCACTCTTTTTCTCATACGGACAGGGGGGGCCGGGCCACGAGAGAGAGAAAGAGAGACAGAGCTACAAATAAGTGGCTGGTATTATAGGGTAAGCTATAGCCAAGGCAACCGATAAACCCACACAAGCAGCAGAAGTGTGGACACACACACACACCTCTCTCGGGATCATTTATTAGTAAACTTAGTTGTTGAGAAATCTTATCGGTATTAACACGCACACACGCACACCTGCCTGCGCATGAGTTTCTAGGTAGGTAAGGTAAGGTAGGTGACCAATGTCTCTTTTCTCTCCCCCCCTGTCTACAAGGGGGGGCGGACCACTCGCTGTAACACGACGCGGTATTTACCTCGCCAATGCCCAAAACAACTGAAATGCTTGATCTTGCGCTTGACTTGGGTTATGGAGATTTCCACAAGGCTAAGGGAATAATTGGCCGAGTCGAATAGGACAGGGAAGACCCGAAAAGAAGAGAAAGGTAAAAGAGGACCATAGCATCCGTTTCTTAGCTAGGTTAGTTACTTGTTAAGCTATCTGGGTCAGCAACGGCGATATCGAGGGCGAGAGAGTAGGTAGAAGGTTGGACTATGAAGTGGCTGGCGATTATTAGGTAACTAACTTAGGTAAATAACGGCGATTAGAAGGGTCACGCGAGAAAGCTTCTGCTGTTTTTGGACAGACGCTTTCTCCCGTTTTTCTTGCCCGTTTTGTTTCCTTTCTCGTGAAAGTCGGCCACGGGGCTATCTCTGGGGAGGGGGAAGCGTTGTTTCTTTGCCTTGCCCGCCTTTCCTCTCTTTCCTTACCCTATCTCCACACGCGCAACCCTGGACGCCTATTTTGCCTGAAACTGGTGCAAAGCCTTTGCCCCCTTTCCTTCTCCTTTTGTTTGTGTGTATGTGTGTCATTATGTTTCCTTCCGTCGTCTTCTTCGTTGCCCGCCAGAAAGATAGTAGTAAATAGTGGTAATAAAAAGAATTAGGTACTCGCCGGGGGGTATCTTTCCATCGCTCGCTCTCAAACATGAACAAAATAGGAATAACCAGATATCTCTTTACCCAATCTACCCGTAACCACCGCCAAGACCGTAGTCATACCATTAAAAAAAGCCCGGGTTCTCCCCCGCGTTCCGGGATGCTATTCCTCGACCCTGTCCATCTTATCTTGTGCCCCACGAGGCCACTGCCCTCTACCTGTCACCGAAAAAAGAGAATTGGACAGAAGCGTGTGCGAAAAAGAAAAGAGGAGTGAAGTCTTCCGTCGTCTCAGACGTATAATGTATTGATATGAAACAACGTGAAGTAACATCGTGATATAAAAGAGAAGAAAAAAAGAAAATCTCAAGCCCGCTCCACGTAAATGTCTAAGTTTTGTCGTCAAGAAAGTAGAACTGAACAAAGAAAGCATGACCGTCGTGGTTCTCTGGTATCTCTAGTATTAACAACCGTTCTGCAGAACAGAGAGCAACACGCCCAACCCCTATCCATTACTGCTGTTGTACAAGGGGATCGGAAGTATGTGCTCAAGCGTAAGGCTCAAAACGCCAAACGCCTTGCTTCGTTGCGGATCGACGTAGTTTAATGGGATATCGTGCATGTGTAAGAGCCCTCACAGACTCAGATGTCTGTAGGGCGATCGATAGAGGTCGGAATCGGCGTGTTTATTTGTAATATTCGATTTTTTAATGAAGGCTGGAGCCACACTCAACCGGGGTTCTCGGACTCCATGTCCTTCCTCCCAAATCATCGCCTAGAAGTGATGATTTTGTGATCTTTGATAGCTCATCCTTGGAGCTGTTGTGGATAGATGGTGTCCCCAGACCCAGGAGCCGAAACTCCTGGCGGAGACCTTGATTGCTATAAGTTTTCTTCTCCAACCTCTTCAACTTCTCCACCGAGAAGCTGCGCAGCCCTCTCTCGACAGGCCTGTGGAGTAAAGCCTGGTCCTACTTTGTTCGATACGAAACGCCATTTCTCGTTCTCGTAATCTTGAAGCGCTGTGCGAAGTTTTTGGTCCTAATAAATTCCACTGTTAGCACTACGTTTGGGTCCGAGGCTCCAAACCTTGTAGGCTGGCTTAGATAGACCTACCGTCTCATCTGTCCACTGTGTAGTCTTCGCTTTTAGTTTTGTACAATAGCGAACCTGAAGAGTACCTGACGACCTTCCGGGAAAGAAATCGGCTATTTGCTTCCAAGTTAAACTCTTGTTTTCCTTTAAATCGATTAATAACGCGTCGTCCTCCGGCGTGAACTTGAGCTTTGGCCCTCTTGGCCTCGGCGCCGGTGCTGGCATCCCAGCTTGGCCCACAACACTCGGCGCGCCTCCACCGCCTCCACCTATGCTTCCATCCCCTTCCCGCCTCATCATTTTGGAGGGAGGCCCCTGGTCTGGGAGACGATGGTGATGATGTGTCGGAGCACTTCCGGCAGCTTGTGCGTAGGCTGCTCCCATAGACGACTGCTGCATGGAATCAAGGTCGCTTTGCTCGAGATCAGGTATGCCAGGAACGGAAAGATCGAGATCGTCCGGACGACCACGTTTTGATCCAGCGCTGTGAGGTTGGGTAGGTGTCATCGCCGGATATAGCGGCGGGCCAACGACAGCATGCGGTGATGGTCCTGGGCCATAGTGCGAAGGTTGGTGGCCCATATGTCGAGCAGCTGGGTGGCCGCCGAGGTGGCCAGGATCCATTAGGATCTGGTGATGGGGATGATGGTGGGAGGGATGATGCTGCGACATTGTGTGGTGTGAGTGTGAGTGCGACTGAGATTGTTCATGTAAGCTCCCGTGTCCCGTATGCTGCTGCATTGGATTTCCACGATGATGGGAATGTGTGTCGTATGCGTGTGGCGTCTGGCTCTGCTCGCCCGGATGCGACTCTTGTGGGGAGTAATCGACATGATAGTCCGGTCCTACTCGATAGTTGCCCGCCAGTGTGCCTTCGAAACATGGGTCCCGCCAGAGCGAACCGCTCTGGACGGCCGCCGGCCTCTGGATAGAAATAATTTGATGGACTGGAGCCCCTCGGGGCTTCTGCTGCGCAGGTAAGGGTGGTGAGGCCGGAGGGCGTATGTCGCGTGTTTCGATAAGGCTGCCCGTCCTGCCTGTTTATGCTCGAGATATTAGTAGGTCGAAAAATCACGCGCCTACCAGCCGAGCGCATGTGTTGGTGCGATATTGAGTCGTTAGCAAGGCTTTCTAGTTACGGGAAGCTGTAGAATTGGTGATGGTTTCGTGTTGTCGGCGAGCTCCTATAAGTCAAAAAGAATTAAAAATCAAATTCGGTGCAACTGGCGCAAGACTTCTTTTAACAGTTCATTGCCACCCAAGCTTGTCGAATATGGAGATCTGCCCTATTCTTGGTTTCCTTAACCGATCTATTATATGTTGACAAAACGTCAGATGAGAGAGCAAGCAAGTGTGGGCAAGGGCCGCATTATATCGTCTGATGTTGTTCGTGGCTCCCCAGGTAGGGGACGAGGTTGGGTGCGAAGGGTAAGTACCTGTACTACACTCTTTTCATCCAGAAGTTAAAGCACTTGACCGGATTCGCCATGTACGAGACAAGTATCGTTCCTGAACGGGTGTGGAGATTCGGTTACCTTGGCCGGCGATGACGGTAGCATAATTTGGGGATCTTATGCTATACTATGGCCTGCTGGCCGGATATAGAAACGAGACGAGACCCCAGCCGGAGGTTATGATGCAACTGGGGCGACCGACGACAGCCACAACGGAACCAATATTTTAACTGGTCGACAGGGTTTCAAGGTACAAGGAGATACGTAGATTTCTAGAGACCCCGGGCAGAGCTATTCCCTAAACAAGACTCGGGGAGTTTGAGTACCTAGTTTTGAAATATAAGGTCTGGAAAACGTATAGAAGGATGCAAAACAGGACAGCCGAATGGAGAAATAAAAGCTGAAACGAGCCCTACCATGCGGTCGGACAGTGCCCATAGAGAGCATGACCGACGAATATAGAGGTGGTCCACACGCAGGCTCACAATAACGAAGTCCCTGCTTACCTTCTCACCAAGCTAGCCATGGCAAGGCAATCCCTGGAGGGACAGAATGCCGGTCAATGGGGTCTGCCTATGATGGCGCACCCACTCTCAACTGGCGGAAGGCAGATGGGGGGAGGGGGGGAGCAAGCAATTGGGAAGGAATTGGGTGACTCTCTTGCCCCCTCCGCTTGGAGGGA
The DNA here is from genome assembly GCA_022695795.1 of Biscogniauxia marginata. NCBI lineage: Eukaryota > Fungi > Ascomycota > Sordariomycetes > Xylariales > Xylariaceae > Biscogniauxia > Biscogniauxia marginata. Next base: position 25,590 of record MU404094.1, on the reverse strand, counting down.
TATATTGAAACTGGGGTGGGCTATAATAAGGACTAGAGAGCTTCGATGCCGACACGCCATAGGGCGCGTGCGAACGGCAAGGTTGTAACTAGCCACAGGACAAAAGCTGGGTAGATTGCCGAGAGGACCAGGGACAACAGGCACTAAAGCCACTAAATGGATCTCTCAGGTTTTTTGAGTGCATGGCGGCGAAGACTTTCCAACCTTTCGCGTAGATAGCAACCTGACTTTGGTGTAAGCGCAAGTCTCGACCCAGACCAGTATGGGGTTACAGGCAGTGCGAAGAAACGACACGATATGAAGCAAAAAAGGGGGTAGGTAACAAAGGAGCGAAATTGCAACACAACGTGACCACCTGAGATTACCTAGGAGAGCATCTACCACAACAATCGGCCATGCCATCCATCGCGGTGAGGGAGATGGGGCGCATGTCACCTGGCAGTAAAGGCCATTCTCGGTGTTGACGGTGATCAGAGTCGTCATGTAGCTTGTAGTCGTTAATCTCAGGTAAGGCCTGTGAACCGAGAATGGTGGAGGTGCGGTACAGGCGGACGGAGCCAGGGCTCAATCCTTGCCCCTAGAGTATCGTAATATTGCGCGATTCAATGCAACTGAGGTGGGAGTCCAATGGACGGTGGGCAAAAGTAGCGGGTGCGGTAGCTGAAAGACGTTTCGCATGAACAAAACGCGTCTCACGGCACCCAGGCAATTAAAACATCAATTATGCTGCCGGGCCATGGGCAGATTGAACAGCTGTTTGACTTCCAGAAGATGTGGAAGAGTTTCTAGAGGTGGCCAGGGGTCCAGACACATGAGCCACGGTCTTGCACCCGATTTGGGTGGACAGCAACGCTGACGTCGGACGATTACGAGATTGGCCAGGCAAACAGGTAGTTGAAAGAAAGAGAGGAAAGGAAAGAAAAGTTAGAAGCACGAGTGCGGCAGAGAAATAAGCGTAGAACTTCTAGAAAGCTGCATCGGAAAATTGTTATAATTATAGAAAAGAAGACGGAAAAGAAGACAACACGGAGTCGAACTTGCTGGAGCGGAAGTGGAAGCTACAGCGGAAATCCCGATTATTGCATATGCACCAATGGAAGCTTAAAGATACTCGAGTATGTAAGTGCATACGCGACCTAGTACTGGCTAACCTAATTACTCCGTCTTTTGCATGTCAGTAGCTTTCTATGCACTTACAGGTGTATCTAGCCTACCTATCCAGTACATGTATGTAGCCTGTCCTTTTCCCCCTTTCTAATCATGATATCATCCTAGTTTCTCCTCCTTCATCTTCACGATCTGAATTCCACGATTCGATTTTCTTTAAACGATCTAAAAATAAACAAGCTAACCCCCCCTTCTCCTATCCACTCGCCCGTCTGTTCTAGTTCTAGCAACTTGGGAGGCAAAAAGCCCGAAGGGGAAACGAAATATGCGGAATGAAATTCGCATGCAGGCAGTGCATATCTCACCCCTTGCGAGTTGCAGGGCATGAATTAAACCCATTTCCTTCCATTTCACCTTCCAGAACAATGCTACTCTACGAAACGGCGCGACACCCTACCCATCTACACGCATATCCTCGTCGTCCTTCCCGCATCCGACCAGATGGGTGGACCGTTGCAGCAGGGGACAAGGACGCCTAGTCCCTGGCCTGGATGCTGCATGCGATCTTGTCTCCATCAGGGACGGGTACCCTCGACACCGCCGGCTATCGGTGTTGGAGCGTTTGTACATCCGAACAGCGGCCCTGGAAAAGTGCCAGGCTCTCCCTACCTCCTGGCAGCTCTAGTGGGCTGACGAGAGGTAGTCAGGTATGTAGGTAGTACCTTAAACGTCAAGCCCTCGTCGGTCCGCCGGGCTGTTTTCGTCCAACCTTTATGGCACCACAATGGAACACTCTTCGACGTCCCATTTGTCTGCTAGCCGCGTCCCCCAGCTCTGGTCCCGTGGCTGTTACAGTCCTGAATGCCGCTCGACATTGTTCTCTGTTCTCTAACGCCTGCGAGCGGCTCCGACCGTCATCCGACTCCCCTGATCTACGCAGCCGATATCTAACCACCAGACGGCCTTCACTAAGGGGTCTTATGTGCGCTGACCAAGATGGTACAAATCTTGGGCGACGGGAAACCAGTGCCTTTGAATCCGTGTGCATCAACACGGGTTATTCCGTCTCTGCTACTGCTAGAAATAGTATGCTCGATGGTCCAGGGCATGAAATGGGGAGATGCTCTGCCTCACATTTCGGACCGTTTGGAGTTTTATGTATTTCCCAGGGGCTCGGGATCCACTTCTCGGAGACCAACCGATCTTGTGTGACATCGTAGTCTAGAACACTAAGCACCTTTTATCACAAGCATCTAGGTTGTCACCTTTAGCCATGCTTTCTAGACGGTCAAGTGGCCAACCCCCCCTTGACATCGAAATCACAGTAACATCGCTAATAGAGCATTAGTCTTCGATTGTATACCTGATTTGATGTTCTGCAGCAGCCGCTATATGTTGGCATTGGAAGTGCAAGACAAGACCGCTACGCTACGCAATCTCAGCCGCAGCAAGCCGCATCTCCCAGCTCCCCTGTCTATAATGCACATCCTAGCTACTGGGGGGATTCTGACAGGCGGAGGTCTCCTACCCCATTAAATCTTTATTACATTATCAACCTGGCTCTCGAATGACAAAATCTCCGCCGTTGACAGAGCCCCTCCCTTTGCCGAGAGATTCTACTTACCTGATACGAACTGCACGAATGGCTCGCCGTCTCAATTTGGCAATCAGGGCTCTGACGCAGCCCTTGAAACTTTGGGGCTTCAATATGGGTTGAGCTCGATTGGGCAAGGTCTGAGGGTCAGCTGGTGGATTAATAGTCGGAGATCCCTCTGAAGATCTAACCTGATCGATGCCCCCTGGTAGCCTATACGTGTCAAGCGCGAGGTGTACCTGACACCGGCGCATTAATGCATAAAGGAGGCTAATTTACCTTCTTCCATTCTCAGTACTGATTCACCCCGTGTATTTCGGCACCGCCATAGCCTCGGTGTCGCCTCTAGATTTCTATACCGAAGCGGTGCCTTTCAACCACCGCTGGCGCGGGATGGATGGACTCGTGCTCATCTCAGAGATGTCGTATAAAATCAATAAATTCATCTGCAATTATGCAACAGCGGTCATGCTACACCTAATATGGTGATCGTGGCCCTAACCCCCGGATCTTCCCTCCCCCAGTTCTCTCTCCCCTGTGTAGCATTAAGTTTCGCTGACAAACTGATCCCTCAGCTATAATTGCGTCCCAAAGCCGCGGGCTCATAAGGATCAGCAATATCGTGATGGTCTCCTATAGGTATTGTATAGCTAAGCAATATTCCTTCCCAGACTCCCGGGTTGATGCAGATGACGAAGAGCAAATAGGGGAAGGTGTTGTTTCTTGGGGGCGGACTTCTATAGATCGGAATACATTAACATATTACATTGCCTTACCGTCTAATCTAGATACATCCTGACTGACGTACATGTACATATCTGCAGCCATATAAACAACCGCCGGCGTGCATATACATTAGGTACATAGGCCGCTGCAAGCATAAATCAACATACAAAAACGTCATGTGTACCTTATTATGTATGTACATAGCCTCCCCCTCCCCCCTACCTGGAAAAATACCCCGGACTGATTAATTCGCCTCAGCTCATGCGAACCTGACTTGCCGCATTCTCTACACTAAATGACCCCCAAACCCCGTGCCTGCATCGTTCTTGATATTGAGGCCAATTTGCGCCCGGGGTCTCCTTACCTACCATCTACCTTCGTGGATGAGCCCGGTCTCCCACCCCCTTGCCATTAAGCACGACTACATAAGGTGCGTAACATATGACCTAACCTGCATTGCAAAACGAACTCGTATTACTGGATGATAAGGATAGGTAGAAGAAAGTTAGGCAAACGATGATCAGTCCTGCCTGTCATCGACCCGGCCAGCCAACCAGCCAACCAGCCAACCAACCAACCAACCAAGTAGCCTGTTTTATTGAATGCGTTCCGAAATGGCAGTTCGCTGGTTTGCCCAAGCCTGGGACGTCCCGCCGCCGTCTACCGCGCAGCTCTCCACGGGTGGTCTAAAAATGGGGTTGGCCCCATTTTTCGAGGCGACGAACACACGGACGATATAACGTAGATATAGTTTAGTGAGATCCGTAATATTATACTACCGCTCTTAAGCCTTTGTGTCACTTTTCCTTTTTCCGCCTTCTTCACCGGTAAATTCGGCTCCGCCGTTGTCTGGGGTACTATAACACTCCCTCTTATAGTCAAGTTATTTTTAGTTTTACATAATACTACCTAGCTAAGTATGCATACCGCATATGGTTTTACATAAAGACATTCGTACCCGGACGAACCAACCTATTGCTGATAAGGAACGATGGTCCGCGCGGACGTCCTCTTCAGTCTCCTGATTTCGCAGTATCTTGCCATCCCTTAACGCCTCCAAATGATTATGAAAATTAATTTCAACGTCGTCTCCAATTTATGTTCCTCATATGAACGTAACATTTCAACTCCTTGCTATACCCATTGCTCACTGACAAGTATACCACCATCTTCATCATTACCATGCTTGTCCTTTATGCGAAATTATCACTCCTGTCCACACCGATATCCTCTAGCTCTGCAAAGTTCTGGAAATGGAGCGGTCGATGTTGGTCACTGTAGAAAGCCATCGGCGTGTCTAGCTTGACATGCACCGGCTTCTTCTCAATGCCAGCGAAGCTGCTGCCCATAAAGCTGTAGTTCCACTTGCCATTTTCGGGCACTAGGAAAAATCCTCTGTACCGTGGACTCAACAATAGCTTGCGCTTAATTCCCATCGATGTTGTAAAGCCTTGCGGTTGGTCACTACCGATATCCTTATTTTCGGCACCCCACCTGTAACCATTAGGTGTTAATGCCCAGGCCGATAGAGAAACCGAGCCAGGCGTGAATGCAACATCAACGGTAATTGTGTTCTCCTTATCCCATTGTGAATGCGCGTCGAGGAGGCGAGCATGCTCAGTGACATCGGCCGCCGACATGTAGGGTAATTCGTTTCCAGCCATCGTATGAATGACACCTAAGGGCTCCATCTCCCCAAGGTATTCATGCTGCGGTAGTTGTTGGGGGAGTTGGACGTTGCGTAGCCCTCCGATTTGAGGTACCATTGCAATGCATCGAATTTCCTTGACTTGATCGTTATCTGGAGCAGAGACGCCGTAGAGATAACCAGCAACTTGGACACGCAGATCGGCAATGGTGATGAATTTCTTTAGAATATTGTTCGGCATGACATAAGTGATATCATCGAGATCATTATCCACAGAGGAGACGTAGATATTGTTGGACCTAGTTCGCAAGTTGGACGTGGCGATTGCCCGAGTTCTCCACTCTGTCTTCGACGCAAATGTTTGCTGTTCGAATTGCGACGTTGTAGTGACAATAATTTCTTCGCCGTGAACGTTCTGTGTCTTGGTTGTGACTGCAGTGAGCTGCTGTTGTTCCTGTTGCTGCTTCTCGATTTCGGCGGCCTGTTGTCGTTGCATCGATGGCGCTGAAATTTCCATACCCAGGATGATATCTCGAACTTCACTACTTGTAAGACTAGAGACGTTGACATTGTTCTTCTTGCCGTAGTCGTGTAGAATAAGATCTCGCAACTGAGTTTCGACCTTGATCCAATCTTCGTCAGATAGCGTGGGCCAGATGTGATGCACCTGGGTGATAACAGTCTTGTCAGGTCGAAGGATCAGTTTCGTCTTATCGGGATTTACGTGAAGGGCACGAAGGATCAAGACAAGACGTGAGAATGCTGTATACGAAGAAATGCTCTTGAGCCATTCGTCGTAGAGATTAAAGAGCACCATCTGCGGCTCGGTGGCCCGAAGGATCATGTCGCCGAGTTTCTCAACCTTCATTGCTGCTTGGAAAGGTAGCTGAAGTTCGGACGCGCGGATCGAGATGTTAGGGAAATCCAGAAGATGGACCTCGAGTGGATCCAAGAGACCTTTCCGGGTAACAATAAGCTCCTTTGGCTGTTCCTCGATGGGGAGTGAACGGATAAGAGCTGCAACTTCTTCGGCTGTCTTCCACTTGGCCAACTGGCCGAGACGTTTCTGACCGGCCCATACACTGGTGTGAATGATCTTCAAAAACAGTTGACCTGTCCGTGGGTTGAAAATGAAAATCGCGCCGTTAATTGGCTTTGTGGTCAGATTACCTTCGAAGGTCTTGTGAATGGTTACTCGGTACACATTGGTGTCGTCAATGAAGAGTTTGGTTTGGTTACTGAACAATTCGGAATAGTTCTGCGAGTTTAGGAACTCCTGGTTGCTCTCCGACGCATACAACTGAAGACCCTTTCGAATACGTTCGCGCAACACGTAAAGCGCGGGATTGGCCTTCATGATCTTGGCCATAGCCTGCTGGACTAAGACCTTAAGGCCGGGGAAGTATTGTCCATAAGCAGAGTACAGGTTGTATGCAAGATCAATACCGATCATAAGACCAGTCGCTGAAGGGTAGATACTCATGCTGTCGTTGGTGTAATCCAGGTACTTGGCACGTGTATATCGCTCAATGTCATGAGAATCGTAATCGCCGTATCGAAGTTGAACATCCAACCAAAACTTGTTAGTAGTCGTGGGCTCAATCGTATCCTTGGTGTCGTACAGGAGCGACGGCCTTGTGACGTTCCACTTGTTACTGGCAAACAGCAAGATATCGGCGCAGGAGCTATTCATCTTGTAAGATTTTCGAGGATGAATCGTCTCCTTTTGCACAGTCTCGATTCCAAGAGACTCCAGCTCTTGATCAAAGACTTGACATAGATCCATGACAACCGACTCATGGATCTTCTGCCATAAATGGGCACGGAAAATCTGGATCAAGGAGATTTTTAGAGTTGGAATCTTGCCGTGTAGGAAAATACCTGTGAGATCAAGTTGGACCTGGAAGCCGACATAGACGTTTGCTCGGTTGATAGTCGGGGACCACCATAGTGTGAATCGACGGTTAGGAATTTGGTTTAGACCGGATCTTTGGGCGTTTGTCAGTTTCTTGAATTTCATGGACTCCTCAAAGCCGCTAGCCTTCTCCCAAAACAGACCCTCCCAAGAGGGGAAGCCTGTTGCTTTGAATAGGGTATGCTCAAGGATAGTCTCGACACCACCTAGAGCCTGAATGACATCCGTACGGTAGGCATTCAAGTTCCAAAGTTTGCCATCATGTCGCTGGCTTGTCCACCAGAAAGGATTGCTCTTCATCAATTGGTATATCTTGAATTCGCTTCTGGTCCGGAAACCTTTATCGAAGCTGAGAGTGCTGCGATCTTTCTGGAAAAGGGTGTTGATACGAGGCAATCCGCGATCCCAGCTGTCCTCTAGATCTTCCAGCGTGAGGCGCCGGTTCTGCTGGTTGGCCTCTAATCGCTTTTGTGAATATTCCGTCCAGACTCTCTGCGAGTCAATGAATTCAGCTTCCCACGGGATGATGTATCGGAAAATGTTGGGGATGAGCGTCTCCTCGTCATGTGTCATACCGGCGCGGTAATGGGTGACACCAAGATCTGTCTGTTTAGACCATCGCTTATCGCTGGCGGGGATCAAAATATGAGAGCCTGAGATCATACCAAGGCCACCCAACTCCTTTGGTGTGTAGAAGACGGCAGGAGGGAAACGAGAAGGCATCTTAGAGTTCAGTCCAATCTTGACTCGAGTCTGTATCTTGGTTTCACACTTTACGATAGTGTCCAGGAGGTTCACCGTCGACACTGCAGCTTCACGATAATAGGTAAATAAGGCAATGAGGGCCGTGTTCCACTTGTTAGCAATCTTAGTGAATGTTGTCGATCCGGAGGACATGAGGATTTGGCGAATCCGATTATTGAATTTCTGGATGTCCTCTTCGGTGACCTGGAGGAAGGCATGTGCAGTCCTTTCCTTCGTAGTGTTGTCTACAAGCGACCAAACACTGTCTTTGATGGGGAACTCGTCATTCTGGTTTCTAATCTTCGGGAGAATCCGCACTTCGAATCCGCACATCGAAAAGAGTAAGTTTGGATTATCACGGCTATAGACGCTGGCGAACGTGTCGTCCCATTCTATAGTGGTGACAGATCGAGGAAGACGATTCTTGAGGTCCCAGAAGACTGCGCGTCCAAGGTTGACATCATGTCTCATAAGTCTCATTCGAGAGTCTCTTGGCCAGCATTTCTTGCTCTTGTAGCCGATGACGTTTTCAAAGTTTGGATCAGGTTGCTCGGTCAGGAATCTTTGAATGAGATCACGCGACTCCTCGGCAGTGAATCTCAAGAACACCCAGATTTTGTCAATGTACCTTGTGTATAGGCGGATGGGATGCTTTGTCTCCGTCTCACGGTCGCGGAACTGCAGGAAATCATTGGGCCCAGATGGTGGACCTGCAATCTCGCTAGCACGGTTTAACCCGAGGAGCAAGAGATCTAAGACAAGACCATAGTACTGGAATACAAAGCCTGAGAACTGTAGACCGCGGATCATACCATAACTATTGACGTGGTTCATGTCCTTGTACGTCAACTGCACGTTGTTCTTTGAGCTGATATAATCCGCCAAGTTGTGATCCATGATCAATCTGAGAAGTCGGTTCAATAATGTCAGATCGATCTTCTCATATACCTTGGATAACTCGGTCTCGATCATGACGTTGCACTCTCCGTCGGCAGTTTCCCAGACCTTGTCGAGGTTGTTGATACCTTGGGCCCATTTGTATACAAGAAGTGGCGGAACCTCTGAATCAGAGGGCTTTATCCATGCAGGGAAGAGATGTCGCTGGTCTGCTTGGTACCAGAGATATTGATCAAGGTAGGCGTCGCTAATCTTCTCGATCGGCTCAATGTCGTAGACTGGATTGATGTTGCTGTAATTATCGTTCATGTCGATTTGGACTTCTTTAAAGGCGCGCTGCGTTAGGAGAAATCGCTTGATTCTTTCTAACGTAGTTCCTGGGCTGTCGTAAGCCTGTTCGATTAAAGCAAGCTCTTCTCGCTGACTCTGGTTCAAGCGACCCTTGACAGAGTATGCTTCTCTCAGTCTCTCGAGAGCAAGGATCAGGATCTTAGTATCGTGCTTGTAGGAAACACTTGGAAAAGGGATGGGGGTGAACTTTCGGGATTCGAGCCAATGTACAGTTGTCGTGTAAATGGCCACGGCTTCTTCGGATGACACATATGGGCCATCTTTCATGTAGTTGTGTTGTCGCTCTTGTTCAGCCTTGAGCCAAAGACGTGTCAATCGACCAACATTCTTCTTAGCCACTGTCTTATCAACGGTCGCACCCCTCCGAATCCGCTCGCGATTGTAATGAGCAACGGAAATCCACCAGTCTGCTTTGGACTTGACGTAACGGAGGATAATGTTTTCAATAGGCGCAGGTAAGCCGGGAACCTTCCACGGAATGTTACTCTTCCAGCATCTCCATGCTTCGGAGAGATGTTGTAAAACTGTGTTGACTTTGTTCTGCTTAATTCCTTCAGGCATCATGTCCATGAGGTCGGCCATGACAGAAGCACGGAGTTCGAGGTCAAAATGCGACTCGACACGTTGTTTTGTCACGGTTTTGGCCACCCCTTTGCTGTGGCGACCTTCAAATTGACGAGAGAGCAGATTACCTAGCCATCTTTCCAAGAGCGGTATGATGCCTCTCATGAAGAAGAGCCACACTCTCCAGGCTGGTGCCCAGAAACCACAGCCAGGTCCCTTACCAACAGGCCCGCTGTTAAACCGATAGTAAATGAGATGCTTCAGATCCTTGCATGATCGGATCTGGTGCATAAGTTTGTATTTATACCGATACATACCGGTCAACTGGCCAACATGGTTGAATGCGTAGAGAATGCCATCCGCTAGCTGGAACGCGTCAATGTTGCCTAATCGGTACTGCACCTGTGCGTCAACAATGAGCTTCGTCAGACGTAAGATTTCTCGCATCAGATGGAACGCATTGCCGAACCGAGACTTCTTCCGTTCCTTTGTCGTCAGTGTCTTCACTGGCTTGAGGTTAAAATTGTAATCGAGATGGAGGTATGTGAGGTTCTTTCGGTGGATAAGGAGGTTCAGCATGTTGAAGCCTTGCCGGCAGACCTGTAAACCCGCTTCGACCCAGTCAATAGTAGTCTGTTGGAAAAACTTGGTCTGCTTCAAGGTTCTGAGAAGATTTTGCCTGTTGAGTGCCTTGGGCTTTTTCTTGTGGAGCTCGTTCAGCACGTAAGTCTTGAGCAGCTTCTGGTACGATACGCGCACTTTGACCGGCTGCTTTGGTGGGCAGTGTTCCAGGTACCACTGTTTGACAAGAGGAACATCCTGGGCACGAACCATCCGACCAGAACGACGGTCAAATGGGAAAGGCGCCCACCAGAGCGCGATAGCAGCTGAGGTGTCCTCATTATAGAGCTCCTCATCAGCCAGGAATGGTTCCACACTAGTGGGAAGTTCAAATGCATCTTCCTCTGGCTCTTCATTGTTGCCTTGGCCAAAAATCTCATCCTCATGACTAACAGTCATGTTTTTAGGCGCAACTGAACGGGAGGATATGGGGTTGATCATAGGGTCGAAGTGGAACGCAGGTATATTCGGATCTTCGGTCTTGATATACACAATTTGCGGGTGTGAATACCAGTTGAAATGTACGCTCCGAGGAAGTGAATTGTAGAGGTACGGGTAGGCGACTCGGTACTCAGTCCTGATCGGGAAGCGAAAAATAATTCTGTCGATAGCATTGAACTCCCCAAAGTCTTCATCGTTAGGATCTATGTCCTTGTATAGCGGCTCAAATCGAGGGCCACCAGGTAACGCGACATTCAGAGCCTTGGCAGTTAGGAAACTCTTCAGGTCAAAGAGGTAAAAGTAGTTCTGATCAACCGTCTCGCTTAGCAATGGACGGCTTAGTCGGTGAAGAGTAGCCATCTGCGGTAAGGTAAGATTCCAAGTCTTGTAACTCGGCCCATTGACATGCTCAGTATCAACCAATGGTCGATGCTCGTAGAACCATTCATATACAGCAGCATCTTCTTCCTCGTCGAGTTCCATCTGGATGGGTTCAAGAGGCTCTACATCCTCAATGTTCTCAGACCAGGATAACGGCGGTTCTTCGTCGTCAAAGGGCGGGAATCTCATTCTTTTGAATAATCTTCGATCGCTCTTCTCCTTTCGCATCGTCAACCACATCGTCGCCCACTGTGCATGAAAGACTGGTGGAATAACTCGGGGTATCTCGTTGACAAGCGTCAGGCATCCGTTCACATGGTACAGAACCTTCACTTCTCTCGAGGACTCCCATGGCATAGGCATGTTCTCTAGCAGCTTCATGACAGCATGTGGCATGAATTTCAGGGCACCGAGGTAGCTCCGCTTATCACTCGTGTACTTCTTCTGGGAAACGTCGCCAATGTCCTTCACGATCTTGCGCAAATGCTCTGGGGGCATATCTGCTTTCTGGGTCTCCACAAAGCCCCCCTTGCGCTTCTCGCCGAAGCGATTTCTCTGTGTCCGAAGCCATTCCTTCTTTTTCTGCGCGAACTTGGCAATCTGGGGATCGGTCGGAGGTCGGTATCCAGGAGGCGGCGGAGCTGGAGCTCCCGGAGGAGGAGGAAGAAAGTCGGAGGGGGGGGGAGGCGGCGGTGGTGGTCCCCAGCCAGGAGGTGGAGGTGGTGGAAAGGACGACATCTTCGAATCAGCTGGAGCTAGAGCTAGGCGACTGTTGATGGTGTCACTTTCGCGCCGCGATCTGCCGCGGAAATAGCGTAGAGGTCGGGCGCAGTCAGTACAATATGTATGTACGGAACAGATTGAGCAGGAATTATTAAAAGATGGATGATGTCCAGACACACACGACGATCCCCAGTGATAACCGTCGCGATGCTGTATTGGAGAAGATTAGGTTGATGAAACAAACAAGCAAGTCGCCTCTCGCGACCTTGGGAATTTTTCCATGACTAAGACCTAAATTAGCTAGCGCAGTATGCATGCACAGCCACTGCTTGGAGAGTATCTGTCACGTGGTAAGAATATGTGTGGCTAGTGTTTGTGGCTGGCTCAGCTGCCCTTTCCAGGTTGCAATTTCCTGATTGGTTCCTCGCATAAGCGGGCTCACACAGATCCATCTCTGAAAACACCAAAAATTCCTCCACACAAGAACAAAAAAAAGTTGTCGAACTCAACCATTCCAGCAGCAACACTACCGTCACAATGGCCAACAACCGAGTAACCTACCGCCGTCGCAACCCGTATGTCTCCTAATCTTTCTTGCAAATCTGTATCATTAATCGCCCGCCATCTTTTCGGCTAGGGATGCGCTCGCACATAGCTAACAGGCGGTTTACAGGTACAACACCACCTCCAACAAGACTCGGATCGTGAAGACTCCCGGTGGTGAACTGCGAACGCTTCACATCAAGAAGCGAGGAACTGCCCCGAAATGTGGTGACTGCGGCGTCAAGCTCCCTGGCGTAAGTGGTTTCTCGAACTTTTTGGATTTTGCGGGATCGCGTGGAAATTTGGGGGAACATGATCACAGAAACTTCCATGGCCCTGATTTGCAAGAGATACTATGAAATATGGCCCGGCAGAGGTTTTGCTAACAATATTACCACACAGATTCCCGCCCTCCGGCCCCGTGAATACTCTAAGATCTCCAAGCCCAAGAAGACGGTCCAGCGAGCATACGGCGGTTCAAGATGCGGCAACTGCGTACGAGACCGTGTCGTTCGAGCGTTCCTTATTGAGGAGCAGAAGATCGTCAAGAAGGTGCTGAAGGAGAGTAGCAAGAAATAAATCCGTAGAGCGACACCGGGATGGAATGGTTCGGCCGACATTGCTTTGGGTGTTTATGAGAGGGACTGGACTGCATGCCACACAAACGGCTACGGGAAAGCTGTTTCTGTTTTCGGGGCTTCTTCTCATTGTCTATATGATCGGAACGGAATAAATGGCATTTGAGACAACCTGCAATTCTCAGAAATTGTGAAATTGATGCTGTGAAAGGGCAGCCCGCTCGGGTTGTATTGCCTTAGGAGACTAGTAGGCATGGGTGTATGGGATGGTGAGAAGGCGTACCCGTAACTTGGGATCAAGATCCTGTCGATACTGTGGTCTCTCATAACTACCTAAGTTGATCTCACATCCAGACCTCTACATGAAAGTGCCGTATTGTATTTAGACCCCCCTTCTATTCTATCTAAACCAGTGTATAAAGAAGAAGATCCATGTGTACGATGTAAATGATTTTTTGGCACCCTTTTCTTATCCAGCATCATTCGGATTCTACCGTCCACATCAGATAAGTTAGTAAATTGTGTATCTCTAACGTAGTGTGCTGCCGCATAACTCGTTTATATCCCAACACAACTTTATAATCATGGGCTAGTTTCATTCTCACTGCACTCTTCTAAAAGAGGAGGGAGTTGAGTTGCCTATTGGCGAACTACTCGATATACCTAAGGTACAGGCTTTTTATGTATTTATTTAACGAAGTATCTAACATCACCTAAATACCTACCTACGGGCTTATACACAGGTAGGTACCTTCAATTGGTAATTATGAAGTTGACGATAAATTGATATGTTTCGGAGCAAGAAATAAGACTGAAACAAATTATTTATTTTAATTCTGGCTTACTCAAAATAGTAAGACAATATCTGGCCAAAAAAGAAAGATAATTAATGGGATTGGGTCTAGACAGGTAAGTACCTAAAAGAGAAAAGAGACCTCAAGTAGCTAACGGGAACGTTTTTGAGATGGGCATCTCCAAACGATGACGTCCATTCCACAGTTATTTTTCTCAGCTCTGCGCAATGGCGTCTATTTCGCAAGCTCCATGTCACAACAGCGCAATCGTTGTTTAAGTGCGGACAAGATCTGGCCACGACCATAAAATGAGTGGATTATTCAGACGGTAATAATATCAATCGTATGCCATTATGGCCTCCTCCATACGTGTTATGCGACCCCTCGGGGCCGTGTCCTCTGTCCTGCGAAACCAGTGTCGCCGAAGCTATCGGCAGCTGTCGACGTCGGCAGCAAGAGTTACTAGCCCGACACCTACCACACCTCGAAGTTCTACTCACCCGATCACATCCTTCCATACTAGCTCTCGCCGGCAGAAGCCTGACGAGCCGCCGCCGACGGACTTCGGCGCTCTCGATGTGCTGGGCGATACGCCGGTGCCCTCCACCTCCGTCGACATCTGCATGTCAGAGGGCTTCCAGCTGAACAGCGGCGCAAAGATCCTGGATGGTTCCGGTGTCCTCCTCGTAGGCGGCGAGGCTTTCAAATGGCAGCCGTGGCTTCTTCGGGGCGAGAAGCGGCTGCTGAATAGCAAGGGGCAGTGGGAGGTGCCGAACGAAGCCCTAGGCTTGTTAGATCTTCTATGGCCTCGGCCAGGTAGGCGCCACATCTTCCCGAATTGCTAGTCAGCTCTCAGAACCGGGCTCTGACATATCCCGTAGACCTCTTGATATTAGGCCTTGGCCCGGAGATGCGACCGGTCAGTCCAGAGTTGAGACGCTATATCAGTAGTCTAGGCATGAGGTTGGATATCCTAGACACGCGGAATGCCGCTGCGCAGTTCAATCTGCTGGTTAGAGAGCGAGGAGTTACTGACATCATGGCCGCACTGATACCAATCGGCTGGAAAGAAGGCGTGGGGGCGAACTGGTAGGTATGGTCGTCGACATCAACTGGTAGAGGGCATTTGTCCCCATTGCTACACCTTTTCTACAGCAACATCGATGGAGGACTAGCCCTGAGTCTTGGTAGACAATCAGAAATCTTGGCATTATTTGCCTACCAGTTTAGAATCTCGAGAGTTGCTAAGGCCTAGGAGGATGCTCCTGCTAGACTGAGTCCGTAGCTTACCAGAGGTTTTCGACCTGCTGCGGGCAACCAATGTACATGCACGATATGGGAGCTCTCGATGAGACGGTGTGATCCCCTCCTCTCACTACACTACGTATTCAAGCTGATGGGTATAACTCGGTGTGAATTGTGCCACCATCTCCAGGGCCACTAATTTCCTCTTTGAGCTGCCAATGCCGATGTTTTCGGTATCAAACACCATGCCCGTAGGTATCTGTAGTATAGTACCTACAAAATCTGAGGTTCATAAGGACGTATCTTTCGGTATCTTTCATGGTATGTACCTAATCTAGCACATAAGGACCGAAGGTGGCATGATCATCGGCCACGTGCCACCCGGTAATACTGAATGGACAAAACAAACCACACTATCCCTCTCATGAGTGAGACTGAAGGGTCTGATAGGTAGTAGCACAATGTGCGGTGTACGATATCAATATATTGTTCGTGTGTCTAGAAGAATTACCAAGTTGGAAGCCCCCACCAGCGAAGACATGCATGAATATCGATCCGGTTTCGTAGAAATCGCAGGTACGACATACCTAAGGATACTTTACCTGTTAATCGGTACCTACATAACAGGTTACCATGTACGGACGTAGGTAGGTACTCGGTAGCGCGAACGGCGACTTTTGGCCCGTTCAGCCTGGTGTGGCTGAAATGCCAACGATTGGTTGGCAGCCAGGATTAGCCCAATAGCAACTCGCCATCAGCTCCACGTTGAAGCGTCTGAACGATTCAGTGGAGAAGGCCGAGGACGGGAAGCTATGACATCTTCCCAAGTCAAAATTAAGCACAGCAGGTATCCAGCCAGTGACATTCAACTGGGACGGATGCCAAGGCCGTCTGCTAAGCTGCTTAAAAGCAAGATAAAACTCACAAGTCAACGCTGTCTGTGCTACCGTGCTCTCGCCATATCCCAGACTCTTGCGACTAGAAATAAATTTTTCAGCTCGGGCACGCATTGGGCTTGATTTTTTATCGACCCTGGTCTCTGCGGGAGTCGGGTTCAAAGCCCAACAAGACTGTCTTGTCGTTGCCGATTAGCACCTGGAGGACTACTCATCATCATCCCACCGCCGACAAAGGAACAGCTCAGTTCCTGAGGAAACCACCAAACACAAATACTGCCTACTACAAAGAACGTTCAAAGTCCTGATCAACAGCGCGCCTTCAATAAACGGCTTGAGGAGTCACCGTCGCTTCCTTTACACCCAACGCTCTAGGAAGTAAGTGCAGTCAATTAAATTTCAGTGTTTCCTCTATTGAGGGTCTTAAGGAGGATGCAACCCACAATGCTTCAACATCTACTCAGCTTGGTCAAGGGCACTGTTATTCTCATTCCAATCACCCCGTAGTCCATTCCATTACCACGCCTGTCGCTTCTTGGGACCAAATACATAAAAGTATTCACCATGTCTTTCTCATCCGCAGTTTCATCTTCATTGGGAGCTAAGCACGTCGTCTTCGGCCTCACCCTCGTAGTGGGCGGCGCGTGGTGTGTGCATCGAATGGCCAAGACCCGAGTTGACGGGCCCGACTCGAAAGATGCGGACGCCACCGATCCGCCGCTTCTGCGAAACAACTCTGAGATCAAGTCATACAGGGCTGAGCGATCCGGCATCACCTATCCCGGAATCCGCATCTTCTACCGTCGTCATCCCAAAGCCGATGAGCTTCCCAAGGATCCCGGTCCGCTCCCGCTGCTAGTGTTTATCCACGGTCTTGGAGGATCGGTCGCTCAGTTCCATCCTCTCTTGACCAGTCTTGTGAATTCCGCGTCCTGCTTAGCTATAGATCTGCCCGGCTGTGGCAGATCAAAATTTGCGCCGTCGTCATGGGATGCTTACACGACCGATGCTCTCACTGACCTGCTGGAGACCATCGTCGATGACTATCGGGAGAAAGACCAGGGAGTTGTGCTCATAGCCCACAGCATGGGAACCGCAATCGCTGCTCGCATAGCAAATAAGAAGTCTGCGCACCATCTGTGGCCCCCTTCCCACGTCATGGGTCTGATTGCGATATGTCCGGTAGCAGGCCCGCCTCCAGAAGCCGTAACGCGCAATTTTAGAAGGCTTCTCTGGATTCCTGACTTCCTGTTCAACCTTTGGAGAGCCTGGGACCGCCGGGGAGGACCGGAAAGTGCTAGTGTCAAACGCTTCGTTGGGCTTGGAGCAGATCTCGAGGCGCGGCAGCTTCAAAATAGATTCAATAGCCAAAGCCGAACGCCAGTGTTTCGTCGAATGGCGTGGGGCTCTCTACCGGTTTATTCTGATGGTAAGCCAACAGGTGGGCTCTTCGGAAAAGCGACTTGGGATGGCCTTGATATTCCAGTATACCTCATTGGTGGTGAATATGACAGCGTCACCCCACCGACGGAAGTCGACAAGATACGGAAAATACTCACGCTCACGTCACCAGCAGAGCCAATCACAGCCGATGAAGAAGCCCGCGGAGACAATACTGATCCACAGCCCGATCAGCACGGCACCGACCGCCAATCGAGCGGAGATCTCACAGTCGGGACCGAGGGTAGCGCGTTGGCGGAGGCTGCAGCTCCAGTAAACCTTACAGCACAACCTCGAGAACACATGCCGAAATCCATTGCAGATATTCGTCAAGAGGACTTTATTCCCAAAAAACCACGGACCTTGAATGTCGAGGAGTCCTTTGAAGATCCCAGCACCCCTCAAGACCACCCGGACTTTCCTGGCGGTATCCCCCCACAGCCGATACGCCCGGTCAAGATAGTCAAGTCAACTTTACTCTCAACTGGACATGCCGCCCTTTACATGCCAGCCACAGTGCGCGCACTAGCTGGTCTGATAGAGGACTTTATGAATGATCACATCACTGGCCGCTTTTCTCTGTGAGTAGCATAGCACTCTTCGTATTTGATGCAAGTTCGAACTGAATTCTAATCCAACCCCCTGTGTGCAGTGGATGGCAGCTACAATACCTCTCGCGTGAAGGCAAATGGGACGTCAAGAATCTTGCGAAATGGAAGAGCGTATGCCCAGTTTCCGAACCAATTGGCGGTATTTTCCGGGCCATGAAGACGCTCCGCGAGGTCGACGAAGAACATTGTCCCAAAGTCTTTGCTGCCAACTGGTAGGTCTTGGCAGTCCCAGGGGTCACGCCCACTTGCGAATTTTGTACTGACGGTCACAACAGGGGGAAGGTCATCAAGGACATCATCGACATCAGCCACGCGGACCCGGTCTACGACCCGAAGAGCTTCGGCGACGGCATCAAGTACCACAAGTTCCCGACCGTATCTAAGATACCGCCGACGGACGCCGAGGTGGAGAACTTCATCAAGCTGGTGGATCGGATCCGCGAGGACCAGGAGGCGAGGTCGGCCGAGTCCGGGTGGAGCGGCGAGCACGCCATCGGCGTCCACTGCCACTACGGCTTCAACCGCACGGGCTACTTCGTCGTGTGCTACCTCGTCGAACGGTGCGGCTACGGCGTCCAGGACGCTATCGACACCTTTGCTAAGTGCAGACCTAACGGGATCCGGCACTCGCACTTCCTCGACCGCCTGTTCGTCAGATATTCCGGCATCGGCATCAAGGCGCGATGTGATTGATGATGGCCGAGTTAAAATGAATTGAAAGGCTAGCTACCGCCCCGTGAGGGGGCTGCCACTGTATTATTTATTTCTTTGTATTCCCCACCCAGGTTTTTTTTTTCCCCTCTCTCCTTTTTTTTTTATCCGGGCTAGAAGGATATCAGCGATGGAGGGAGTTAAGGAGGGAATATGGAGTTCTTCGTATTATGATCCAGCGTTAGACAAGTAATTTTTTTCAGTGAATCCGAGCCACTGTTTTCTTGATTTGCGACAAGACTTCTTTTTTTACTTTTTCTCTTTTCTCTCTACTCCCGAAGATTAAGCTTTAGGAACGTTCTCGAATTTGTCCCCTAGTGATGAGTTATGGTGAATCAGGATATAGCATGTTGTCAGATCTTGTATCGGTAAGTACAATGAAGTCCAGTTTCAGTACAGACAACAAAATATGGTTACTAAGTTATCTGGGGAGGGGGGGAAGGTCTCTCGTATTATCACTATCCACTATCTGCTTCTCAGAGCATATCTAACTGCGTAGTAGTTTAGAGACCTAAACAGGGTGGGTATCGTGAAGAGAAAGCTCTTGCTTCCTATGCAGAGAGACCTGACATAACAACGAATCATCCGAGCGTCAAACCGCATCCAAGCCCAAATCCCCTGATACCATCGCCTTTTTTTTTCTTCACTTTCCTCATCGTCTTTCTTCATAAATACCATGTTGCTAAGTAATCCCCTTATCCTTTCGGCCTGCCAGACTGTATTTCCCCTTTTTCGTCAAATCGCGCGTGTCCATGGGAAAAAAAAAGCCCTTTGCTCCCCTGCCCGTAAGAGCAGAGGGCACAGCCAACCAGTCAGTCTACCAGTCTAATGCAACCTAACCTGGTCCAGTCCAGTTGAAACCGAGAAACGAAACAAACCGGAGACCAAAAAAACCAAAGAGACCAGAAACGTGAGAGACTCTTCCCCCCCCTACCGTCCTCAACTTGTAACCTCGCCTACTATCGGCCAATCCAATCAATCATACTAGGACGACATGCCCTTCCCCGCCTCGGCCAACCGCGCCTTGAACTCCTCCCAGCGCACCTTCTTCGCGTCGTGCTCAGCATGCTCCTGTTCGAGCGGGCGGTGCGCCTCGATCTCTGCCTCGCGCTGCTCCCACGCCGCGATCCACGCGTGGTACGCGCCGATGCCACTGGCGTTGCGCATGAGGATCGCGCCCCAGCCCGAGCTGGGCTCGTGCGCGCTGCGGCTCAGCTTGCGGACTCGCTTCTGGTGCGGCTCTTCGGGCTGCACGCAGGGCCAGGTGGCGGCGTGGCCGGGGATACAGAGGTGCGCTGGTTGCAGACGTGAGTTGGAAACTGCCCTTTCTAGTAAAGAAAAAAGAAAAGAAAAGAAAAAGAAAAGAAAATGGGAGGTTAAACGCGTGTCGCGGGAGCAGAATGTTTTTAAAATGGCTCTGGTAAGGAGTTTCGAGCTCCGGAGACAGAACGAAAAGGAAAAAGAAAAAAAAGAAAATGAGTTCTTGGAATACATACTTGTGGGCAGGTAGTCGTGGCCGCCGGCGTCATATTGCGTTCTGAAGGCACGAGTCTGCTGCGAGGAGGGACCGGAGAAGGGCGTGCGGCTCGAGCCGGCCTGGATCGAGGGTGGCGCCGTCTTGCCCGATGTTGAGACCTCCTGGCTGCCTGCGAGCATGGTTACGGTGGAGGGCGCAACGACCGTCTCACCGGCCGGGCGTGTGCCCGAGGCGCTGGTCTTGTCACCATTATTTCCAGCCTGCTTCTGCGATCCGCTGCCGGTCTGGCGCGCCGACATGGGAGGCTTCGCGTAGATAGCTGGGTTGGGCTGCTCCCAGGCGATCCAGGAGGTGTTGCGGGAGTGGGGAGGCGCCTAGGAGAGGGACATGGACGTTAGTGACGTGACGGCAGAGTATGAATTTGAAATTAATAACTGGGAATAAAGGGGAAGATGATGCGGTGGTGAGAATTACCAATGTGACGACAGGGGTTCCCAGGGCGCTTCGGCGGCCGAGGCCAGTGGCGGCACGAGTAAGTCCAAACATCTTGTCGGCGAGGCGTGAGATGTCGATGAATGATGTTTTGCTGCTAACGACGACGACAAAATGTACGTGATGCCGAGAAGAAGAGGGGAGAAATTTTGGTCTGCCTGGAAAATTTTTTTTTTTTCCTTCTCGAAGTTGGGTAGGAAGTGCGTGGAAGTTAGAAGAGGAATGATGGTGTGGTTTTTGGGTGGATGGAAGGAAGGAAGACGGGAGAACAAGGAATTTATCTATCTACCGCCGACAGGTAGGTTAGTGCAAACTGAGATGATAATCGGAGAAAGGTGTGCAGTAGAAACTCAGCGTGTCAGAGTGGAATTGGAAGAAAAAAACCGACGAGTTGGGATGCGGCTTGGGTTGGTAAATTGGGGGGGTGTATTTTTGGGTTTATTGTGGTTTGGGTCGACGACGAGGTCTGTTAAGTACCAGGCAATCTTAGGTACCTGCGTATATGCATTGGCACAGAGGCGGACAATGCACCCCATACATATTACAATAACCACAAGAACAGTCACTTGTACCTATGACGAAACTAACTTCACATTCACCATAGAAACCTAAGGTTCTGACCTTGGTCGAGATAAGATGTGTTATCGGGTCGAAGCACTCAAGCATTGTGTGCTCATAGGGAGAATTTTAGGGGGTGATGTTTGTCAACTGTACAACAAACTCCTTATTGATAGGTACCATTCACAATATCACGCCCCCTTTCACCGAATGACCCCCAGCACAACTTGATCATCCCTTATTGTCACAGACGCTATAGCAAGTAATGACTAGGCGCTCCTAGGAGAGTGCTATGGCACGAGATCTACAGCTTGAGAGATATGAGTCATACTTTGGTAAATATCTACGAATTGTAGAAGCCTTTCGAAGTCCCATTTATCATACTGTATATGCTAAGCCTACCTAGTCATAAGCCCTTGATAAACTCTGCTACCCTCTCGGCAACGGCATAAAGCGTAGTAGTAGTCGGATGACCACTAATTTGTAGGGACAGTATCGATCCGCCGAAAACTCGAACATTGCTCGTGCTGCAAACCCTCAGCTTCGGAGCCACTACTCCTCCCAGCTTGCGAGATATCATCGAACCAATCTCGATAGTGGTATGGTTTGGTATGACTAAAGAGCAGAAGTAATTAGTATAATGATGCACCCAGCCATAAGCAGGTTTGGGCAACTTACGTGTACTCTGAAGAAAGCTCGTCACTGAGCATTAGTTGGGTTACGAGGCAAAGCGGTCTCCCATGGGAATATATTTACCGGTGAATCAAGTCGCTAATAGGTTCTGTGCCCCCAAAACTCCTACGATACACGGCCGACACGAGTCTGCACGTCTACGTCAAAGTCGATCAAAAAGTACTTTGGGTCGATTGTAGGGGAAGTCAACTGTTCCCGCCGAAGCAAGATAAATACTGCCCACGAGAAGGGCAACAGGAGCTAAAAGGCTGAGACTAGAGAATCTGGAGAGAATATTGCCATTATCTCGGTAATTGTGACGTTCTTGTGGAGGATTAAGTCATTCTGGATTTGGCTGGTCCCGGAGGGATTCTCCAAACGCGAGAATCTTTACCTTCGTTTCGATGCCAATTCCGCTTCAGGATACTAGCTGGAGTCAATATTGAGACATACATATCTATCGGGGGCGCGTATCGACAACTAACCGTGGGCTTCCAACAACGGATCATTCGAGAATCAAAGGTGACCTTAACGTGCCCGCTGATAATATGGCCTCCTTTGTAGCAACGACCTTGACTCTTTGTTAATTGGGAGTCATATACTCAACAACTTTGGAAACATCATCGTCGGAGAAATGCAATACATCTGCCCATGAAATATTCGTCACAGTTCCCTTGACCATCGTAGGATTTGTTCTGTCCTCTATGTGGTAATAATATGCTTAAGCAGCGTCCTCCAGTATATTATCCTCCTTAAGTATCCAGAGTCTGAGGCGTGACACCGCGTCCACGAACATCTCCATTATTGGCATCTAGATTGGGAGAATACCCAAGTGTCTCACAGGATTGATGGACCCTTTCGTGCAAGCTCCCATTAAGCAGTCTGAAAGGGAGCCATGTGCATAGATTACCGTTGTCCCTATGATGCTCTGGGTTGTATGTAGCCCCAGCTGTTTCCTGAGCCACTGTTCGAGCCAAGAATATCTCGATATTCTTGGAATAGTGGTACGGGATATCTCAATCCAGCCTTCGTTTTTGAAGCTTCACAAGCGTTGAACTCGGCCTCATCGCATTAGATATAGGCCATCCCTAAATATTTAGTTCCTTCTCTAGGTTTTATTATACCTGACGTCGAGTGAGGTAATATTTACCATTGATAGTGCTTGTTCTGTTTCCCGCCCCCTGCTGCAACGTCCTGACATACTACCAGTCTATCGAACTGTTGAAGGTCACGGTGAAGGCGCTGACATCCCTGACGTTGAGGTTATGCCGTATACGTCAGCACCAGCTTCGATTAACGCAACTCTAATATCCGGGTCTTCGGAGAGCTTGCTCGCGAGAACCAAGCCACAGGTTTTAGCACCGGAAAGAAAATAAGCATACGTCTGGCAGTTTACAGAAAGTGATGTAGTGGATGAAGTAAACCAAAAGAAAACGAACGTGGGTTGTAATTCTGATGGTCCAGAGAATCTGGTGTAGCTACTGAAAAATTGCATTTAAACCCTGGGTGCATTGACCACCCCCACAAAAGGCACACCATAAGCTATAATTAAGCGTATACTAGCTTCATTTCGTATGCTACGTAGCGGCCAAGACCTTGTACTTAGGTAGATCTGTATCTGTAATAGAAAGGCTATATTTACTAGATAGAGGTTTACATTCTATAATGGCAGCCTTTAAAACAGGGTCAGCTGGTAACCGTCCACCACCACGGGCCGATTAGACTCACTGTGTTGTTAGTACGGGTATTAACTATATTCTCCATTGCAGTAGGCAAGCCACTATTCCTACGATCTACACAGCTGCGAGGGGTTACCCCTTAACGGCGCCGTTCGCGAGCGGTTTAGAGAATGCGGGGAAGCTTTACCCTTCCCCTTTCTATCCGTCTCTTATGTTACGTTAAAGAATTAGTAGTCTAACCTGCTCGTATTCTACACAGATTTAAGCTATCTATCTTTGTATATCTATTCTAATCTGGAGTCAGAATACACATACACTCTTACAGAATCTAAAAATAGGGTTTATCGAAGCTGTGATGTGTGAGGCCACCTATGCGAATATAGAAATGCGTAGCAGCCAGCGGGACAAATTAGGCGAGGTCTTATTTCTCTTCGAACTTTTTCTCAATATTTAGAGGGTGTCGGCCAAACTGCTAGTTACGGCTAGGCTCTCTGTATATATATCTTCAATTAGAAGATCCAACATTGTTTCTTATTCCTAGGCCTTAATATTCACCAAACGAGTCGTAGTTCTCTTAGGTTTCTTCCTAGTACACTGGTCAAAGACAGTCGAATTGAGAAAACGGTGCAGATACTCTGTATGAGGTACTTATGTTTTCTTAATCATTTTGACGAGATTGCGCTCGGGAAGAGGTGATTGAATATATTAATGTATCCGTACGATGATGGATGATAAAATCATGGAACTCGGAACTCCGTAGCCTTAGTCTATAGCGTTAATTCTGGAAGCCTCGAGACTTCAGTGTAGAGGAAATATTTTGTGACTGGAGATTTGCTTATGCTATCCTCTGTTCTCCATCGAAACTTCGCCTCCGGTTTGAAAGCTTGGCTCTAAATTGTTGCTGCTCAAGCGGATGCTGAATAATTATATAAGAAAACCACGTGTTCCTGAAGTTAGGCCTACAACGTGGACCATTAAATAGGATATTCTCGGGATTGGTAATATCGAGGTGGTAAAAGGTATTAGTCCGATTAGAAGTGCGAGCTTCGAAAACATAGTGAAGAGAATATATATATCAACCTGTCGTTCAGCTCAGGAACACAAACCGCAAATAGCTTAGAAGGCCACATACCAGACTACTTCCGTGAGAAACTATCAAGAATAATGAAGATCAAGAACCCAGCTATCCCTTTTGACTCCGTCGTGGTGGTCATAGGTGCTAACGGCTACATCGGAGTCGAGTCGTGCGAGAAACTCCTACAAGCCGGGTATTGCGTACGCGACACCGTCCGTGACATCCAGAAGAGCCAATGGATGCGCAAGCTCTTTGACGAGAAGTGGCCTCGCAAATTCGAATTAGTGGGCGTGGAAGACTTCGAGGCCGACGGAGCCTTTGACGAAGCTTTCAGGGGTAAGCAAGCCGTCAAGCCAGGCCGGATAACCCCAAGAGCAACCCAGTTATACAGCAAAAACTGATTCCGCCGCAACAGGTGCCGCAGGCGTGATATACGTCTCGACCCCCGTGCTCTTCGATCCCGACCCCGCCAAGGTTCATCGACCCCGTCGTCCGGGGCACGCTCAACACGCTCTCGGCCGCCGCGCGCGCGGGCGTCAGGCGGTACGTGCTGAGCTCGAGCTCCAAGGCCGTCGAGGACACCGTGGTCAACGCTCCGCACGTGCTCACGGCCGAGACGTACAACCGCGAGTCGCTCCGGAAGGCCCGCGAAGGGGAGGAAGAGGAGGAGGAGAAGCCGAGCGGCAAGGCCGGCAACTCATCCAGGCGCGCGTTCACCGTGTACTGCTCGAGCCGCACGGCCGCCGAGCTCGCCTTCTGGGACTGGGTCCGCGAGAACGAGCCCCCCTTCGTCGCCAACGCCGTCGTGCCCGACGGCAACTTCGGCCGCGCGCTCGGCGCCGCGCACGTGAACGTCGGGCCGGCGACGAGCGTCGGGATGCTGAAGCGCGTCTTTTCGGGGCAGAGAAAGGGGGTTTTCCCTCATGTCTGTACGTTTGTGCAATCTTTATCCTTAACTCACTTTATCACCTTGTGCAGCTAGTCACATCCAGGAACTCCAGTGCTGTGCGGGGGGGGGGGGGGGCGGGGCGGGGGGGCGGGGGCGGGGGCGCGCGCGGGGGGCGCCGGCCGGCCCAGCCCGCCCCCGGCCGGGGCGGGGCCCGCGCG